>CM056397.1:4805159-5285183 GCA_029718625.1 Synaphobranchus kaupii | reverse complement strand
GTGGTGAGAAGCTGAGGCACGCAGCGTTTCCCCAATGCAGGCTGTGGTTGCCATCGGAGCATGCGGAAAGAGAGTGTTTCTCCCTGCCTTGACCCGGATTTTTCCGCATAGTGATAGCAGCGCCCTGCTTTCTGTCAAGGTGTATGCTGTTGCGGGGGCTCCGAGGGGGCTGCTGTTTCTGAGAACTTTGCTGATAAAGAAGGGGGTAAAAATGTTGTTCTCACCCAGAGGAAGGAAACAAAAGGCGAGGAAGGAAACACTTCCTGTTCCTGCCCTGCAGGTCGATAGCGTTAATTGGCCCACTCTGTCCAACGGCGCGCATTGATTGCGGGCCGCTAATAAATACGCTATCGATTGGCACTTTGTTTAACAGTGGCCCACATCAGGCGCACTGCCCCTCTAATGTTATTTTCTACAGCAACCTTTTCCTGTTTTCCATGCTTTTTAATGTTATAAATTATGTCACCCGATTAGGGAAAATTTTTTTCCCCCTTTCTCCATTTGCGGAATCGATATAAAGAACCTTCAGAACCATTGCAAATGCAGTTCAGTGGAGTGAAATAGATCTGAAGGCTACAGGAGCATACTGAAACTAGATATGACTAGAGAGGGGTCAGACCCTCCTGTTCTGTTTGCTGTGACAGCCTGGCACCATCTAAAGCATGCATTCAGAATGCGGATTGGCCATTGTGTGTCAGAGATCTAATCTCCAAATACAAGGCAAGGTGGTGATGCTACAAACTCATTTACTATGTTCATTAATCAGTGATGCGTCTTCTGGTTTGTAAAGGTTTTATTCTTATTCAAGTGCCATATTCAAAATATCACACCAAATACAAAAATGTGGACTGTTTGGAATTCAAGGATAAGGCGATAAATGTTTTTTTGAAAGGCTGACCGTAGAAGCCATGCTTATCAATCAAATCAATCAATCAATATTTATTTATATAGCGCATTTTCACAACAAGTTGTCACAATGCACTTCACAGCAAAAACAGCAAAAACCCCAGCCTAAAACTCCCCACAAGAGCAAGCCAAAGGCAACAGTGGCAAGGAAAAAACTCCCTGGTGTAACTAGGAAGAAAACCTTGGAAGGAACCAGACTCAATGGGGGAACCCATCCTCCTCTGGTCGGCTCAGGGTCTAGGGCTTAAGGACCAAACATGGTCAAAAACAGCCAATGTCCATGATACTACAATTTGCAGCAGCTAGATGACAGTCCAGATGTGGCGGCAGTGATGGTGGGGAAACCGGGCGCCGATGGCGGGCAGGAGCAGCTGGCAGCGGTGGTAAGGAGGGAGGGGCAAGCGGCAACGGACAGGAAGCCGGACAGCAACTCTCGAGATGCGGGGCATAAGCCCCGCCGGCAAGAATGTAAAAAAAAAAAAGAGAGAGAAAAACAGTTAGGGGAAGTGTAATAGAGTAGCAGGAGCACCAACTGGAGGGGTGGGGGAAGGGGTGGGGAAGGGGTTGGCTTATGACTAAGATTACATGCTTTTTGACTGATTTTAGGTTACTGATTATTATTAGAGTATTGAAGAGTATAGAAGACCATTTATGCCATACAAAAAAACATTCTCTAACATTGTGTTATTAGATGATAAAATCATCTACATGCCAGAAGATATTGGTATTAGATAAAAGATTATCATGTTATGAAAGAAATAATTTTTTCTGATCCCCCCTTCCTGTTGCATCTGGTTCTCCGAAAACCGGGCCCCTCACAGAACACCCAAAGTCAAAATGGATGAGCCAGCGACTCCCTCTGAAGAGGATCAGGCCAGCGTGAGGTACCAGACTGCCTTGAGCACTCATGAGGAGGGCATTAGTGCCCTCCAGGCTCAACAGCAGACCCTAGCCGCACAACAGGACCAATTATTGACCGAACTGCGGGTTCAGGAAGGCTGGTTCCGCAAATTGGCGGACAGCGTCCACCGACTGACAGTTGCACCCCAAGCACCAGCATCTATTCCCGAGGCGTACCTCCCTCTTCACCCGTCCTACATACCGTGAGGGAGCCTAAGCTTCAACTGCCCCTCCGGTATGACGGACAGGCGGGGAAGTGTCGGGGATTTTTAACACAATGTTTAATATTTTTTAAAGCCCAGTCGTCACGGTTCAGTTCGCAGGATTCCCGGGTAGCATTTATTCTCTCCCTGCTTACCGGTACCGCTCTCGACTGGGCTAGTCCCCTGATTCGGGCTAACTCTCTGATAATGAATGGTGCGGATAGGCTGATGGAGGAGATGGTGTTAGTCTTCGACCATGACGTCTCTGGTCAGGAGGCTGCCCATGTGACTAACCCGTCTCCGCCAGGGCAATGATACCGTCACAGGTGTCTCCATCAGGTTTCCGAGCACTGGCAGGAGAGACAGGGTGGTCAGAAGGTCCTCTGATCTCGCTTTTTACCAATGCGTTATCGGACCCTATTAAGGACGCCCTGGCAGTGCTCGAGCCGCCTACTACGTTCGATGCCCTGGTATCCACAGCCATCCGCATTGACAACCGTGTCAGGGAGCAAGAACGAGAGAGATAACAGAGGAGACCGTCTCACTCTCTCTCTCTTCGCCCCTTTCACAGCACCTCTGGCTCCTTCTTCTGCCCACTCCTCTCTCAGCAAGGAGGAGCCTATGCAGGTAGATGGAACCTCTTTACAGGGATCTAGACAGTCAAAACCACGCGCGGAGTGGTGTCGATACTGCAGGCGCAGGGGCCACTCTATCAGTCAGTGTCCCAATCTGGAGGGAAAACGGGGGGTCTCGCTAGGAGAACCGGAGTCCCTAGCAAGACATAATGGTACTGCTCCTTGGACATTTACTACCAGTTCGACTGTGCTGGAATCAGCGCTTAGCCGAAGTTGAGGCTTTTATCGATTCCGGGGCAGTGGAGTGCTTTGTTGACGCCCAGTGGGCCAGGGAACATCGCCTACCCGTCCTCCGCCTTGTCCATCTTCGGTTAGTCACGGCACTCAATGGTCGCCCGTTGGGCACTGGCACCATCAAAGAGACCAGGGGTCCCGTTACTATGCGCACCTCCTACAAGGATCATACTGAAATGATTCGTTTTTTTTTAGTTGATTCACCAGCCTATCCCCTAGTCTTAGGGAGTTCTTGGCTGGTTCAGCATAGCCCTCATATTAAGAGGGGGGATGATAAGGCTGTCATTCTCTAGTGGGGCCCCCAATGTGCTTTGCGCTGCCAATTAACGGCTCCCCTTGCGTTGGGAGGTTCCAAGCCCAGTTCCGACTCAGACTTGGAGGAAGCTGATTCCCTGTCTGATCAGGTGGACCCTATCTTTTGCTCTGAGGATGGAGAAGAGCTTGGCTTGGGACTCCCATGCATTCTGTCGCTGTGTGTCACTATTACAGTACAAGTGCATTAGCTCACAAACATAAAATTAAAAAGCATAGAACACTAACCTTTAAGGATAGAGGATTTAGTTACTCAGAAAACACTAGATGACATTGTCAATTGGTGGGCTTTTCTTTCTGAAATAGCAGCACTGGAATGACACCCACCCTTTCCTCTTGTCAGGTTTCTAGCTAATATTATAGGAGTAGTGTGCATTCAAATACATAACAATATGTGCATGTGTTTGGGAATATGTGCACCTGATGGTTCAGTAAAATGGAGTTGTGACAACCCTCATGTATGCAATTGAAAACCATGCCTTAATATTTACACAATTGATAAGTCAACTGTATTACTACACTTAACTTAGCAATATATACAAACCCCAATTCCAAAAATGCTGGATGGATCTCTTTTAGGGTTGTTTCTCCTGACTCACTGTCCTATTGAACTCTATGAAAAAATAAGTCAGGAGAAACAACCCTTCAAGTGATCCATCCATATCTACTGCATATCTGGCAGCAGAGTGATGGTTTGAGGCTCGTTTGATACCGCAGACCCTTGATGACTTACAGCCATTTAGCCAGCCATGGGTTCCATACAATTCCCGTGTAATTTACAGCTTAATCTAGTCCCACCCCCCAATTCCCATAGAGATTCATTCGAATGCAGAGAGGTTATAGTATCGCTTGTAAGAGTACCTGAAAATAAGATATCAAGAGTTTTTTTAATATCCTTTTATACCCTGTCATAATCTGTTTACCTGTGGAATGTTCCAAACAGGTGTTTTTTGAACTTCCCAGTCCTTTTTTGCCCCTGTGCCAACTTTTTTGGAACGTGTTGCAGGCATAAAATTCGGAATTAGCATATATTTACAAAGATCAATAAAGTTGATGAGGTAAACCATTAAATATCTTTTCTTTGTACTGTTTTCAATTAAATATATGTAAAAGAGAATTTACAAATCACTGCTTTCTGCTTTTATGTGCATTTTACATACTGTCCCAACTTTTTTGTAATTGGGGTTTGTATATACACATATAGTATTTATCAAACTTATCAAACATTATTATTAAATATCGAGTTTGTGAGGCTATTCTGATATTAAAGTGAAGAGCTTATGAAAAACTAATTAGGTTTTAGAATATGGGAATTGCATTTTTGTAAAATTGTTTTGTATCATTGTGCATTTCAGTTCCTTGTATTATTCCTGGGGCCCTGTATTATCCCTGAAGCTTCAGCTTCTATATACAGGGGGATAAAAAATATCAGAAACACTTACAAAGACTGAATATGTAGTAACTAATGATGAGTAGGACCACCCTTTGCCTTCAAAACAGATTCAATCCTTCTAGGAATGATGTCATACAATTTCTGAACTGTGTGTAGTGGGATATTAGACCATTGTTCAAGAATGACAGTCTCCAATTCTTTGAGGGATGAAAAAGGTGGAAATGTAGTTCGCACTCTGCACTCCAAATCTATATTCTTACACAGAACTTCACATAAAGGTTCAATTATGTTTAGATATGTCATGGTTTTGGCAGCTTCTTGTTATTTCTGCGGTCGTTCTCCCTTGGAGCACCATGAGGGCGCTCTTGCCTTATTTTTCGGTCGTCCGTTCCGGGCTTTCGTTCTGTCCAGGCAATTATTCTTTTCACCCGTCCTAGGTTACCTGTCGGCTATAAAAGCTCTGAGCTTCCGTTTTCCGGTGCTTCGGTGTTTTCTTCGTGTTGACACGTAGTATAGGATTTAGGCATCAAATGGTGACCACTTTGCTCCATCGCCTTGCTTTGGAGTAACGCGGGACTGAGCCTTTGTTGCGTTAGAGTTTCCTTTTATGATCCTGTTTCGCTTTTGCATTCTCTGTCCCTCGGTTCTATTCGCCTGTGCTGTTCTCTCTGAGACAGTTCCTGCTTTTCTGTTTCCTTTCCACCTCTCTGTTTGCACTACTCTCGTATTGAGAGGTTTTCCTTTTCTTTCTTTGACTAGACTCGGAGCTACAACCCTATTTCGGCAAGTTTTCCAGGCCGCCTTATTTGCTATTCTTTTATCTCTCTATTTTTCTACTCTCCGGTATCAAGAGTGAGTGGTAATTTTCCTTTTTATACCTATACTCAAGCCTACGAGTTTTTTCGGCCATTATTTTCTGGGTTGTTATAATTTCTCCTCTGTTTCTGTTACCTCTGTTTTGTTACTCTTAGTAAGAGTGAGAGGTACTTAATTTCCTTCTTTCATTCCTTCCTTATCGCAGATTATATCCGTGCTTGTGGTTAATTCCTTCTCAGGAATTAACTTTCTGATTCCCTCTCCATCACGCCTGGTCCTCCGAACCAGGCTCCCCATTATAGAACACCAAAGCCAGTATGGAAGGACCAGCAACACCACAGGGAGTTAATAAAGCGCTGGGCACTACAGGGGGTATTCCTGAGGAAGGCATTCTTGCTCTCCAGATACAGCAAGGCCAGCTGATGGAGCAGCTGCGATATCAGGGAGAGTTGGCAGAGTTGGCAGAGAGTCTTCGCAGATTACCTATTGCAGTCAATCCACCCCCAGTTGCACAAGCACCAGTACACCCCATTCCCTTGCCACACACCCTTAGGGAGCCCAAGCTCCAATTGCCGCCCCGCTATAGTGGGGAACAGGGGAAGTGTCTGGGTTTTCTCACCCAATGCTTGATATTTTTTCAGGCACAGCCTTCCTGGTTTTCCACACAAGAGTCCCGGGTAGCCTTTATTTTGTCCTTGTTGAATGACCATGCCCTCGCTTGGGCGGACCCCCTAATTCGGGCCAACACTCATGTTGTATGTGACCCGATTAAATTGATGGAGGAGATGCAGTTAGTTTTCGATCATGACGTCTCCGGTCAGGAGGCCGCCATGAGACTAACTCGTCTTCGCCAGGGTACCGACACAGTGGCGGCATTTTCCATCATGTTTCGAGCACTGGCAGGGGAGACAGGATGGCCTGACGGTCCGCTTAAGTCTTTATTTCTTAATGCGTTGTCCAATCCCATGAAGGATGCCCTAGCCATGCTCGAGCCACCTGCTACATTCAGTGCCCTGGTTACCACGTCTATACGACTTGATAACCATATCAGGGAGCGTGAGCGGGGGCGTAGAGACCGCCCTGTTCATCATATCCCCTCACCGTCGGTAGAAACTCCAGCCGGCCCTTCCACCTACTCCTCCTTTAATCAGGAGGAGTCCATGCAGGTGGATGGGTCATCTCTCCGCAAGCCTAGAGGGGTGAAACCACGGGAGAGCTAGTGCCACTATTGTAGGCGCAAGGGTCACACAAAAAATCAGTGCCCCAAGTTGGGGGGAAACGAGAGTTCTCGCTTGGGGAACCGGGGCCTCTAGCAAGGCAAAATGGTACTCTCTCTCGGACTCCTTTACCTGTCCAACTGTTCTGGAATAGGCGTTTAGTCAACATCGACGCTTTCATTGATTCCGGAGCAGTTGAGTGTTTCATAGACACTAAATGGGCCAGGGAATTAAAAATTCCCATAGACCCCCTCACTCGGCCCCGTCTGGTTACAGCTCTCGATAGCCGCCCTTTGGGTTCTGGGACCGTTAAGGAGATCACAGGCACCTTACTCATGTGCGCTTCTTTCCAGGGTCATTCAGAGAGGATAAAAATTTTTTTAGTTGATTCTCCGGCTTACCCACTCATTCTGGGACATTTGTGGCTGGTTTTACATGACCCTCATGTTAACTGGGGGCAGTGACAGGGGACTTATTCACCAGTGGGGCTCCCAGTGCAAGTTCCACTGCCGTGCTTTTATTAACCTCTATTCGGGCGGCGCCAGTGTCTGTACCGAACTCTGCTCCATTAGTGATCTGGTGGAGGCGGGGCTCCCTTTTGACCAAGATACTTCGGCCTCTCTCTCTGAGAGTAAAGAGGAGAGTATGGCCTGGGATTCCTTTGCGGAAGGGATTCCTATGGGGGATGAGAACCCTCCTGATTACAATTTAGATTGGGAATTGTCACCTGACTCTTTTTTCGACCCTGAGACTCTGGAGGTAGTAGGGGCGCTCGAGTTCTGCTTGCCTACTAATGTACCGGAGGACTACGCTGAGGTTTTTAGTAAGCAACACGCCACTATCTTACCCCCTCATAGGTCGTATGACTGCGCTATTGAGTAGTATCCGGGTACTGTCCCTCCCAGGGGTTCCCTGTATTCTTTCTCGATCCTGGAGAGCGCAGCCATGAAAGAATACATTGAGGAGTCCCTGGATAACGGTTTCATCAGACCTTCCACTTCACCGGCCGCCGCTGGATTTTTTTTTGTAGAACAAAAAGACTGAGGTCTGAGGCCCTGTATAGACTATCTGGGTCTCAATGACATCACCGTTAAGAACAGGTATCCTCTTCCACTCATGAACTCCGCATTCGAGTGCCTACAGGGGGCGTCGGTCTTCTCCAAACTCAACCTTCGCAATGCCTACAATTTGGTGCGGATGCGTGAGGCAATGAGTGGAAGACGGCGTTTAACACACACCACGGACACTACGAGTAGCGGGTGATGCCGTTTGGCTTCAATAGTGCCCCCTCTGTCTTCCAGGTGTTAGTTAATGACGTCCTTTGAGAGAGACCATGGAAGGTATTTGACGTCATCCTCATGTTCTTGGAACCGTTCTTTAATGTTTTTAGCAGTGTGTATGGGTTATCATGTTGGAATATGGGGACATCATGAGGGAACACCCATAGGGTGCACCTTGTCTTGTAAAATGGTTTCATATTGTTTTCCCGTTACACGTCCATGGAGAACAATCATTGGACCCAACGAGTCCCATGAAATGGCTGCCAAAACCATTATAGAACCACCACTATTCTTAACAGTTGGCAACAGACATTGTGGATTGAATGCCTCCTTAGGCTTTCTCCAAACATAAACCTGTCCAGATGTATTAAAAAGAGTAAAAGATGACTCATCAGACCATATCACTTTTCTCCATTGCTCAGGGGTCCAGATTTTGTGTTCCTTACACCATGTTATGCATTTTTGTGCATTAGCCTTGAATACAAATGGTTTTCGAATGGCGGCCCTGTCATAAATACCAGCTATGTGAAGCTCACAACGTACTGTTTTTGATGAGACTGGTTCAGATATGGATGGATTCAATTCTGTGGAGATTTCAAGAGCTGTAGTTCTGTGGTTATTAGCTATTAGTTATTACTATCCTATCAAGTGTCCATCTGTCCCTGTTGGAGAGCTTTTACTTGCGGCCACAGTTCTTTTTTGCTGATGCTGTTTTTTGGTGAGCACCATAATTCACTCATTCATGCCGCAGTGTAGTATAATGGTTAAGGAACTGGCCTTGTAACCGAAAGGTTGCAGGTTCGATTCCCAGGTAGGTCACTGCCATTGTACCCTTGAGCAAGGTACTTAACCTGAATCGCTTCAGTATATATCCAGCTGTATAAATGGATAATATGTAAAAAACAAATGCTAAAAAGTTCTGTAAGTCGCTCTGGATAAGAGCGTCTGCTAAATGCCTATAATGTAATATAATGTAAATGTAATTTGACAGTGACACATAAGAAGAAACCGTTCAAGTTATCCATCCATATCTACTGCATATCTGGCAGCAGAGTGATGGTTTAAGGCTTGTTTGATACGTCACACCCTTGATGAGCCATTTAACCAACCATGTGCTCCATACTGTTCCAGTGTAATTTACAGCTAAATCTAGTCCCACCCCCCAATTCCCATAGAGATCCACCTAGCAAAGTGCTGCTGGTTAGACCTCTTAAGCAGACACATGCTGCTAATTAGCATTCAAATTAATAGGAATCACCTGTGTAGATGCTTTTCTAATTGTGGTTTAGATGCTTCAAAGTTAAAGCCATTTTTCAGGGGTGTTTCCAATATTTTGTCCCTGTACATAGCTTCAGTGCACTGAAAGACTGCATCAGTACTTTGACAGTGTACAACTGACATCAACACTTATTTTATGGCTCCACATCTTTCTGTTTTATTTGGATAATCTGGATGGGCTTTTATGTGCATATTCTGTAGACCTGACATGCTGAAAGGTGTATTTTTTCCCAAGCAAGAAGACATGCCTTTAAGTGACAGGGGTCTCCTGAGCGCTGGGAAGAATTTATTGTTTCCATTAAATATTCAATGATCAATAGGGTTGGTTTTAGCTGATCGATAGAAGGCCCACGCTTAAAGAAGGACAGCGTGCATAAATTAATATTTGCATTTCAAAGCTGCGGCCGTCACGTGACGGCATGGGAAATCCATAGCATTTTTTAAGGCCATATATTATATGTATCTCTTTTTATGTCTTCATCACTGACTGCTATTGATTTCTCTCCCTGTATTTACAACATAGAAACTGCAGTAAGTTTAAAGTGTCAGAATGCTTTCAGAAAGCCAATACACCCCAGCTCTGTCTGGACTCCCCACAGCACCATATGAAATTAAAACATGTCATCTTCTCGTCTAAGATGGCCTGTCTATCGCTTAGTTTTGTCTGCCTACCTCTATGTGTTTCTAAATGCACCTTGGGATAGGCACTACACCGCCTCAAAACAAAGGCATGTAACAGTTTTTAAAATATATTTTACACTTCATTGAGATGCATTCTGATTCCTGTGGCTATTTCCCCCACGTGTTAATGTTGAAAAGTTGCATTTAACGCAGTTTAAGTTTATGTTAATAGCTGGGCATGGGTGCAGCCATCTCTTTGATCATACTGCAGCATATGTTTGCTCATATAGTGAAAAACTTGTGAAAAAATGGGCAGTGACATGCATGTGCACCCAATAAAATGTCACGCAGGGATAAGTTTCTTTTCATCATGGTCTTGTTGTGCATTAACATGCATCTATGGCACAAACATGTGTGGCGACAGAACAAATGTGGTGTAGATTTTCAGCAAAATGAAAATCTACAAAATAAGAAATAACACAAAAATGTGAACATGAGCTTGGGGCCTGGTGCAGAAGGAAAAGAATGAAGGTCATTCCTATAATGCATTGTGGGACTCTGCCCCCTCCTCCAGGAAAAGCCTGGGCCGTGACTGAATATGATCCCTTCACCCCTTTGAGGGTGCATATTTGAGTCAAAAAGCTTGTGGGCGACTTTTCTCACAAATGGGGGCACTTAAAATCCCAAGTTGAAACCCTGATTTCCAGGGTTTTGTTGAGTGGATTCAGGAGCACACTCATCCGACAATTTCAGGAATTAAACTGGAAGTAAAAACTACAACTTGTAGTACAAGTGCGGGATATATTACAAACTACTCTCTTTTTATTCTATGGAATTCTTGTCATAAGGAAACTGTCATGTGGAAACTGATTCCATTCTTGTCATATGGAAACTGTTTGATATTCTCAATAAAAAAAATATATACAGATCCTTTCCAAAAAATTTGAATATCATGGAAAAGTTTTTTTTTTTTCCATAATTCCATTCAAAAAGTTAAACTTTCATAGATTATAGATTCATTACACACAAAGTGAAATATTCCTAGCCTTTATTTCTTTCATCTTTCATAATTTTGGCTTACAGCTCCAGAAAACCCCCAAAACAGTATTTCAAGAAATTAGAATAGTGTGTCGAAAATCAGCATTTACTTCAGTTATTTCAGAGAATGAATGTTTTAGACTGAGTGTCACACTCTAATCATCTAATTTACTCGAAACACCTACAAAGTTTTTCTACAGGTGTGTCGTTAAATTGGACAGGTATCTCAGTTTGGTTCAGTATGGGGAAGACTGCAGACTTGACAATTGGCCAGAAGACCATCATTGACACCCTCCAGAAGATGGGTAAGCCACTAATTGTTGAGTTATGCAGGATTTCTTTCACACACTGCTTGCAAAGTGAGGGGAAAGGGCACATAGTTGACAGGGGCTGTGTTCCATTATGCATACTTGCACTCTAGTCATTTTGTTTGTCATTAGTGCATTCCAAACTGCAAGTATGCAAAAAGCAAGTATATTCTAAAATCCCCAGATAGCTGTTACGTTATGTGAAGGATGTGCTTTGTCTATCTGTTCTGTAGTTGCTTCGATGACCTTCCTGTATGCATTTATTGTATGTCACTTTGGATGAAAGTGTCTGCTAAATGACTAATGTAATGTGGACTTCGATACTTGAAAAGACCCCAAATTTCAAGTGTGCATCGATGCACACTTGTACTGGTTTTTCGTTCCCAGAGATCATTGCGCTAACCATAGACTGTAGAAAAATAGGGTAACATGGCATATAACCAAAACTGTCTTATGAGAGAGACAGCTTCGCTCAGTTAAAATGTAAAACACCACGACCAAAATTGCTGCGGTAGCATAACTATATGCTCCACGTGTGCCGTTTTTCGATTCCCCTGCAGATGAACGCCCTGCCCCTTTCTTTTGCTTAATTTCTTCAGTGAAAATGTAAACGGTAATACTGTGGATTGTGGTACGAGCTATGAACCATGAATTGTTGATTGTTCTATTGATTGTGGTCGACCATAATGTAAAGAGTAACGATGTTGAACACATCTTTTTCACTGGCAGGCAGAGGCTGGGATATCTTTCAAGTGTCACAAAGTGAAGTGCAAGGTATGACACTAAACAAAATGAGCGACACTTGAATATCCCACCCTCTGCCTGCTTTTTTACCTCTTTATTTTATGGTCCACCTCAATCAATAAGAACAATTAGCCTACAAGTGTGCAGCATCTTTGTGACAGTTCTCTGTAAAAAGCACTATACAAATAACATTGAATTGAATTCATAGTTCATAGCTATGCTGAGTATGCTCGTACCACAAGCCACAGTATTAGCCTATCGTTTTAAATTTAATTGGAGAAATTAAGCAAAAGAGAAGTGCATGGGAGAGGGAGAGGGAGAAAACATGACAGGAGCGCCCTCTCGCGGCCCCGGGAGGCAGCGCTCACAAACAGGACAGAGCAGGCTGCAAAACCATGAAAGCATTATATTTAAGGCATCTTGCTATTCCGTTTTACTGCTGGTATGTGATGATCTGGCTTTATTCCACCACTGCTTAGGTCGGGCTGTCCGTAACTGAGATAAAACGATTGCCTCATATGGTTCACACACGAAGTTGCTGGTTTCACCATGGCAGTAATATCTTACATTACATTACATTCATTTAGCAGACGCTTTTATCCAAAGCGACGTACAGTAAGTGCATACAGAGACATCATCAAGATCACTACAGAACAGGCAAGACAAAGCACATCCTTCCCATAATGTAGCAGCTATCCCTAGTAATGAATGTTGACTGTAGTTCACAGTAAGCTGTGGGTAAATCAGCAATACTACACTTCTATTCTAAATACTATTATAAACTATAATAAACAGACAGGAAAACACAGGGAACTAGTAAACACAGGGAACTGATATTCCTAGGTTAGGATATCAGTCAAGGTGGAGTCTGAAGAGGTGTGTCTTCAGGCCTCGACGGAATGCAGGCAGGGTTGGAGTAGAACGTAGGGGAATGGGAAGTTCATTCCACCACTGAGGAGCTAAGGTGGAAAAACTCCGCAGTCGGGACGAGCGAGAGCCTTTGACACGGAGGGGGGGAAGTGCCAGTCGCCCTGCTGTAGAAGAGCGAAGTGGTCGAGCAGGTCGAGCAGGAACATAGTTCTTAAACAATGAAAACGCAAAGTTGGCAAAACTATATTTGTTGTAAATAATGCCATGCACCACAACATTTGTAGTTAATTTCAAATGCTTAGGTCTAATGGTGCTAACTGTACCGTAGCTAGGTTATGGAGTAAGGTAATTCGTGGAGGTGATTCTATTGTTTTTACTGTGTAAGGTCAAAGGTAGGCTATTCTGCTGACTACGTCATCAAGTGTGTTCCAAAATTGAAGCATACTTGCGCTCTTGCATACTATCAAGTGCGGTCTAGCTAGTGTAATTGGAAGAATGTTCTATCTAGAATGCAAGTACGTAGAACGCAAGTGTGCATAATGGAACACAGCCTCAGTTTGAGTGGACAGGGGCAGGGCACAGGGATCACATTCGGTCACAGCCCTGGTAAGTATGATGTCACAACTTCCTGATGGCTCTTCCTGGTACAGACAATTCATACACAGGCAACAGACTAATGCCAGGCAAGTCTCTTTTAGTGCTCAGTGGGAAGACATACCCTTCCTTCCCACTGTAACTCCCAATGCTTTGTTCTGCTCAAAAACCAATTTGCTCCATAGCTAAACCATCAAGGTACTTCTCAATGAGGAAGGAATGCAGGATTATAAACATTTTGTAACCCTTTAAATGAGTCTTATTTAACATTATTAATACATTAGTATGTCATGGTTTTGCAGCCTGCTGTTTCTTCTCTGCGGGTGTTGCCACTCGGGGCCGCGAGAGGGCACTCCTGTTGTTTTTTCCGCCTTCCATGACTAATCATGGTTATTGGTTTCAGGTGTTTTGCTGGCTACTTATGCTCAGCGCCTTCTTTGTTCTTTGCTTTTGTGTAAGCTTTGTTTACGCACAGGCCGGTAATTTTGCTACAGAACTTGAAGACTGCTTATCTTATCTGTCTAAGATATGCAGGAACTTCGTTAGCTTTGAGTTATAGGTTTAGTCTCTAGGACTTTCCTATTTTCTTTATCTAGCTAGTTCTTTCTTCTGTTTTCTTTCAGTCCTCTTTAAGGCTGTAACCTTTGTTACCTCCTTTTCCTCGTCGTTTTAGCTCATTTGTATTTCATTGAGCTGGAGGTTCTTCCTTCTGTCTACTCTTCTGAATACTGCTCGATTTGAGTCAGTATTCACCCTCTTTTCTGGGTTGTTTTCTGTTGGCTTATACGCCGGGGGTTATTTCCCGTTTTTGTTTATTTCCTCCCTCTACTTGTGGTTATTCCACGTTATGGGTAGCTTTTGGATCCCCTTACGGTCGCTTCTGGTTCTCCAACCCCTTCCCCTCCCTCACATAGTAAGCATTACATATTGCATCATTGCCAAATCACAAACTGAAATTTAAATAACAAGCTTAAATGAACAAGTAGCCACACAATCAGGGGTGATCAGATATATCTGGGCAAATGTAGAACACCAGTTTAATGTGAATTTCTCCAGGGCATTGGGATCAACACTCCTTCTCTCATAGAGTGCCATAGGACTACAGGGACCATACCTTCTGTCGTACATTTCCCCCATTCACTGTTCTCCAGTGATAATAAAATAGGGAATATACAGTCATGATATCATCTTACTGGCAGAAAACAAGAACGAGTTATTGAATATGTTGGTATCAACCCAATATAACAACAGTGTTGGTGGATATATTTATAGCTATATTTCTGGTATTCCTGTTGGAATTACCAGGAAGTAATCAAAAGAAGCACTGTGCTCTTTATTTTCACCAGCTTTTCAACCGTACATATCTTCATAAGTGTTCCAATCTTTTATCTCAGTCATAACTGACAAAGCACAGTACACATGATTGTTAGTGACATCCATTTTAAAAGGAACCAACTGATAACCAATTGTGTAAATATAATTGTAATTTCATGTTTCCAATCATATTAAAAATATATGTATTAGCCCCAGCTAGTGGTGGTGCAGTGGTTAGCACTGTTGCCAGAGACCTTAGGTGCCTCCCAATACTCGAAAAATGCACCCTCCTTTCCTCCACTACCACCTCCTCTCCTCCGTGCCCCGGAAACGGATCTTTGTGTTTTAATCTAATGTTGCTGATTACATCTTAATTACGTATAAATAGTTACATGTTAATGAATGTTTTGACGCAAACCGCAATGTCAGGTAGGCTACATTGTATACTGTACATGCAAATAGCCTACTTGTACTCCAAACGTTCAGGCAGTTTTTGTGTCCCAGTAATTCCCGACCAAACAATTTCCCATTTCCCATTAATAATAACGGGAAAACAGGAAATACTCACACAAGTGCTGTTATTGTACAAAATATATGCGGTTTAATTTCGTTATAACACATGCAACAGCTGAGCTACGAGAACTTGGCTTCCGTCTCATCTTAGAAAAAGGCAAATTAGCCTGTTTGTTTAACAAATTTTGTTTGAGTATACAATGAAGCATTGTCAAACATCAATTCCATGAGGCTGTTCTCACAGCAGGCAGATCACAGGCAATGGATTTTGGCTAGTTCAAGCTTCATCTGAAGTTCATATTACGTGCAATCTAATATTGATTAATTGCATAAATAGCGTTTTTTTTTGCCTTAATGATGACACAATATAAACTAAAGCTGTCAGGTTGGGAACCCATGGGTTTACGCATATTTTCCCTTGTTTTGTGTGTTCCTGCTTATGGAAATATGACCAATGTGTTTTTACTGGTAGCTTAATGCCTTACAACAAGCCCATTTTCCCGCAATTCCAAGGGCAACATGGGTCTATTCCGGGAGAGAAAATGTTTTATTTTGGGGAAAAATATTAATCTCCATTTCACAATGTAATCTTGATATTTTTGCAGGATTGTGCACACCCCTGAGGAGAGTATAAAATAATTTAATATTGCACATGACTTAAGACCAGGGGCCCTATCTTAGACCCGGCTCTATGCGGCGGTAACCCAAAAGCAAGTGTCTTTGCTAGTTTCTGACCAACGCAGTGGTCATTTAAGCATCCAGCGCTCGCGTTGTTTAAATAACAAGTGAACCAGTGCCCATAGCAAGGGAACTGGGCGGGTTGGTCTTAAGATAAGGTGTAGCCAGGATAACTTTTGACGTATTGCTATCATGAGGCAGCATTAAGCGCTTGCGCTACAACCACCACAAACCTGGTCTTAAGTCATGTCGCAGTTGTTTCAATGTTATTTTAACTGCAATATTAAGATAGTAATATGCGTCATTCATTTTGATGGCCAGCTTCCTGGTATATTTAAAAATGGCAAGCGCTCTTTTCTAGTGTCATTATCTGCCATACTGCTAATAGGTTTTATTCTGCTTTTGCAAATGATAGGAATTTTTACTTGACACTGTAAAAAGTTTCAATGGCAGTTGTATGAGTATACTTGATGCTATTGCTGCTGTTAAAAATAGAACTACTATTTTTATGGAATAAAGTCAACCTTCCTTTCGTTCTCCTTGTTTTCCCCATTCCTATTGTTTCATGTCATGTTTTTCCGTTTACCTCGTCTGTCTAATTCCATGTTGTGCAGGCTGGGCGTGGCTTCCCCATTTTGGGGGACAATCCACACCTTAACTGGGAAACCAAACAAGTACAGAGTTGGAGCCCTCTGTGTCATTCTACCTGTCTCCAGTCTGCTCTACTCCCGTCTGCGGGAGCTAAACACGTGCCTAGTGTTCCACCGCCTGATTTGTCTCATCTGTCCCCGTTCAGTATCATGACCTTGCTAACGTCTTTAACAAGTCACTTGCTCTGTCCTTGCCGCCTCACAGGCCGTATGACTGCAGAATCCTGCAGGGGCCACACTGCCTTCCAGCCACCTCTACAGCCTGGCCTTTCCTGAGAGGGCTTCCATGGAGATGTACATCCACGACTCGTTAGCTGCAGGCATCATTAGCCCTTCCTCTTCCCTGGTGGGAGCGAGCTTCTTCTTCGTTTCCAAAAAAGATGGCACCCTTCGCCCCTGTATTGACTTACCGTGGCCTTAACACTGTTCACAATAAATACCCTGTACCATTAATTAACTCTGCCTTTGAGCCCCTCTATGGTGCCACCGTCTTCTCGAAGCTGGACCTACCTACCATCTAGTCCAGATTCGGCAAGGAGTGGAAGACAGCATTCAATACGCCCCTGGGGCATTTCAAATACCTGGTCGTCCCGTTCGAGCTTACTAACAACCCGGCCGTGTTCCAGGCCCTCATTAATGATGTCCTCCGAGACCTCCTGAATCGGTCAGTATTTGTCTGGATCACATACTGATTTTTTCCAAGAACCCCAAAGAGCATGTCCAGCATGTAAGACAAGTTCTCCAACGTCTTCTCGAAAACAAATTGTACGTTAAAGTTGATAAATGTGAATTTCACAGCCCGTCAGTATCGTTTCTAGGCTTCATTATCGAGAGTGGACGCATCCGACCTGACCCTTCCAAGACCCAGGCCGTGGCCCCGTCCCACGTCCCGCAAACACCTCCAACAGTTCCTTGGCTTCCTTGTTCCTTCCTCTCACATCTCCCTCTGTTCCTTTTGTTTTGTCTCCTGAAGCTAAGGCTGCCTTCACCACCTTTAAGTCCAGGTTTACCTCAGCACCTGTCCTGACCTGCCTACACCGTCCGCCGCATCTTGGACATCCACCACAAGGGGCGTGGTTATCAGTACCTGGTGGACTGGGAGGGTTACGAGCACCAGCTCAACCTCAACCCCTCCCTCATTCGGGACTTCCACCGGGGGGGGGGGGGGGGGGGGGGGATACTGTGACATCTGCAATTTCCTTCCAGTCCACCTTCCTTTCGTTCTCCTTGTTTTCCCCATTCCTATTGTTTCATGTCATGTTTTTCCATTTACCTTGTCCGTCTAGTTCCATGTTGTGCAGGCTGGGTGTGGCTTCCCCGTTTTGTTCCTCGTTTTCTACCCATTAACACTCAGCCTATCACTCGCCCCCTTTGCTCGCATTCTGCACTCACTCTATTATGTCATCAGCTCCCACATACATTCCTCACGCACTTTAATTATCCTTCACGCTTTCACACCTGTTGGTTCCTCTATTTAAGTTCCACTCTTTGTTTGTCTTGTCGCCAGTTCGTTCCGTCTGTTATGCTTTGTGCTTGCCATATTTGGCCTCTGTTGTGCTGTGTGCATTTAACCTATTTGTTCATCTTGTTTCTAGTTTCGCCCGCCAAGCCTGCTCCCTGTTCCTATTTGCTCCTGCCCCGACATCTGCCCTGCCAGCCTTCATTAGCCAACCCTGCATCCAGTCCTTCACCTAGCTCCCCTGTCTGTTTGCTTGCTCGCTTTAATAAATATTCACTCCTCACAGAGTTTTGCCTGAGTCTGCCTCCGAGTCCTACATTTGGGTCCATACCAGTGTCTGTACCACAACATAGTCTACTTAAAAAAAGATTCCTGTCATTTTTTATTGAGAATATTCGATCCAAGATCACTCCACCAATTTGTTAATGCCTCCTGCAGTAATATTGCATTTCTGAATTCTATTGAGCCTGTAACATTTGGGGACATTACAAAGACTTTCCCTTATGAAGCCCTCATCATGTCCCTGGGATGTAATCCTCAAGGATGTTTTGGTGGCAATTGGTCGTGCCTTAGGGCCAGATTCAGAGTTGAGATAATCATGCGCAAATCTCACTTAGCTTAATTTATGTGCGATTCAGACATTTGACTTATCCGCTGTTTTAAGCGTCTTTCCAGTATATATGCGCACGGGGTAGAGATTTGATGAAAACGAGGCGTATCTGCAAGATGCGCGGATTCAGTTTTCACTTTTTTTCTGTGCAACTCTTTTTTTCTGTGCAACTGGTGGTTTATGTCTAGCACCACCAAAGGATTATTATGAATACTAGCATTATTATGAAATACAGCATCTTTCACATAAATTGATATTAGAATGAGTGCAGGCATCATTAGCCCTTCCTCTTCCCTGGTGGGAGCGAGCTCAAATGTTATTTGAATATAATATTGGGCTGTGTCCGAATCAGAGCCCTATCTACTGCCTGCACCCTGTCTCCTGCGAACAGTGCACTGGCAGAAGTGTGCTGTTTAATGTGCACTGTTCAGCAGTCCGCAAAAAATATCCACCATACTATTTTCCAACCGCACTGTGGAAGTGTCGTAAGCAGGTCATACGATGTCCCACCAGTGTTGCCATGTCCGCGGTTTGACAGCTAAATTGGGATACTTTCAAAGTGCAGTCACTGGTAAAAATGAAAAGTCACAAAGCACGCACTTATTTTAAAAATTTAAAACATGATGATTTCTATTTAAAATACGTCCGTTTCGGTTAAAAATAGCCTATAATTTGGGCTAGTTTTGAGTCGCCATTTGGCTGGAAAGTCTTACAAGATCTGGCAATGTGTTGTTTTTGTTGTATTTTAAGGAAAATGTCAGCGAAGCTGCGCCTCATTTTTTAAAATGAAGCTTCACATCATATTTATGTGACCAAAATGTTTGTATACTTCTTGAAAAGTGTGCTCCCGAATGTACTTAGGGGAGGTTGGTACCCCAGGGAGCACTCAAAAGGGGATAGCCCAGTAGCGGAGCTCGTCAGGAACATGCAAGTTCACAAAGTAGTTAACAAATAGAGACCAGTTGGTCCCCAATTAAGGCACATGATCTTTAACGAGGCAATTAACACATACTAGCCCTGCAAATTATAGAAAGCTGAAAAAGAACATGCCCACACACACCTGAAAGAAAACCAAATTAAAGTTGAACACAATTTATGATCTTAGTGGCCTATATGCACAATTACACCACAAATAGAGAATATAATGACAGAAGTTTCTCAAGAGAAATGAAGAGAGTTCTTCATTCCTTCTATAGGGAAAGAGTGTGTTAAATTCATGAATCCAGAGGGCTTCTCTTTGTAATAATATACCATCTCGATCACCACCCCTTTGATGTGGCAAAACCTTTTCCAAACAGACAAACTTTAAGTCAGTCAGACTCAGAGAATGTTGAGCCTCTTTAAAGTGACGGAAAATTGGAGAGTTTGTATCTTCCCTGTGGATAGAACTCTCATGTTCTGTGATTCTCACTCGAGCAGAGCGCTTAGTTTTCCCTACATATAAATGAGAACATGGACAAAAAAAATAACGGAAACAATGACTTGGATTTGTTGGGGTTGACAAAAGTTTAAAAAAATTTTGTTATAAGGACCCACAGCACAGTGCAGACAGGGGAAGTTACCACAACTGCCACGTAACTCCTTTGTGCAGATGCCTAGTGATCATGCCACTGGCGACATAATTTTGCTCAACTGAGACATTCGTTGCTCCTGCAGCCAAACTATTAGTGGAAATCACAAACTCTGTGTTTTATCTTTATTGGTAGACGATTTGTGACGATTTGTGCGAATACAGAGTTTCAAGTGTCACTATTTTCCCGTAGCAGGTCCATTTAACAAGCAACCCCCACCCAGTCTATACCTACCCATGCGTGACATAGTGGACAATAGCATCTATGTTTGAGTTCATAAATATATTTATTCATCATATAAAATTAGAATCCCGTCATAGCAACAAGATAAAACCAACAATAGCCTGATCGAGTGTCAGAAAAGCTGTGAAAAGCCCTGCTCACTCAAATGCGTAAATTAACGTGAAAGTATTGTCTCATTCTACCATGTATTCTACTAGCAATATAAGCTTCTAAATATTAAATAAATATACAATCTTACCATTGGTTATACACATCAAGATGTTGCTTTCAAAATTCTGTGGTCATTTATTGTCTGGTACAATCCGTTTGAGAAATATACAACACTTTATACCGCTATTATCTGAAACGTCGACTCGTAATACCCCCCATGCCCTGCACGCCTGTCTCATTCATTAAAGTTCATTCTGGTTTAATTGTCGGCTTTTGTATCCAATAGAGTACATTATAATCTTAGCAACGGTATATGCCATGTCTTATTCGGTGCTTTGAACAATTCATTAAAGCCTAGCGAGTAACGGCAGTTTTCGTTTTAACAGTCTCGTATTAGGAAAGGTCTATAGAAAACGCATTAGGGAGGGGAGTATTCCCCTCCCGATATGCAAGTATTTTTGTGTCTAAAATGCGGTTGGCCTCGCTGGCTACATACAGTGCATCCGGAAAGTATTCACAGCGCTTCACTTTTTCCACATTTTGTTCTGTTACAGCCTTATTCCAAAATTGATTAAATTCATTTTTTCCCTCAAAATTCTACACACAACACCCCATAATGACAATGTGAAAAAAGTTTTTTTGAGATTTTTTCAAATTTATTAAAAATAAAAAACTAAAATTTCTCATTTACATAAGTATTCATACCCTTTGCTTTAACGTATTTTTTAAAGTATCATATTTCATATTTGGTCGCATATCCTTTACATGCTGTTACTTCCTGAAGTCTGTGACCATCAACATCAAAAAACTGTCGATATCTTATTTTCAGGTACTGTTACAAGCGATACTATAACCTCTCTGCATTTGAATGGATCTCTATGGAAATTGGGGGGTGAGACTAGATTCAGCTGTAAATTACACTGGTACAGTATGGAACACATGGCTGGCTAAATGACTGTAAGTTATCAAGGGTCTGAGCTATCAAACGAGCCCCAAACCATCACTCTGTTGCCAGATATGGAGTAGATGTGGATGGATCACTGCAAGGGTTATTTCTCCGGACTCATTTTCCTATAGAACTCTATGGGGAAAAAAGTCAGGAAAAACAACCCTTAAAGTGATCCATCCACATCTACTCCATATCTGGCAACAGAGTGATGGTTTGGGGATCGTAATAAGGCTGTAACAGAACAAAATGTGGAAAAAGTGAAGCGCTGTGAATACTTTCCGGATGCACTGTATGTAGGTTCGTTTTTCCGATATGTTTGATAGGCATATTGTTTCCGCATTTTGAGTGCATTTCACATACTGTAGTACAATCGTAAAATTTATTTTTGATGTAGGCTACCAATTTTCATTGAAGATTGGCAGCATTTTTCAGATGGTGGAATACTATTTTATTTTCATGTTATTGTACATAAGATAGGCTATGGCGTATATACTTGTCACTGATGGCATGGCAAATGCTCATTCCAATTTACTGTTGGTAAATCTGCTGATATCTGGTAGATTAATGTCAAATCTTTCCTTGGAGTCATTATGAATGCGAACATTAAAAAAAAAACTACAGAAAAATGCAATCTCTGGACAAGTATACATACTGTAGACATACTGTAGAGTACAGGTGAAAGTGATGTTTTATTGAAGTACAAGAGTGAATGATTAGGCTACATATTTAGGTGTATGTAACAGTGTGATATCAATGTTTTTATCTTAATCCATCAGAAAGAGGAAATGTATATGCTTTATAGTGGACAAAACAAATCTTATTCATTTTATAACATGTTTTGCATAGGGGTTTTGGAACCATCAATATCTACCCCTCTATACTGATGAAAATATAGTAATTCCCACTTGAAAATGATGCAGAAGTCAGTTAAACTGAGCCAAAACTGTTGATTTGTAGGTAAATATACACTACTCACAAAAAGTTAGGGATATTTGGCTTTCGGGTGAAATTTATGGAAAATGTAAGTTCACGCTACAGTGATATTATACGTATCATGAAAGTAGGGCATTTAAGTAGAAGCATGCAATGGTGATTTCCTCATCTCAAACAATTTATTGAAACAAAAGCCAACAACAGTGGTGGGTATACCACAACAAAAATGTCAATGTCTCAATAACTTGTCATGTGCCCTTGAGCATCAATTACAGCTTGACAACGACGTCTCATGCTGTTCACAAGTCGACTTATTGTCTGCTGAGGCATGGCATCCCACTCTTCTTGAAGGGCGGCCCTCAGGTCATTGAGGTTCTGGGGTACAGAGTTACGAGCCTCTACACGGTGAGTCAGCTGATCCCATAGGTTTTCTATGGGATTCAGGTCTGGAGAAAGTGCAGGCCACTCCATTTGAGGTACCCCAGTCTCCAGCAGCCTTTCCCTAATGATGCGACCTCGATGAGCTGGAGCATTGTCGTCCATGAAGATGAAATTAGGCCTGTGTTGTTCATGCAGGGGCACAATGACTGGATTAATGATGTTATTCAGGTAGTATGGGCTTGTCACTGTACCATTCACAAAGTGTAGGGCAGTTCTGTATTGACTAGACACACCTGTCCACACTGTAACACCGCCACCACCAAAGGGTCGTCTGGTGACAACAGTGGCTGATGCATAGCGCTCTCCTTGACGTCTCCAACATCGTTGGCGGCCATCATTTCTGCTCAACGTGAATCGACTTTCATCAGAGAACAGCACTGAGGCCCACTGGTCCCTCGTCCAGCATAAATGCTCCCTGGCCCATGCAAGACGATGACGCCTGTGCCTGGTGGTGTGGTCAGGTACCCTTGCAGGTCGTCTAGCACGCAGACCACGCTGATGTAAACGGTTTCGAATGGTCTGACGTGACACTTGGGTGCCTCTCACCTCCCTTAAATGTGCCTGGAGTTGAGTGGCATTCATCATCCGGTTCCGCAGGGCACTGTTCACAATGAAGCGGTCATCAGTGTGGGATGTGGCCAAAGGACGTCCACTTCTATGCCTTTCTGTGACTCTTCCAGTCTCTCTGTATCTCTGTTGCAACCTGCTGATGACACTCTGTGACACTCTAAGCTCAGTGGCCACTTCCCTCTGAGAACATCCTGTTTGAAGCCTCGCAATGGCGAGGTACTGTTGATCAATTGTTAGGTGTCGTCTTGGTCTCATGATGTCAAAATGTGAACAGCATGATGAAGAGGACTGTTTAAATACCAATTCTAATTGAACCAGGAAATTTATTGGTCGATTCATGGATCAAACACCTGTTGTGAATTTTGCCGTTCAGCTCCTTGTTAGAGAACAGCAAGTTGTGCAAAAAGTACTGAAACATTGAATAGTTGGACATGTGCATTCAAAAGTTTAGAGAAGGTCAAATTAATTTCACCTGTAAAGGTTATAGTGCATTTTAGGTTCATCCTGAAATTTCACCCGAAAGCCGAATATCCCTAACTTTTTGTGAGTAGTGTATCATAATTTATTTTATTTAGAGCAGTGTACAATTTAGCCATTTGGATAGATTTGGAGACACTAATGGACAACAGGGTACACTGCCTATATTTTGCATCATAGACCTTTAGTAGTTCTGCATATCATCCTCAGATTTTGCACACTTGGACATGGAGTTATGATCCATGAAATGTATATATTTACCTCTTTCACTTACTGTCATGTTTTATGACCCTTTTTCCCTTGCGGTCGTGTTCCTCGGTCGCCACACGTGGGCGCTGCTCTGTTAGTGGAGTTTTGGCTCCGCCGCGTTTCTTCCGCGGAGTTTTCATCAGCATTCACAGGTGTGCGTGGTTGCCGGTGAGCTACATAAGCCTCAGTATTCCTTCGTTCGGGGCTACAATATTGTTGATTTGTATTGTGGTGTATTGTCTGGCATTATTTGTGCTGTTTTGTGTGTGGTATTATTTTGCCCTTTGAATGTTTAGCCAGTATGATTAGGTCTAGACTTTTAAGGAGACTGTTTGCTCCGTTGTGCTTTATTGGAATAATGCGGGACTTGCCTATGTGGATGTAGTTATTAGGACTCTTCCCCCCTGGCGGGTTTACCTATGTGGATGTAGTTATTAGGATTCTTCCCCAGTGGCGGACCTGTCTATGTGGATGTAGTTATTGGGACTCTTCCCCCCTGGCTCTTTTCTGTCCCTGCTTCCTGGTCTTTCCTTTTTTTGTCCGTTGCCTAGACCTTTTGTCTTTTTCTGTCTCTTTCTCCTCTCTCTGCTTTCTTCCATGAAAGCGAGAGGAGTCTTTGTTTGATTGTGTGTATTTGTATGGTAGTTTCTTACTAAGAGACAGGGTGTTTTTATCATACTGACTTTAGGGCTTTATTTATTCTTAGAGGCAGGGCGCGTATTTTCGATTAAGTTTGCCTTAGTCTTTCTAGCCGGTAAATGTCCAGAGTAACCCCCCTGGCGTACTTGCCTATGTGGATGTAGTTATTCGGACTCCTCCCCCCTGGCGTACTTGCCTATGTGGACTGTGCCTATTCTGTCCCCACTTCCTGGTCTTTGCATGTGACTGCGAGCCTATGAAAGTAGCTATGGAACGTTATCTCTGTTCCTTCGCCTCCTTGTTACATTCCTCTTTACCAAGAGGTAGGACGTTTATTTTCTATCAAACTCACGTTAGTCTTTTAGCCGGTAAATGTCCGGTGGAGCTGTCCTGTTTCGTCCTTTTTACCTGCGGGACGATTGTGTTCGGAACTGTAGTTCTGTCCGTTCTCCGGGTATGTCTCCTCATATGGAGCTTGGGCGATTTTGTTGACATGTTTGCGTTTGACTGCGAGTCTCTGAGGGTAGCCTTGGAACGTTAGATCTCCGTTCCTTTCGCCTCCTCATATACTAATTTGTATTAGTTTGCAGTGTTTGTTGGCTGTGTGTTTTACTTGTGCCATTACGCTACTCGCCGTCCTTATGCGTCTCGTTACCGAGACAGGGCGCGTATTATTTCTGGCTACTGAGAAACCTGTCGTTGCGCTTCTACTTATTGGTGTGTGACAGTGAGCCGGTTAGTAGCGTCGCTAGGCTTGTTCATTGTCTAGTCTCCCTCCCTTAACTGTGGGGTTTCCCGTCTTAGTGGCCTTAGGGCTTAATGAATCCCCTTGCTGCGTTTGGCTCCTCCTACCTCACACGTCACGCCGCCATTACACTTATGTAGCTCTTAGTATTTTGTTGCAAACTAAAGAAAAACCTCTAATTTTTTTTTGCATTTTTCCAAAGTTTATTTGCATTTGTGGCACTTTATTTTGACTTAAATTATGAAAATAAACAAATCTAAGTTCATATTGTAAATGGTACATCTGTCTTGTTTCATTTAAGCCATTTACCAAGTTTATTTGATGCTCACACCTGGAGTTATAAAAGCCTTAAACAACGCACCCCCTAAATAGGTGAGAATTGACCAAATTTGCCATCTGCGTGAAGGGGTTAAGGTACCACTCCTTTGTCTGCTCTGACAAGTCTGTCTCTGAGACTTCGCACCATTGAATACACTATTAAATGAGGATGTTGGAACAAATTATTGAAATGATGGTCACTATACAAAATGTGCCAATGTGCATTAATTATCTGGCTGATTTCCTGACTAACAAGTTGTTTTAAAAACAGTTTGGAACTTTTTGTATGTTCAGTGTGTAAATCCACCTTTGGGGTCTCATAACATTTGTGAAGAGCTGAGCGTAACCAGGTATCAGGACAGCCACGCTGTAAAAATTGGGGGGTGGGACTAGATTTAGCTGTAAATTACACTGGAACAGTATGGAACACATGGTTGGCTAAATGCCTCTAAGTCATCAAGGGTCTGACATATCAAACAAGCCTTAAACCATCACTCTGCTGCCAGATATGCAGTAGATATCGATGGATAACTTGAAGGTGTCATGGTTTTTGACCTTTTTCCCTTGCGGTTGTGTTCCTCGGTCGCCACTAGTGGGCGCTGCTTCGTTGTTGGAGTTTTTACTCCTTTCCTGCTTCTCATGAAGAAGTTCTCTTCAACGTTGCACAGCTGCACATGGTTGCCGGTGAGCTATTTAAGCCCATGTTCCTTTTGTTCTGGGCTTCGATATTAATTGTTCTTTGTGATTGTTTGTTCTGTGGTGTATTTTCTGGTATTAGTTGTGCTGTTTTGTGTGCGGTTTATTTTGCCCTTTTAAAGTTTTAAACGTATGATTAGATCTAGGTTTTTAAGGAGACCATTTTGCTCCGTTGTGCTTTTATTGGAGTTTTGCGGTACTGGCCTTTGTGTTTTGAGCTTCAGGTTGAATTCCTGTTTGGTGCTCATTTCAGTCTCCGCTTTCTGGTCTCTCCTTTGTTTGTCGTTTTTACCTTGATCTATTGCCTTTTACTAAGACAGGGCGTTTGTATCATACTGACTTTAGGGTTTTATTTATTGAGAGGCAGTGCGTGCTATTTTCTATTAAAGTTGCATTGGTCTTTTGTTACAGCTGTCCTGTTCGCCCTTTTTACCTGTGGGACGATTTTGGTTCGGAACTGTAGTTCTGTTCGTTCTCTGGGTGAGTCTCCTTATATGGAGCTTGGGTGATGCTATGGACATGTGTGTGCGGGATTGCGCTCTTTTGAAAATAGTCTTAGAACGTTAGCTCTGTTCCTCCGCCTCGTTACATTTCCCATTATTAGAGGCTAGAGGTTGTGTTTTCAATTAAGCTTGCATTAGTCAGGTTTGCTAGTAAAGTTATGGGACGACGGTGCTCCGTCGGCTCGCCTGTAAAATGTTTCTCTCTCCTGGGAGATCGGGCGTTTACCCCTTTACGTTTTCTCGATCTATGCGGGACTTGCCTATGTGGAAGTAGTTATTGGGACTCCTCTCCCTTGGCTTTTCTGTTCCTGCTTCCTGGTCGTTGAATTTGACTGCGAGCCTATCTATCTACCTATGGAATGTTATATCTGTTCCTTCGCCTCATTACATTCCTCTTTATCAAGAGGCACGGCATTTAGCTTCTCTTTGACCTCTTCCTACCGAGGGCGAAATAGGCCAATTTTCACCTGTTTTCACTAGTGACAAACAAAGGTGGTTATCTCAAAAACTATAAATGGTACAAATATGGGTCATGGCTTTTATTAAAGAAGACACCTGCAGTATTATGACTAAGCAGTGAGAACTCATAGAAATCCAGTTTTTGATACTTAACTACAACAATTTATGTACAGAAAACATAAAAAAACTAAAAAACGGGTACCTACATTCAAGTTTAAGAATTTTTACCTGGGGAGCTACAAATGCAATCAAGGAAATGACTCCTCTATCTGATTCATCAATATGCTGCCTACCTCTGGTAACAATCTGGTGTCAATATCTCAAACCATTCAAATTTTACAGGGTTTTTTTCAGGTGAACCTTTTTCGTTATCCAAATGGTGCCAAATGGTGCCAAAAATGGCAATGTTCCAGAAAGGTCTCAATATGATTTATTTTTTAGGTTTTTACAAAACAATGAGATAATTTGTCAATATTGGCAATAAAAGTTCATTTTTAGACGTGTTCTTGTTGCTCTTCATATTACACAACTAACTACCCGAGGTCACAAAAAGCTGTCAAAACCCATGTAGCAGCACAGTGAATCTTGTGTATTTCACCAGAGCCCCATTAGCCAGAAATGAGTCCAGGAATGTGCAAACAGGTTTTCAAATGAATAATGGGAATAGTATGAAACTTCCCTACACATTACTGCTAGCCAGTCCTGTCCTTTATTCTGTTGCCACCTCCTATGACAGGGACATTGGGGTTGGGTTTTAGGAGGCAAAACTTTATACATGACAAACATATATCAACTATATACAAGTGCACTAAGGTGTACTACTAAAAGTGCAGTGGATAAAAAATCAAAAGTCCACCAGTTTCCTAGATAAAAAATAAAAACACCCCTGCTGTAACAAATAAAAAGATCCTTGCCCTCTAATTGCTGAAGTTACCGTATTTACACAAAGAAAGTACAAAGTGGCAGGGTCCAAAAAGCTAAAAAAAATTAACTAAAAACAAAAAAAGGCAAAGGATCAAAACATGGGGGTGGAGGGTGAGGAGAGATTATTTAACCATTCATACAGAAGCCATTTAGACTACACATTCCCTCAGGAGAGCAATCTGCATCATTACAAACCCCACTAACCCTGTCCATGGAATTGTCCACCATGTTGATATACCCATTAGTCCCCCTTATACAACAACAATCAACAATAATAATAATAAACAAGTACTCCCTCATGTTATCATGTTCTCTCCCTCATACCATGCATAAATTGCCATTTAGTTTACCTGCACAGCCTTCTGTACTGCATACAGAACAATTTACTCATGTGGAACAGTGACTTTACTAAACACTTCCAGAAGCCATTTCACACTCAAAAAAATCGATTTAGTAGCTCATCTCAGACACAAATAGATAGCTAGCTGCTTGTTACCTGTAATTTTGCTTGCTAGCTTGCCACTGTAAAGGTAATACTATCTATATTAATTTAGCTGAGAGGGACCGATTTTATGCATAAGTATATAAGGTTAGTTAGCTTCACAGAAGAGAAACAGGGATTCACGCATTGCAGCTAAATTGCACATTTCCTTCGATGCTTACACCAAACTTACAGTTTCCACAAACATCTGTGTTGTTGGCAACGCCACGTAACACGTGCGAGTTTGTCAACACAGACAATACACCCTAAGTTTACTTCATAAATTATTTATCATACCGTTGGAATGTGCAATTTGTAATATTAATTGTATGAAAAACAATAAAATACAGTTGACAATGTAATTACGAACCCGCATGGCATTGCGTGAATTCACACTGGTATATCGAAAAATCGGTAATACCACCAGCCCTAACGACGTTACCTGCCATGGCGAAATTCAATGCGTTTATAGCATAACACTGTTAGTATGATAAAACAACTTACATGTCAGCAACATCATCTCGGTCATCAGTGGATTCAGCGTCACTGAGACAGGATGAGTCTCCCTCGGCAAAAACATCTTCTGGCTTATCCAGTTCGTCTAGCACTTGGTGCACAGATAAACGCCTCAAAAATCTCGACATAACTACACAAAAACTGTATCAAAAATACTCTAAAGTAAAAAATGTAACTGCGGGCTTTACCTAATTAATTGTGCTTTGCTAAACAGAATGTAGCAAGCTACGCTACAAGGTAAAAACACTGCGCCATCTTGGCTCGATAATTACGCGTGAGTGCCACTTCCTCATACGCAGTGCTGTTATCGCCTTCATTTACGAAGGAAATGTGTTTAATGAGGGCTCTTTTGAAAGATAAGAGTCTTGGCTATTGGCTGGAATATTTGACAGACAGTTTTAAAACCCAATGGAAAGCAAATAATACTCGGAGTGGAGGCAGGTCGAAGACAGTTTTTCCCACTTCAGATAGGCCTATTGTGCTATCAGTCAAAGAAATACACCCAATTGACGACGGTTTTGCATAATTCTCTGCAAACAAGTTCAAAACCACTCTGGCTAACATATACTAAGCCGTTGGATTGGTACTCCAGAAACTGGCTGAGTTTCACAACGCCAAAGTGAACACAGCCGAACGAGTCGTAATCAAGTGCAAAAAAGCACAAGTCGGTTTAAAATTGGAAAAAAATCATGTACAGCCTTATGAAAGTTTTAAAGTATTTTTTCTTGAAGCCTAAAGGTATAATGATTTTTTAAACCAAAGTTTTGTGAAATACAATTAAGCAGAACAGTTTACCAGCACATTGTTTATGGTGTGACATCAAGCTGCAATACATGTTTGAGAATTAGGTCAGAGTTTCCAACGTTATTTACAAAGTTTTATCTCAACGTTTTGGGCTTAAAAACCACTTTCCCAGAAGGAATGGATATATCATAAGGATATTTAATCAAAATATTGAGGTGAGCAGTTTATTATATATTATTAAATTAATTAAATGTATAATTTAATAATTTCCGTCACGCCCGCGTTACCGCTAGGGGGCGTTTGGCATTAAGAGGTTAACTCGTGTTAGTCTTTTTAGCTGGTGATGTCCGGTGCTGCTGTCCTGTTCGTCCTTTTCACCTGTAGGACGCTTTTGTTTGGAACTGTAGTTCTGTCCGCTCCCCGGGTGTGTCCCTCCTTATATGGAGCTTGGACGATGTTATGGACATGTTTGCGTTTGACTGCGAGCCCTCGATAGTAGCCTTGGAACTTTAGATCCCCGTTCCTTTCGCCTCTTGGTATACTAATTTCTATTTGTTTTCTGTGTTTGTTTGCTGTGTGTTTTGTTTGTGCCATTGTGCTACTCGCCTGTTCTTATGCGTCTCGATATCGAGACAGGGCGTTTTATTTCTGGCTCTCGTGTGTAACAGTGAGCCGGTCTGTAGCTGTGGTGTGTGTGTGTTCCTTGTCTTGTCTCCTTCCCTTATCTGCGGGGTTTCCCGCCTTAGTGGCCTAAGGGCTTAATGAATCCCCTTGCTGCGTTTGGCTCCTCCCACGTCACACGTCACTCCCCCCATTACAGAAGGGTTTCTTCTCCTGACTTATTTTTCCATGGAGTTCAATACGAAAATTTGTCAGGAGACCTTAAAGTGATCCATCCATATCTACTGCATATCTGGCAGCAGAGTGATGGTTTGAGGCTGGTTTGATACCTCAGACCCTTGATGACTTGCAGCCATTTCACCAACCATGTATTACATACTGTTCCAGCATAATTTACAGCTAAGTCTAGTCCCACCCCCCAATTCCCATAGAGATCCATTCAAATGCTGAGACGTTATAGTATCGCTTGTAAGAGTACCAGAAAATAAGATATCGAGTCTTTTGATATTGTTGTGTCACAGACATCTGGAAGTCATGGCATGCAAAGGATATGCGACCAAATATAAAAAAATTATTACTTTATTCTGCATTATGTTAAACTGTCCAATATTTTTTGATGCCCAAAAATGGGGGAGACTATGTACGAAAGGTTCTATAATTTCTAAAAGGTTTGTCCGATATGGATGAAAATACCCTCAAATTAAAGCTGCACTTCAACCTCATTGTCATTGTATCCTTTCAAATTCAAAGTGCTAGAGTACAGAACCAAAACAAAAAATTTGTCACTGTCCAAAGAATTATGGTGCTCACTGTATCTTCTTCGAATATTTTCATGTTGCAGTGTATGACACATCATTTGAAAGCTCAGGATTTGTACTTAACCGTATTTACTTTGGCCCTCCAGCAGCAATTTCCACCTGGTTTCTACTAGTTTATTTAAATGTCAATATCTCAAAAAAATATTCCTTGCACATCCATGGTTTAAAGTTCGAATTGAAGAAGAACTGTATCATTCAGAAATTTGCAACATAATACATTTATTTCAGAATAGTCACATACAGTATATATATATAATAACCATAACATACATCGCCGAATGTATTTAAATAAGTTTTTTTTTTAAAACGTACAAAAGCGCGTGTGTATTTACACAAGAACAGCAAGATATTTCAGCCCTAAGTGCGATGGGTGGTCGCTGTGGAAATGTCGACTGTATGGGACTTTGGCGAAATATAGCTGGCGAAAGATAAACTCTTCAGGGTTCATCAGAAAACAGCTGTAGCTTAATATACTGGTAAGTACTTGGTTTCTTAAACATATTTATACGAGAGATTTTGGAGAAAAAAAATGAGGTGTCTTCTAAACCGAAAGTGCATCATAGTGCAGTAAGCAAGGGTTAACGGCGAATGCACATTTGTACAACGTTTTAAAAAAATATTGTTTCTATACATAAACATGATGAAGATCCTGCCTGCAATCCATACACGCAGCTGATTCACATTTTTCAATCAAGCCTGCCTACTTGTCTGCCCAGCTGTTTCTAGTTTTTTCAGTGGCTCCCATAGTATAGTACAAGTACATTTTCTAGTCGTTCCAGTTAACTTTCTGTGCTATATTTTTGGATTAACTGTTACCACCCATGCTCTGTTTATTGGATTTTGCCTCTGATTGCTGCTTTTGTACCTCTGCTTTCTTGGATTGACTTCCTGTGTATGAATTGCTGCCCAGTGTTAATTTTGGCAGTGTTTTAAACTGACGTTTTTGTTTTAGTCATGTGATAAAAGTGCAAGTGAGTTTTAATCACATTTAGTCAATTTTATCTTTCATAGTTTTAGTTTATTTTAGTTGACAAAAAACTATCTGGACATTTCATCTCCTTTTAGTCATCAATAGCTATGGACATATGGTCTAGTTTTAGTCAACAACAAATATGGACATGTTGTTCTAATTTTAGTCAACAATAAATCTGAACATTTTATAGTCTGAAAAAACTAAACATTTTTGTTGACAAAAATCAAGTCTAATTTTCGTCAGATGTAAAAGCAGGCTGTTCAAATTGGTCACAAAATGGTAGAAGGTTGCAGGCAGGTTGTATGATCATGAAGAATTGCTTCGTATTTCTCAATTACACTTTTGTTCGTTTCCGGTACTTGCAATTACGTTCGAGGAATAAGAGGGTCTTGAATCGGTTCCGTGATGAAAGACAGTAGCTATAGCTTCTTTATTAGCATGGTGTTTGTCAGCTTCCAAGCTAACATGACCTTACACAGTAACATGGCACAACTTAAAGGGTAAGTTTGCTATTTTGGACCTTGGACCCTATTTGCGGTCTGTCTTCCATGAACCTGACACATTGAGTCCATTTTTTCGCTGATCGGTCCAGTATTGAGTTCGCTACAGATTTCCTGTAGGCTCTCACTGGGCTACAATAGAAGTCAACGGGGCAATTATAAATGTTATGGAAGAACAACGATAAATGTGCTTTCATGTACAATAAATGAGACGGGAAGCTCAGGGTGTATTGTTACCGGTCTCAGTATGCTCTCCTGTGAAATGTATCTCAATCCGAACATTTTTACGTGCTTGGCATGGCTTGGAAGTAAGCATTTCTCTGTTGCTTGTTTTCGCTGCTCCCGCGGAGTACTATGTGTCGGGGGTAGGGGAGCGGGAAGGTGTGCCGGCCGTTTACGAAACTATCTAGGTGAACAGTCTGCGTTTGTTTACCTGCAGCAACGTAGGCTACAATTTCCACAAAAAAACTTGGATGATGGATTACTATAATGATTACGAAGACGAAGAATTCGATTTTGACTGACGTTACTGGCTACAGATTTGAGCCAGAATACACAGACACGGAACTACAAGAGATGGATGATAAGAGAGCAAGAGAAGAGAGAGAGGCTGAAGTTGCGCAGGTTATGTTATCCGAAGTCAGTGCGAGGTAGTGCGGTCGGAGAAATAGTTCTGTTTCAAATGGAACTGTTGTTTCAACGTTCGGTTTGCGATAGCCTACATTTCACAGGAGAGCATACTGAGACCGTAAGAATACACACTGAGCTATAAAAGCACATTTATCGTTGTTTTTCCATAACATTTATAATTGCCCCGTTGACTTCTATTGTAGCCCAGTGAGAGCCTACAGGAAATCTAGCAAACTCAATACTGGACCGATCAGCGAAAAAATGGACTCAATGTGTCAGGTTCATGGAAGACAGACCGCAAATAGGGTCCAAGGTCCAAAATAGCGAACTTACCCTTTAAGTACAATCTCTAAACAAAAGGGGGCTAGCCAGGAGGAAAGGCTTCAGGTGAGAATTCACTCCTTCCCTGGTTCCATTTCCTGGCTAGATCAATGACTCTTCACACATTATAATTTCTATTCACCCAAGGTTGCCTACCAATGACTCTTGGCACCTAAGTCTTGGGGGAGAGCTTGCATTTGAAAGGGTACTTAACCCCTGGACTGAATCAGGATGCGTGTGGGGACTTAAACAGATTATAACTCTGATATTACTATAAAAATCTTAAAATCCAACAATTTCCCCCTCTGATCATATCACCCATACATCTATGATCAAACCAACATTTCAAGAAGGGTAGAGAAATAGAGATCAAATATAGCTACATATGTGTGAAACAAATACACAGTTGATAATGTATGCTGACCATGAGATTGAGTATACAAACATTGTTTGAAAAATTATCTACACTTGTCTTTCATCAATATTTTTAACCTGATATACATGTCTTTCTTTGATGTGGGAGGAAACCGGAGTGCCCGGAGGAAACCCACGCAGACACGGAGAGGACACGCAAAACTCCACACAGACAAAGTCCTCAGCCAGGATTTTAGCCTGTGACTTTCTGCTGTGAGGCGGCAGTGCTATTCACTGCCCCACCATGCTGCCCGAGAGGGAGAAACAGTGAAAGCACATGGTTGTAAATGTCTCTGATGGCATTCACAGCAGGAGTTTGTTGTTGCCCTCGGGGGTCCAAGATCCTTCGGTGATGCATGTTCCGCCTTCGGAGACCTCGTTATCTTGGCGTAGGGCAGTCGCTTAGAATGTCACAGGGGCGGGCATCACTGGTCGCCTCAAATCTGAGACAGACAGGAGAGAAGTGCGGCAGTATCAAGGAAATCTTGGCACATCTAGTAAACTATGTTCAACATCGAAATTTAAACTACACGAGAGCAGAATCGGCTATGTACATAGGTTTCATTTTTAATCCATCTAGTAGGCCGTCACTTCATCTTACGTCAAACGTAAAAGTTAGCCAGTCCTGACATTCTGGGACTAAAGGAACAGTCCAATATTCATTAATCATACCAATCAGTGTAAAAAGGCAATGCTCAGGTTTCAGTGAATTAAATACCATAGACGGATCTGCTACCCAAGGTGTCAACTTATCAATTGTTTTATTTGCCCCTCTGGAATCAACAGTCAAACGCCAGCTGCCATTTGCTTTCTTCACGGGCCACAAAGGACTATTTGAGCAACTGAGTTTTCACCAAAATGTCTTGTTCTCCAAGTTCTTTGATGATAGGTCGGAGACTATCAATAGCCTGTCTGTTAAGGGGGGTACTGTCGCGTGATTGGGGGAGGTGTTCCAGTGAGTAACACCGGCTCCATATCAAGAAGACCACAGTCGTTTTTACTTTCTGCCCAAATTGGGTGTTTGGCGACATCTGCTTTTTGTAGTTGTCTTAAATTCCACATGACTTTACCATCAGAAAATTCAAGACTCGAGTTTAACTTTAACAAAACATCCAAGCCAAGTAAAGGTTGACACGCTTCTCCAACCCATAAATTAGCCGTGACCTCCGTAGGTCCTACTGAAATGGGCACAGGCTGTGTCTGTCGCAACGTCATAGCCTGTCCTCCGAAGATAGCATCGTTGTACCCGATCTGTTAAAGGCAATATTTTGTCGTTTGCATACAACGCAGGTAAAACAGTTCAGCGCCAGTGTCTAGGAGGAAATCAATGTCTATTTGCCGGTTAATGGTCGCACACACATAAAGTCCGTCTTTTGATTGCCTCACTCTGCAGCCGCTATGCGTCTCAGTGAGGCGTCCTCTCGTTTAAAGGAACCGCAGAAAGGATGGCCTTTTTCTGACTGTCACTCAAGCTTGCAAAACGTTTGTTCAAATCTTCAGTGTCCCCCTCTGCGTAATTGCGCGTTGAGGGGTCATTGTTTCTGTATTGCTTTGCTGCCTGGCACTGCCTCCAATAATGTCCCGGTTCCCCACAATTACGACAGTTATTGTTGCGTTTAACATCTGCACGATTATGTGCACGACTATTCAAATTACGGATCTTACATTCTGTATCCAATTCAACCCTTCTAGCTGCCGATAATAACTGGTCAAAAGTGATGGTTTCATCTTGCCAATCTGGTTTGCTAAGCTTGGTGGCTGATCTTATCTCTGGCAATAGCGCCTGCATAAACGTTGTTGTAAGACGGCCACTTACACTGGAGGAAAAGTTATCACGTTTTAGCTCCTTAATTCCTGAATGTCTTAAAAAGGTTTCAGAAAAACGTTCAGCAAAAACATCAACAGCCTCGCCAATCTTTTGAATGCACGCTGCAACTTTTCCCCAATTTGTGGATTCATTTGTAGCGTTTCGTATAAACTCCTCAATCGCCTCCCATTCCTTGGCAAGATTCTGACCATCACCTCCCAACGCAATTGTAACCGACGAATTCAATTTGTTAACCTCTGTGGGAGTTATTACTGTGGCCATTAATTGTACACCGTCATACGGATGCAGACAATAAATTGTCTTCAAACGATTGATTTTAGCCCAGGTGTCCATGCCTGCAACTCACGGATGTTTTAAATCCTGCGACCACTTGTCAATGTCTTGGGGCTTGGTTGGCTTGTGACTGAACTGAATTTCACCCGCTACCCGTTTTTGTGTTAATGCTCTCAAACGTGGCGTCGGTGCTATGTCGGTATCAGAGTTTTCACTGTCACTGTCACTTGTCCACTCATCATTACGAGTTAAGGTGACAGATTTTCTATCTTCATAACGAGGTGGTGCAGAAGGTTGAACTCCCGACTCAGTAGCTAAAAACGGTGCATTTTGCAAAAGTTTAATCTGTTTCTTTAATGCGCTTATTTCTGCATCTTTTTTAGCCCTCTTTGCTTTAACGCTTTTCAGCTCTTCGACTAGATCTTTAACTTTCTTCCTCTCGATGTCAAAAAGGCGATCTGTTTCGGCTTTGACATTTATTTCATTCTGCCTTCGCGTGTGACTAACGATAAGCAAAGCAAGGGGGAGTTTACGCTGGTCAGACACGCGTTGTAATTTACCGTATGCCTTCTTTATGTCATTCAAACTCCATACCTTATCTTCGTCAACGTGGAAACCGTATTTATTTACAATGTATTTTTCCATCTCCTCCAACTTTAAATACGAATGGATAAACCCCTTCGTATCCTTAATAAGGTAATCATTGCTTACTTGAGGGACGGCTTTTCCGCCTTTCTCAGACGTGGGAACCTGGTTCTTATCGCGTCTACCAAACATGGTTGCAGTCACGAAATTAAAATTTAAAATTATGGACAATTAAAAAACTTCTCAAAAATGTTTCACGTGGCACTCACCAGGAGGGCAAACAGCAGCTATCTTGTAGATATATGTATATTTTTTAAAATTACAATAGATTACCGTTTTTTCTCCAAGTTAAGATAAAACGCATAAATGATTGTAAACAACGATCTACCGGACACAAGATGTGCAAAACACTTGTACATTAAACAATAACAACGTTGAACAACAAACGTTGAACCTTCTCATACATACGTCAAGGTAAAAAACAAGTTTAAATACACCAACGCTAAATTACAACGTTGCCACTGACAGCTTTTGCACCCAGGGGCCCTCTGAACACCCCTGACCGCTCACCGGATGGATTTCACTTAATTTACTTCTTAAATTAGTGAACTGTGCCCCGTTTTACCTATCTACCTGGAATCCTCTCTCAAATACGACCAATCAAGTGCACACCAGTATTTGATATCACAAATACTTCCACAGACACCCTGTTGCGATGATTGACGCTCTGAACACCAATACTCGCTCAATGGAGGATTTATTAATTTACTTCTTTAAATTAATAAAAATGTGCCTTGCTTGCCTATTTATCTTGGGATCCCCTTTAACACAACTGACGCCTCGCTTCCTTATTCCAATGCTTGCACCCTGCAAAGCACTCTTGCTCCCGCAAGAAATAGAATTTCACAAACTTCAAACTCTCACTGACATTCACACACACAAGATTTACTCAGCATACAATGATATTGCGATGGCAACATCAAAGTAGGTATTCCCTCTCTATTCCTTAATTACAACCGTACCAACAGCGAATATTCTTAGTTCTTTTATCAAGCGAAATAATTAGAAACAGGGAACTCACCAGATAACAGAAATGGAAAAGCTCCGTCGTAACTTCGGGGCACACCGTCCAAACTTCTCTGGTCTCTGGTAAAATTCCTGGGCCTTGGTTATCTCGTTGATCTCGGTGGGACCTCCAAATTGAAGAATTGCTTTGTATTTCTCAATTACACTTTTGTTCGTTTCCGGTACTTGCCATTACGTTTGAGGAATAAGAGGGTCTTGAATCGGTTCCGATGAAAGACAGTAGCTATAGCTTCTTTATTAGCATGGTGTTTATGTCAGCTTCCAATCTAACATGACCTTACACAGTAACATGGCACAACTTAAGTACAATCTCTAAACAAAAGGGGGCTAGCCAGGAGGAAAGGCTTCAGGTGAGAATTCACTCCTTCCCTGGTTCCATTTCCTGGCTAGATCAATGACTCTTCACACATTATAATTTCTATTCACCCAAGGTTGCCTACCAATGACTCTTGGCACCTAAGTCTTGGGGGAGAGCTTGCATTTGAAAGGGTACTTAACCCCTGGACTGAATCAGGATGCGTGTGGGGACTTAAACAGATTATAACTCTGATATTACTATAAAAACCTTAAAATCCAACAATCAGGTACACTATTTTTCAGTGAAGGGGGATACCACTCATTTTAATAATTCAAATGTGTTACTTATATCACCACGGACGGCTGAAGTAAATATTTCTGAGTGTTTGCTACTTTCTCCGTACAGCAAATAGTTAGCCTTGCCCCCTGTGCCCACCAAATGGTAAATATTATATTACATTATATTATATGTTCTCCTATAATTTTTGTCCACGCATTTAAACCCAAATTAACTTTATTTGTACTGCTTACACAATGAACTAGGTAATTAAGGTAATTTGGATGTAAATGTTCAAAGGTTTAGCTCCCATTGAGAAAGTTCACACCATGACAGATAACTATTTTCTCTGTCTTGAGGGATAATGTAATACATATGCAGAAATATTTATTAAACTGTCCAACACTATATTTAACATTTTATAGATTTCATGATATCCCCCTTTAAGCTAATGCTGAGTGGCTAGCTGATGCAGCACCTGTTTTATTATTAATAAGTTGAGACATGTAACATTATTTCTTTGGTATATTTGTATTGATTTATTGAATCCACCAAAAATGCCACACATCAGAATAAAAATGTTGGTTTTTTTTAAAACCTGAAACAAATCAATGAATCAATCAATTGGCTTGCAATGCCTACAGTGCTCACACAAGTAAATTCCCCCACCACCAGTTCCATTCATTACCATTACTTCAGTGATTAATTTTAAGGAAAGCAATCCTTTCCAGGGTGAGCCTTGCCCTGTTTCGGTAGCCACAGGTAAGGCCACCTGTGGCACTAAAAACCCACTCTGCAAAGGCCTGGGATGCAGGCATTGCTAACAGGTCCAGGGCAAGAGGTTTTAGATGAGGATAAATAGTTGAACTCTGCTTATATCCTACAGGAGTTGTCAAAATGTTGTTTCGTTTTTAAAGTAGTAAATTAATTTATAATTTCAGAGAAATATGAATAGGCTACTATAATTGGGACGTGAACTACTACCACTAGGGGACGACCGTGGATAGGGTAAGAATAATTGACAAGGAGTAATAATGAACGCAAATCCATAGTTTTCTTATTCCAGGACATGACATTCTGCAGAAATATGGCCCAGCTATAATTACAAAATGAGCTGGCATTCTTAGAGCAAGTTTTCGACATGGCTTTTTACATGTTTAGATTCCTACGCTTTTCTTATCAACTCATAGACTACGGCTAAATGTCCCATTGCACAACAGTAGGTCTATAGCCTACATAGCTACAGCATTTGCTGATGTGTCCTGATGGAGATATTGTATTTATGCCAAAACATGAAGTTAATCTATTTTATATAATGTAGGCCTACTCACATTCTCAGTTTGTGCAGAAAAATACCTAGATTTTTTATTTAGGTTTTATTTTTAAAAAAATTATTATTTGGCTTGTTATAAAGCCTAAATGTGGCCTAAATTTCTGCATAACACAGGTTACTTTATAAGTCACATGCACACTGCAGCAATTCGTGCAACAGTACTTTGGGGTAAAAACTCTGCCTGCCTCGGATAGAAACATGTGCCTTGTTCGCCCAAACTTCTTGTGGCAACAAAATAGTCGAAATGTTTTGACATTTTAAGTGAAACATTACATGCAGTGAAATTACGTCTACGTAGACCGTATTTCGCTTGCCAAAGCAATTACTTTTGAGAAATGCATCCACATTAATCAATTAACATGTTGTCTTTGAATTTGCAACTGATATGAAACTTAAGAAATAAAATGTGTTATATATGGAACGTGTACGTTGTAGACGCATTTTAGCCGGGCTAAAAGATATCTTAGATGCTTAGATCTGATTTAGCGGCTCCTTGGATGATCTAATAGACGTCTAGTGCCCAGTGGGGATTATGATACAAGCTATGGTAAAAGCATAAAAGTATGGTAAACTTTTAAATGTTGGCTACGAGTTGGTAAGAAAACTGAAGGTTGTCCTATCTAAACATATAAAAAGCCACATGGAATACTTGCAATTTGCTCGAAGAATTCCAGCTCATTTTGTAATTATAGCTGGGCTAAATTTCTACGGAATGCGATGTCGGAATAAGAAAACTATAGGTTTGCGTTCATTATTACTCCTTGTCAGTCACGCTTACCCTATCTACGGTCGCCCCCTAGTGGTAGTAGTTCACGTCCCAATTATAGTAGGCCCTATATTTCCCTGAAATTATAAATTGTCGTTTTGAAATATATAAATTGTTTCAACTCTGTCACATTTGGTCTTCCATATACAATCACTACCATATCTCAAAATCCATTTACAATGCGTTGAGTGATGTCGATGAGACAATAAACAATGCCGTACAGAATAGCTTACTTCACAAAACAATTAATAAATACGCCTAATACAAGAGTTAGAACACTGCCCTAAACTTTGGCCATCAGCTTGGGGAATCAGGGTAAAGCAGACTCACCTCCACATCAGGGAACTTTACCATGTCATATCAGATAATATCTAACAAAACCAAACGTTGGCTTTATAGATCCTTATTCCGATATGAATCCAATCATTTGCGCTATGCTACAGTACAGTCTAAAGCCAGCGTCACTATATAAACATTAAACATAGCCTACAAATATTGCATGGCCGGCAGATATTCTGACAATGTGGCGCCCAGTGTTAGGTCAAATAGAAATAGATCCCCCCCCCCCCCCCACCAAGGTACCTTGGCATAAATATAAATATCTGCGTGATGTAACTTTAGGTGCCTCTTCAGATTCGTGGTGTTTTCCCCCATCTGGTTTAGGCCTATCACCGCATATTTCTTCTCTCGCTCCAACAACAGTACATTCGGGTTTCCGTTCCTTCTCATCATATATGAAGTGAGTCCCTATATCCATCCTTTTCTTCCTTTCAACTTGTGACATACTAGTGTAGGCTTATGCTAGTATTACCTGTCACCCCCTTACGTTAGTTGCTTTGCTTTTTTGAAGTTCGCGCGAATAACAGGCAGGTAGGCAGAAAGAGGAGTTTAAATTAATACAATCAGTGACGAGAATGCATATTCGTCAATTGGTGTCACCTCTCTCTTTTGAGGTCTAATAAATATTATATTTCGTTATTGTTTTTATTTAGAAATATACATTTTCATCTCTTTTTACTTCAACGATAACATAAACAGATTTGGTCACGTTTTTATTTTGAAATATGTGTTTTAATCTTCTTTTCCATCAACGATGATAAGAAACAGATTTAGTCACAGTTTTTATATTCTAATATCCTTTTTTGTCATATCATTATTTGTCAACAATATTAGGAAGGGATTTAGTCACAGTTTTTATTCTCTAAAATCAATTTCCTCATATAACATTTTGTCGTATTCATAAAACAAAATGCCATTGACTAAAATGTTTTTATTTTTTTCGGGTTGACAAAATTAACACTGTTGCTGCCTCTACCCAACCTCCGTATTTCTGCCAAACCCTCCAAGTAAACTGCTTGAATATTCCGTCTGCCTCTGTCTGAGTGTCTGCAATTGAGTCCACACTGAGCCCTCACAGGTCGGAAATTACCATGCCAGTGTCAAACCCTAATGTTTAAGATTATTGTTGTGTATTGTAGGATATCTAATTTTTAGATATAAGTACCCCCCCCCCCCCCTTCTCTCTATCTCTGTCGCTCTCTCACTCTCACCCCCCCCAACATCAAAGATAAGCCAGTCTTTGTCATAAATGACCCCTCCCCCATACCTTAACCCAATCAGGACAGGGATGGTCTTCCTGTGGAGGTATTTTACCAGCAGCCATACCACTATGCAATCTGCGCCTGCTGAATGGCTGAAGCTAAGCAGGTTGTGGGCTTGGTTAGTACTTGGATGGGAGACCTCTGGGGAAAACTAAGTTGCTGCTGGAAGTGGTGTTGGTGGGCCAGTAGGGGGCAGTCTTCCCTCTGGTCAAATAAACCCCAATGCCCCAGTGCAGTGATGGGGACACTGTGCTGTAGGAGATGCTGTCTTTCGGATGAGACGTTAAACCAAGGTCCTGACTCACTGTGGTCATTAAAGATCCCATGACACTTATCGCAAAGAGTAGGGGTTTCCCCGGTGTCCTGGCTAAATTCCCAACCTGGCTCTTTCATTCTGCCACCTAATCATCCCCCAGTTTAATTGGCTAAAAAAAATTTTCTCTCCCTCTCCACCTCAGCTGATGTGTGGTGAGCATACTGGCGCAAAATGGCTGCCGTTGCATCACCCAGGTGGGTGCTACACATTGGTGGTGGTAGAGGCGAGTTTCCCCCTCATCATTGTAAAGCGCTTTGAGTATCGAGAAAGGCGCTATATAAATGCAATGCATTATTATTATTATTCTTTTATATTTTTCCTGTGGAGTGTACCGCAGAAAAAGAAGTTAGTCAGTTTTGGAGTGTTTGGTGAAGAAGTCATCCTTTTTGGTTCCTCGTGCGTTTCCTTTTGTTCCTGTTCAGCTGGAGGGTAAATAATATTGACAATTCTTGGCTTATCTCTGTCTTTACTTGTATTTCCTAATTAATGTCTGGTTTAATGCCTTCACTTTTGTGAATTATAAGTAGTCAGCCTACATTCCTTCGTGAATGTATGATTCCCAGTCATTATTCTAATTGAATGTTTTCATTTAATAAAATTACTTAATCTCAAGACCTGATTTAGACTTTGTTTTGGCTTGTTGGTTGATCCACCAGCTTACTGTTCGACTTACCTATCAAAGAATTCGGCGATTTAATTGATGATTGTCATTTTTAATAATAATTATTAAATTAAATAACGTAAAACTTATTTTGAATGTAGGTTAAGTGAGGGGTTCTAGCACGCAATATCGCTTGTGTTCAGTATTCAGAGTGCTGAACGTTTTAACAAGGGCATTGACTGTTGGAACCGCTGGATTCAGAAAATACACATTTTACCTAATCCTCACTTACCCGACAGTATATCAAAACACATCATAATGGTTAGCCTGAATAATATTGATCCATATATTCCTTGCTCACACACTTTAACCTTGCGCACAAGCAGGTCTGTTACCCCAGCTGTAAATCGCTCTTTTTGCAGTCTTATTAAATCAGACATTCTATTAGCAATGCGCCAAGGTGCAAATGCAGGTAGCTTTTAAAGGGAATGGGATATAACACTCTGAGTGGTTTATTGCATGTCACGCCCAAGACACACCCATTATTAATGAAGAGGCTAAGTTCAGCCCATTATAGTCTTATGCCTTACTTTACGCTCAAAATAAGCGCCCTCTGTCTTTACAATAATATACTTTTGACAAAGTTAGTTGTTCTGAAGGAATAAGGTTAGGAGAATTTCTCTGAGATTTCTCAATTTGTTCTACATCTCTTTCTACAAGATGACTCAAGGTGTCCAAAGATGGACTGGAATGGGGAGGACAAAATCTGCTTACAAGCCTAAAATGCTTTCTATGAGGCACTGCATGCAACTGTGAACCATCTGTACCACTTGCTGTGCCTCTGTTATTATAACTGTACTTGAACCTAAGATTTCTAAACAAGATGAGGCAAGTCTCTAGCTCAGCCCGGATGCCTATATGCATGCCATGACTTCCTGATGTCTGTGACCCAACAATATCAAAAGACTTGATATCTTATATTCTGGTACTTTTACAAGTGATACTATAACTTCTCTGCATTTGAATGGATCTCTATGGGAATTGGGGGGTGGGACTAGATTTAGCTGTAAATTACACTGGAACAGTATAGAACACATGGGGCCCTATCTTGGCGATCTTGGCGCTTAGTCTAAGCGCATGGCGTAAAGTCCATTTTGGGCGTGTCCAAGTCCACTTTTGCTATTTTAACAGCATGTTTTTTTGGCGCTAAGCACGGCGCAAGGTGCAACTGGGCTGAACCTAGTCGCTTCATTAATTATAGGTGTGTCTTGGGCGTGACATGCAATAAACCAATCAAAATGTCATATCCCATTCCCTTTAACCTCTTGCTGCCAAACGCCCCCTAGCGGTAACGCGGGCGTTACGGAAATTATTAAATTATACATTTCATTAATTTAATAATATATAATAAACTGCTCACCTCAATATTTTGATTAAATATCCTTAAGATATATCCATTCCTTCTGGGAAAGTGGTTTTTAAGCCCAAAACGTCGAGATAAAACTTTGTAAATAACGTTGGAAACTATGACCTAATTCTCAAACATGTATTGCAGCTTGATGTCACACCATAAACAATGCGCTGGTAAACTGTTCTGCTTAATTGTATTTCACAAAACTTTGGTTTAAAAAATCATTATACCTTTAGGCTTCAAGAAAAAATACTTTAAAACTTTCATAAGGCTGTACATGATTTTTTTCCAATTTTAAACCGACTTGTGCTTTTTTGCACTTGATTACGACTCGTTCGGCTGTGTTCACTTTGGCGTTGTGAAACTCAGCCAGTTTCTGGAGTACCAATCCCCTGGCTTAGTATATGTTAGCCAGAGTGGTTTTGAACTTGTTTGCAGAGAATTATGCAAAACCGTCGTCAATTGGGTGTATTTCTTTGACTGATAGCACAATAGGCCTATCTGAAGTGGGAAAAACTGTCTTCGACCTGCCTCCACTCCGAGTATTATTTGCTTTCCATTGGGTTTTAAAACTGTCTGTCAAATATTCCAGCCAATAGCCAAGACTCTTATCTTTCAAACAAGCCCTCAATCAATACAATGCCGTCGTATATCAAGGAAAGACAGCCCTGCGTATAAGGAAGTGGCAACCACGCGTAATTATCGAACCAAGATGGCGCAGTGTTTTTACCTTGTAGCGTAGCTCGCTACATTCCGTTTAGCAAAGCACAATTCATAAGGTAACTGCGCTGTTTATATTTTTACTTTACAGTCTCTTTCATACAGTTTTTGGTTAGTTATGTCTAGGTTATTCAGGAGTTTCTCCGTGCAGCAGAAATATGGTTTTGCGGTCTCAGTGACGCAGAGTGATATAAGGTAACAGATTATTTTGCCGGTATACCAGTGCAAATTCACTGTTATGTAAAAAACGAATCCCTCTGAATTAAATGAATATAGCTAACATTACTATATTGTAACAATGACCAAAAACACATCTAAATGAACTTTTATGCCAATTATCAGATTTTATTGTAAAACTTAAAAAATAAATGATATTGAGACTTTTCTGGAACCTGGGCCATTTAGCACAATTTGGCACAATTTGTGCCAATTTTGGTAACCGAAATGGTTCACCTGAAAAAAAGCTCTGTAGAATTTGAATGATTTGAGATATTGACACCATATATTTAGCAGAGATAGGCAGCATATTGAGGAATCACAAAGAGGAGTTATTTCCTCCATAGCTATTGTAGCTCATCAGGTAAAAAATCTGAAATTTGAATTTAGGTACCCGTTTTTTGTTTTTTCACAATTTCTGTACATAAATTGTTGTAGTTAAGTAGCAAGAAGGGTATGTATATGAATTATGACTACTTAGTCATAATAGTGCAGTTCTCTGTTTTAATAAAAGATATGAACCATATTTGTAGCCTTTACAGTTTTTGAGATAAACAGCTTTGTTTGTCACTAGTAAAAATAGGCGAAAATTGGTATATTTTGCCCTTGGTATTAAGAGGTTAAAACATAATTTTCAAAACAAATCTACCAATATCAAAATCGGAATGTCAGACCTTTTCATCAAATGTACTAGCATGATGAGATGAGCAAATAGGCACATAAAATATTTTTACCAGAGATGCTCTTTGCTTCCATTGATTTCTAAGACCTGCGTTATCAATCTACCTTCGGATAGGCTTAAGTATCGTTTTTTTTCATTTGGTTCAGCTGTGCGTTAGCTGATTGAACTGTTTGTAGTGTAGTCACGGTTTAGTTAATGTAAATTGCAGCATTACCGACCACTTGTTTACTTGCTTTGTGTTTCTAGGTCTAGTAAATTGCTAGTGTTTTGTGTTGCTAATCGCAAATAGATTCACCTGAGTGAATAAATAGCGTGTTTTGCATTCCTAGTTCAGAGTGCAAGCAGACCTGCGTTATCAATCTACCGTCGGATAGGCTTAAGTATCGTTTTTTTTCATTTGGTTCAGCTGTGCGTTAGCTGATTGAACTGTTTGTAGTGTAGTCACGGTTTAGTTAATGTAAATTGCAGCATTACCGACCACTTGTTTACTTGCTTTGTGTTTCTAGGTCTAGTAAATTGCTAGTGTTTTGTGTTGCTAATCGCAAATAGATTCACCTGAGTGAATAAATAGCGTGTTTTGCATTCCTAATTCAGAGTGCAAGCAGACCTGCGTTATCAATCTACCGTCGGATAGGCTTAAGTATCGTTTTTTTTTTTTCATTTGGTTCAGCTGTGCGTTAGCTGATTGAACTGTTTGTAGTGTAGTCACGGTTTAGTTAATGTAAATTGCAGCATTACCGACCACTTGTTTACTTGCTTTGTGTTTCTAGGTCTAGTAAATTGCTAGTGTTTTGTGTTGCTAATCGCAAATAGATTCACCTGAGTGAATAAATAGCGTGTTTTGCATTCCTAGTTCAGAGTGCAAGCAGACCTCCGTTATCAATCTACCGTCGGATAGGCTTAAGTATCGTTTTTTTTTTTCATTTGGTTCAGCTGTGCGTTAGCTGATTGAACTGTTTGTAGTGTAGTCACGGTTTAGTTAATGTAAATTTCAGCATTACCGACCACTTGTTTACTTGCTTTGTGTTTCTAGGTCTAGTAAATTGCTAGTGTTTTGTGTTGCTAATCGCAAATAGATTCACCTGAGTGAATAAATAGCGTGTTTTGCATTCCTAGTTCAGAGTGCAAGCAGACCTGCGTTATCAATCTACCGTGGGATAGGCTTAAGTATCGTTTTTTTTTTTCATTTGGTTCAGCTGTGCGTTAGCTGATTGAACTGTTTGTAGTGTAGTCACGGTTTAGTTAATGTAAATTGCAGCATTACCGACCACTTGTTTACTTGCTTTGTGTTTCTAGGTCTAGTAAATTGCTAGTGTTTTGTGTTGCTAATCGCAAATAGATTCACCTGAGTGAATAAATAGCGTGTTTTGCATTCCTAGTTCAGAGTGCAAGCAGACCTGCGTTATCAATCTACCGTCGGATAGGCTTAAGTATCGTTTTTTTTTTTCATTTGGTTCAGCTGTGCGTTAGCTGATTGAACTGTTTGTAGTGTAGTCACGGTTTAGTTAATGTAAATTGCAGCATTACCGACCACTTGTTTACTTGCTTTGTGTTTCTAGGTCTAGTAAATTGCTAGTGTTTTGTGTTGCTAATCGCAAATAGATTCACCTGAGTGAATAAATAGCGTGTTTTGCATTCCTAGTTCAGAGTGCAAGCAGACCTGCGTTATCAATCTACCGTCGGATAGGCTTAAGTATCGTTTTTTTTCATTTGGTTCAGCTGTGCGTTAGCTGATTGAACTGTTTGTAGTGTAGTCACGGTTTAGTTAATGTAAATTGCAGCATTACCGACCACTTGTTTACTTGCTTTGTGTTTCTAGGTCTAGTAAATTGCTAGTGTTTTGTGTTGCTAATCGCAAATAGATTCACCTGAGTGAATAAATAGCGTGTTTTGCATTCCTAGTTCAGAGTGCAAGCAGACCTGCGTTATCAATCTACCGTCGGATAGGCTTAAGTATCGTTTTTTTTCATTTGGTTCAGCTGTGCGTTAGCTGATTGAACTGTTTGTAGTGTAGTCACGGTTTAGTTAATGTAAATTGCAGCATTACCGACCACTTGTTTACTTGCTTTGTGTTTCTAGGTCTAGTAAATTGCTAGTGTTTTGTGTTGCTAATCGCAAATAGATTCACCTGAGTGAATTAGCCCTGCAAGCAGCTGAGTGCATTCGAGAAATTAGCCAACTCTATAAGTTAAAGTAGAGGCTGCTGTGAATACAACCAGACAGTGCCCAGCTATCCAGTGTCACCTCACTCCTCCAGTCCTTTGCCCTCACTCAGTCCCCATCGCCTGCCACCCACAATGGTGGTAACCAACTGGACCTTGTACTCACCAGGAGTTGCGCCACATCTGAACTCACGGTGACCCCCCTCCACGTATCGGACCATTTCTTTATCTCATTTTCTCTCTCCTGCCCACTCTCCCTCAAATCCGCTAACAACCCACCCGCTGTTATGTTCAGGAGAAATCTCCGCACCCTCTCTCACACCTCTCTCACTACTTCTGCTCTCTCTGCACTTCCTCCTCCTGCTACCTTTGCTAAAATGCCCATTGATGTCGCCACCTCTGTGTTTAACTCATGCCTCTCTCAGTCTCTCAACTCACTATGCCCTCTTGTCTCCAAACCAGCCCGACTATCACCCCCTTCCCCGTGGCTGACGGATTCTCTCAGATCCAGCAGAACCATGCTACGAGCCGCTGAGAGAAAGTGGAGGAAATCCAGATCCCCAGATGACCTGGCCTCCTACCACACTCTGCTGGCAGCCTTCACAGCTGCAACTACATCAGCTAAAACTTCATTTTTCCAGTCGAAAATTGATACATGTCTATCTAACCCACGTAAACTCTTTTCCACCTTCTCCTCCCTGCTCACCCCCCCCTCCACCCCCTTCACCCTCCTCCCTCTCTGCAGATGACTTCCTGACCCACTTTGAGGGGAAGGTGGCTGCGATCCGGAACTCCTTCACGCATCCGGTGACACCCCACATCCCCCATATTGAACCCATCGCTGCACTGTCGTCCTTCAAGACTCTGAAGGACTCCGATGTGCTCGAGCTGGTGACGCGCCAGCGCGCAATCACCTGTCCACTAGACCCCATACCTTCAGCAGTCCTCCAGTCTATATCTGCTGAGCTCCTTCCATATCTGTCCTCCATTATTAACACCTCCCTAATCTGTGGCCATGTTCCTGCTGCCTTTAAAACTGCCCGTGTAACCCCACTCCTTAAAAAACCTAGCTTAGATCCCGCTGATGTCAGGAACTACCGTCCTGTATCCCTCTTGCCCTTCCTGTCCAAAACAATTGAACGTGCTGTCCTTAACCAACTGTCTGTTTTTCTCCACCAGAACAACCTGCTTGACCCGCATCAGTCTGGCTTCAGAACCGGCCATTCCACCGAAACTGCTCTCCTGGCTGTGACTGAGGCACTCGCCACTGCTAGAGCCTCCTCCCTCTCCTCTGTTCTGATTCTCCTTGACCTGTCTGCGGCATTCGACACGGTCAACCACAAACTCCTGATCTCCACACTCGCTGAGATGGGCATTTCTGGAACTGCCCTCTCTTGGTTTGTATCGTATCTCACTGATAGATCCTACCAAGTCTCCTGGAAGGGTTCCGTCTCTGCTCCCCGTCCCCTGTCTACAGGAGTCCCGCAGGGATCTGTACTGGGTCCTCTGCTGTTCTCTATGTATACTAAGTCTCTTGGCTCAGTAATCCATGCACATGGCTTCTCATACCATAGCTATGCTGACGATACTCAACTCTTCCTCTCTTTCCCTCCCTCTACCCCACAGGTTAAGGAGAGGATATCTGCTTGTCTGACTGACATCTCTGAGTGGATGGCTACCCATCACCTGAAGCTCAACCTTGACAAGACAGAGCTCCTCTTCATGCCGTACAAGACCTCCCCACTACATGACCTCTCCATCACCGTTGATGGGACCGTGGTGGCTGCCTCCCGCTCTGCAAGGAACCTGGGGGTGGTCCTGGACGACCGGCTGGACTTCAAAGAGCACATCAGGGCGACGTCACGTTCCTGCAGGTTCCTCCTGTACAACATCAGGAGGATTCGACCGTACCTGACCACCTACTCCACCCAGCTTCTTGTCCAGACCATGGTCACCTCACGCCTGGACTACTGCAACTCCCTGCTCGCAAGCCTACCGGCCTGCGCCATTCTGCCTCTTCAACTCATCCAGAATGCAGCTGCCCGGCTTGTGTTCAACCTCCCGAAATTTTCCCACGTAACCCCCCTGCTGAGGTCTCTCCACTGGCTGCCAGTTGCAGCCAGGATCAGGTTCAAAGTTCTGACCCTGGCCTAAACTGCAGCCAATAGGACAGGCCCCACCTACCTGGAGGACTTAATCCAGAACTATGTTCCTGCTCGACCACTTCGCTCTTCTACAGCAGGGCGACTGGCACTTCCCCCCCTCCGTGTCAAAGGCTCTCGCTTGTCCCGACTGCGGAGTTTTTCCACATTAGCACCTCAGTGGTGGAATGAACTTCCCATTCCCCTACGTTCTACTCCAACCCTGCCTGCATTCCGTCGAGGCCTGAAGACACACCTCTTCAGACTCCACCTTGACTGATATCCTCACCTAGGAATATCAGTTCCCTGTGTTTTCCTGTCTGTTTATTATAGTTTATAATAGTATTTGGAATGGTTTATAATAGCATAGTTTATAATAGTATTTGGAATGGTTTATAACCGTATAGTTTATAATAGTATTTGGAATGAAGTGTGGTGTTGCTGATTTGCCCACAGCTTACTGTGAACTACAGTCAACGTTCATTGCTAGGGATAGCTGCTACATTATGCAAAGGATGTGCTTTGCCTTGTCTGTTCTGTAATGATGATGATGTCTCTGTACGCACTTACTGTACGTCGCTTTGGATAAAAGCGTCTGCTAAATAAATGTAATGTAATGTAAGTGTTCCCACTGTTAGAATATGGGGTTACGTGCACCCATCTCGTGCACATATCACCTCAGTCTGAACACCAGTATAAGAGTCAGCGAGCTAGAGTAGCTACAGAAGCAGAAGAAAAATGTTCAGAAACAACAGGCGAAGAGAACTCACTGATGAGGAAATTAGGGAAATTTTCTTTAATTCAGATGATGAGGGTGATTACAATAGTGAATCAAGTGGCAGTGACAGAGATTATAGCGATTCTGAGGAGAGGCTACCCCCCAATTTAGTTGCCCTTGAGAGGAACCCTGAGCTCGGGGAGGGAGATGACGATGTGGAGGAAAATCCTGTGGAGGGTCCATCCGTAGTCCCCTGTAGCCGCCCTGAAGGTTCGGTGCCAGTTGAGGAGGTGAGGTCCAGTGATTGGTGGGCTGCCCTCGACTTCACTCCCCCTGGGCCAGGAATTGAGTTTGACAACTTAGTTTCTGGGGTCCAAAATCCTCCGGAGACTCCCACTGCAGTAAACTGCTTCAAGATGTTTCTCTCTGTAGAGACAGTGGGAGAGATTGTGGAGGAGACCAACCGATACGCCAGTGAGCAGCAGGGAAAAACAGCTATTGGCATAATTGGAAAGCTTTCCAAATGGGTACCTACATGTGTAAATGAAGTGTACACATTCCTCGCCATTGCCCTTCTGATGGGACTGGTCAGGAAATCCACCCTGAGGGAGTACTGCAGTACTGACCCGGTTCTCCTCACTCCATTTTTTGCCAAGACCGTTTTCTAAATCTCCTGCGGTGTTTACATTTTGTTAACCCTGCCCGTGCAGACACCAGAGACACTCAATAAAATCTGAAACATTTTCAATGCCCTCACCTCAGCCTTCAAGCGGTCCTTCATCCCATACAAGGACCTGTGTGTGGACAAATCCCTGATGTTGTGGAAGGGTCGACTGGGATTTCGGCAATACATTCCTAGCAAGCGCCACAGGTTTGGGGTAACGTTTTTTGTCCTGTGTGATGTGGTGACCGGGTATGTGCAAGATATGGTCATTTACTGTACACTAGGGCAACAACAGCTATTGAATCCATTGAAGGACTCGGGGTCTCTGGGTCTGTGTTTATGACCCTCCTGGCTCCACATCCGGGGAAAGGGCACATCCTGTATGTGGATAATTGGTACAGCAGTCCTATGCTGTTCTAGCACTTACTCCACCAGGGGACTGGGGCATGTGGGACAGTCCGGCTGAATAGGAGGGGGATGCCAACATTCCAAAAAAAATGAAGAGAGGGGAGGCCACCTTGAGGGAGAATGGCACTCAGCTGGTGGTAAAGTGGCAAGACAAGAGGGATGTGAACTTCCTCACAACTGTTCACTCCTCTTCCATGGCTCAATCTGGAAGGCTGGACCACTTCACCGGGGAGCCAAAGGTGAAACCTGCATGCGTCCTCGATTATAATAAGAAGATGGGAGCAGTGCACAGGGTGGACATGATCACCAGCTTTGTGGACTGTGCCAGAAAAAGTACCAAGTGGTACAAGAAGCTGTTCTTTCACCTGCTCGACACTGCAGTCTTCAATGCCTACACTGTCCATCGAAAACTGTCTGGTAAGAAAATAACATTTAGTGTCAAGACCCACATCAAAAATATACTACTACTATTACTACTGCTACTTTTATTTCTACTACTTAGAATAACAAAAAGAATAACAACAATAATAATAACCAACTACAGAAATAATAATAATAATATTAAAAATAATAATGAAACAATAATAATAATAAATTGTTTTTACTCACCCATAGAGGAACGCATGCCGTACAAGGACTTTCGGCTGAGGCTGGTGAAAGAGCTGATCCAGGAGCATCCTTTACCCCTGCGCTCAACTGGAGGGCGACCTTGTGTCAACACCCCACTGCAGCTCACAGGGAGGCACTTTCCTTCTTTTGTGCCTACTACAGAAGCCCAGGGACAGAGCACTGCAGGGTCTGCCTCTACACCACCCGACGCAAAAGAGAGAGGAAATTAACGCGTTACATGTGTTCCTCATGTGACACTGCCCTGTGTCCAGCTCCCTGTTTTGAAGAGTTCCATACTTACTAGGCCGGGGGGTTGGGGGATTTTACACAGCATGATTAGTACTGAGTTAGCTGGATAACTGCACTGAGTAAAACCCGGAACCCTCCCAAATCTGGAACATGGACAGAAGTAAAAAGAGCTGTTCCGGTTTTCATTTAGTGCAGTTATTCAGCTAACTCAGTAATCCTGTTTTCTGGAACAGTTAGAGTAGGATAGGATGAGATATGGGGGGGGGGGGGGGGTTAGGGGGGTGTGTGTGTCAGTGTTCACTTAATATTGTTCAGGTATTCTAGTTCTGCAACTGCTAAAAACATTCATTGAAATCATATGTTGTTCCATGAGGGACAATCTCTTCACATGCTAAGATGAAGAAACACAGGGCCAAGTTGCATGAAATAATTTAGGAAAGTTTGGATAGCATTGCTTTTGAATAGAGTTAGTTTATTTAGTGTGAGCTACGATAGGCAATACTGTTAGTTCTAACTTGGCCACATTTTGATATCAATACTTTTAAAGGCAGGCCTAGTTTTTGGAATATCAAGAGTCTTTTGATATCCTTTTTTACCCAGTCATGATAGCATCACCTGTTTACCTGTGGAACATTCCAAACAGGTGTTTTTTTAACTTCCCAGTTTTTTTTTGGCCCTGTCCCAACTTTTTTGGAACATGTTGCAGGCATCAAATTCGGAAATAGCGTATATTTACAAAAATCAATAAAGTTGACAAGGTAAAACATTAAATATATTTTCTTTGTACTGTTTTCAATTAAATATATGTAAAAGAGAATTCACAAATCACTGCTTTCTGCTTTTCAATGATTCAGATACAATTGTCAATTGTTAATGCCATAGCCTTTGAATTGTGTATTTCTAACCATTTTTTAAATTATATATTTAAAAAAAAACTACTTAAACAAATTCAAATACTGCATCTGGTTATCAAAAACTGCACAAAATTGCACTTCCAAGTCAAGCATCATGGAGATATTTACATAAATTTGTAGTTCAACCTCCGGAAAATAGGTGGCAGCAGGAGCCAGCCAGTGGACTGAACATTAGCCTGCCAGTTTTTGGATGGACTCGTTTTGCAAGTGGGTGGACTCCTGACCATGTGATGCAGGATAGCCCAACATGGTCAAAATGAGTCCACCCACTGTTCAAGTCATCCTCAGCTAATGGAGTGCCCAAGGGGCTAAGTTTTTGTCTTGAGCACCAAGGGTGCTTGCAGAGGTTGTTTTTACTTATGCACAGAACACATTTCACTGTCCGGATTATATAATTACTGTTTTTGTACTGTAGTTTCATTAAAATTTTTACTTGTACATATGTTGAGTGCAATTTTTCTTCTGAATTATTTATTTGTACTTAATTTTCCTGGTAGAATTTAAATAATATCTTGCTCATGTGCACAGTGCCAATGCTCACATGGGAATCAAATTCTTCACACTGTTTTTCTGCATTTGATTGTGGTTCGTTTGTAGAAATGTTTCTTTTGATAAACACACAGAGGCATTGTAATTTTGAGAATGTATGTCTTTCTCCCAAGGCATTTATGACACGCTTTACAGTTACCTGTCATGTTAATTTTTTTATTGAGCGGACAGGCTGCATCCTCAAATTGATGTTGGATGTCTTGCGATCGTAAATTGTAAATGTCAACAGGTTCAGGAAATACGTGTGCTGCACAGTTGTCACAATAGTTCAATTAAACTTCGAAAAAATGTGAACATGCGTACATTTACAGAATTTGTGTTTTAAAAGCAGATGTAATGTAATGTAAAATGACAGACCAAACAGTTATTCCTATGTTCAATGACTAAAATAGTTTGTGTGAAACAAATTCACAAAACATCTTTGTTGTAATGCTGACATTTGCATATTAATATATATTACGTATTAAACTGGAAATACAATTTGGTGTCTTTTGAATGAAATCAGCTCATGGTTTTCTGCTGTGCGTGGGGGGGGGGGGGGGGGGGGTGCTGTGAGCCAGGTGCTTTCTCTTGGCACTGCAGTTTGAAAATGGAGAAACACTTCAGGTGCATTCCACATTTCATTACACCCGGTACCGTTGCACACAACCAGAATACACATTCACACCCCTAACCGCAGAGCTTACTCCACTTCCATCACGAGAGCTCTTCCCAGTCAGTCACTCATGATTCTAGTGCAGGGCAGATGAGCTACTGAATTGTTGATGTGCGTAGAGAAAGCAAGGGACTGTGTGTAGCCAATCAGATTTGTGGGGTTATTTAGGTGGCTCGATGTACAGAGATGCTTTTGTGGTATTTGAGTGAGTGCATTTCTGTTTTGAAAAATACGATATTTAATGACCGCACTCGGTTAATATCTTATGGACAGTACATTCTGCAGCAGTGTCCTCTTCACTGCAAAAGATCATTGGATTTAAATTGGATTGGATATTGTCTACAGGGAAGAGTACCTCCCACTGACTAACCAACCTCTTCCCCTCTCCCATACAAAACCTAACCAAGTCCAACCCCACTTAGCTTCAGTTCACAGTTCTCAGCCAGTTCTCCTCAATTAGGCTATTTGCCAACTAATAAAATTATTTTTATTTGCATCGCAAAATTGCACACATTTTATAGATGTTACTTAAAATTGTGGATACATGTAGGCCTACTTTTCGTTCTCCACGTTCACACTTGGAGAATATTCATGGTAAAGATCTGCAATGTGCAGATTGTGTAATTTAAATAAGCTTTTTTTTTTTTGGAAGGTTTTTGTTAGAAACTGTGACAGCGCTGGGAATGGTCGCTGTACCACATGGGTGAACAGACAGAAAACAACACAAAAGGGGTAGTTAAGTAGATTTAATGACAAAAAACTCACCAAACATGAAACAAAGGATTGCAATACAAACACAAAAAGAAAACACTCCTCTCTCCTTGAAGGTTAAATCCAAAAACCAAGTCTACGGGCTTGGGCACCAGGCCCTTTTAATAGGCAGGCCACTCGGCCTGATGGCGCCCAGCTGCGCTAATTCAGATTGGTCGCAGCTGGTATCTCTGCCTTCGTGTCATGGGGTTGCTGTCCAGCAGAGGGCGGCACCCCAACTCCTTCCCTGGCACCACAATACCTTTATTGCAGGTTGTCCCAAAAGCTAATGCGGTAGTTAACAGAGGGGTTTATATTTATTTGTTAAGTGTAGGCCTACTTAGTGATTAAAACAGATTTTTCTAAGTTGAATTTAACGTTTAATCTCCCTAACATAATGTGAAGAAAGAAGCTGTGTGATCATTGGCACATTTGTTAATTAAGGGAAATTAATGAAAACAGGTTGAGGCCAATGATCAATTAAAGGGAAGTTGATTGTAACGTTCCGTTCCCATCCTGTCCGTTTTCCATGTTTTGCCATTTCCCTCCGTGTCATGTTTGATTCCCTTTGTCCATGTTTTCCCCGTTGCTACAGACTGGGCGTGTTCCTTCCGTTTGTTTCACTCCTTTTCCCCACTCCGGTTTCAACCTATCTCCTTTCCCCATTGCTGCATGCATTCCGCACCCTTCAATTGTTCAATCACCCTCGCTTACATTCCGCACGCCTTCTTAATTGTTTTCAATCTCACTTCCCTATTTAACCTTCCGGCTGGCTACTATTCAGTGCCAGTTCGTTAACGTCGTTCGTTTGTATCCTGGTCTTTGAATCCCTGTCCTGTGCCCTAAAGACTTCAGTTTGGTTTTGACTCGGTGCTTTAATGCTCTCTGCCTACTGTTGTTGATAACTAGTCCTGTCTGTCCGCTGTTTTCCCTGCCTGAACATTGCCTGTCTCATTAACCACCTTTCTACTGTTTCTGCCAGTCTGTAGCTGTTTACCACTCCCTGTGTGTGTTGCGGTACCTGACGTTGCGCCCGCAGCTGGGTGTTCTGCTTCTCCATACTGCAGTGGTTCCTGTCCGGCCATGGCTACCGCCATTGCTACGGTTACGGTTGCAGCCTCCACTGTTACCCTGCTGCCCCAACCGGGCCAACCTGAGCTCCGCTGCACTGCTCTGCCTTGCTGTATCCAGCCGTTATCCCTTCCTCTGCTTCCAGTCCAGTTCCTGTCCAGTTCCGGTTTGGAACTTACCTGAGAGACCCGCAAAGTCCAGTTCCGGTCTGGAACATTCCTGTGTTGCAGTTATCCTGTTCCAGTTAAAATCGCTCCAGTTTCCTGTACCAAGTCCAGTTCCGGTTTGGAACAATTCCATGTTCCCGGGATCCAGTTCCCGTTTGACTATCCTGTCCAAGTCCAGTCCAGTTCCGGTTTGGAACTCCAGTTTCCTGTACCAAGTCCAGTTCCGGTTTGGAACAACTCCATGTTCCCGTGATCCAGTTCCTGTAATCCGTTCCAGTTTCCTGTCCTGCCCAGTTCCGGTTGGAACTCCAGGGTTCCAGCACCAAGTCCAGGAACATCCTGTGGCCGTTCAAGTCCAGCTCTGGCTTGGAGCAGATTCAAGTTCGGAGAGATTCCTGACCTTCCTGTTATTGTTTACTATCTGTGTACAGCTTGGGACTACCCCAAGCTATATATAAATAAATTCCCTTTTCTGTCCCTCTGCCTCCTGGTCGTTGCATTTGGGTCCAGCCCGTATTAGGTTCATGACATTGATACCGGTAATAGCGGTATCAACGTTTTTTTTTTTTTAGAGGGAAGTAAAAATGGTAACGTCATGACAAGCCTGGTATGGCTGCTGGTCATGCATGCATTGTTTCAGTTACCAAGGTTAAGGACAATCCAAGTAATAAGCTTACATTTCCCTCTGAAATTTTCTTAATCTGAAAAATTGTTACTGTTGCTTGTTAATGCACTGTTCTAGTGCATGGGTGGGCCCCACGGCCTTGAATCCAGACTGTGCCAATGCCAAATAAAGCCTGCAGCCCTTTAGGGTGTTGTATAGTTGGATCCAGCATTGCCTAAGGATGGGATGGATAAGTGACCCCCCCCACTGGTTGACGCCTGCAAGTCCGCCTGTTGAGTGTCTTTCCGACTCGTCTGTGAGCCCGACTTGTGGAGTGTGATGTGACAAGAAGCAGAGACTGACATCACATGCTTTGAAGGAGAGCATATGATCAATAGTGGAGGTTGCAGCAATGAGCGCTGAGTACAATTTGATTGGGCATGCCAAATTGGGGGGGGGGAAAGGGCATTAAAAAAAGTCAACATTAATTTTACTCATACTGGATATTATGCAGTTTGTATTGATTTTCAAATCTTATTTTCAAGAGGAATCACTGTTCAGCACACACTTCCCAGAAAGAGACATAGATCTATTGCAGTGTTAATTTTGGCAGTGTTTTAAATAGACTTTTTTGTTTTAGTCACGTGAGAAAAGTACAAGTGAGTTTTAATCACATTTAGTCAATTTTATCTTTCATAGTTTTAGTTTATTTTAGTTGACAAAAAACTACCTGGACATTTCATCTTTTAGTCATCAATAGCTATGGACATATGGTCACATTTTAGTCCACAAAAATTCTGTGGACATTTTAGTCTAGTTTTAGTCAACAAATATGGACATGTTCTAATTTTAGTAAACAAAAACACTGGGCATTTTAGTCTCATTTTGGACAACAATAAATCTGAACATTTTAGTCTAAAAAAACTAAACATTTTTGTTGACAACAACTCAAGTCTAATTTTCGTCAGATGTAAAAGCAGGCTGTTCAAATTGGACACAAAATGGTAGAAGGTTGTAGGCAGGTTGTATGATCAGGTGCACTATTTTTCAGTGAAGGGGGATACCACTCATTTTAATAATTCAAATGTGTTACTTATATCACCACGGACTGCTGAAGTAAATATTTCTGAGTGTTTGCTACTTTCTCCATACAGCAAACAGTACATACAGTACATACAGCCTTGCCCCCTGTGCCCACCAAATGGTAAATATTATATTACATTATATTATATTTTATGTTCTCCTATAATTTGTGTCCACGCATTTAAACCCAAATTAACTTTATTTGTACTGTTTACACATTGAACTAGGTAATTAATTTGGATGTAAATGTTCAAAGGTTTAGCTCCCATTGAGAAAGTTCACACCATTACAGACTAAGGGATAGGGATAACTATTTTCTCTGTCTTGAGGGATAACTATTTCTGTCTTGAGGCATAATGTAATACATATGCAGAAATATTTATTATTTATTACACTATATTTTAGATTTTATAGATTTAATGATATCCCCTTGAAGTTGTAGGTTAATGCTGAGTGGCTAGCTGATGCAGCACCTGTTTTATTATTAATAAGTTGAGACATGTAACATTATTTCTTTGGAATATTTGTATTGATTTATTGAATCCACCAAAAATGCCACTCATCAGAATAAAAATGTTTTAAAAAGCTGTATTTAAAAAACTGAAACATAAATCAATGAATCAATCAATGGCCTTGCAATGCCAACAATGCAATGTGCTCACACAAGTAAATTCCCCCACCACCAGTTCCATTCATTACCATTACTTCAGTGATTAATTTTAAGGAAAGCACTCCTTTCCAGGGTGAGCCTTGCCCTGTTTCGGTAGCCACAGGTAAGGCCACCTGTGGCACTAAAAACCCGCTCTGCAAAGGCCTGGGATGCAGGCATCGCTAACAGGTCCAGGGCAAGAGGTTTTAGATGAGGATAAATAGTTGCACTCTGCTTATATCCTACAGGAGTTGTCAAAATGTTGTTTCGTTTTTAAAGTAGTAAATTAATTTATAATTTCAGAGAAATATGAATAGGCTACTATAATTGGGACGTGAACTACTACCACTAGGGGACGTCCGTGGATAGGGTAAGAATAATTGACAAGGAGTAATAATGAACGCAAATCCATAGTTTTTTTATTCCAGGACATGACATTCTGCAGAAATATAGCCCGGCTATAATTACAAAATGAGCTGGAATTCTTAGAGCAAGTTGCAAGTATTCAACGTGGCTTTTTACATGTTTAGATTCCTACGCTTTTCTTATCAACTCATAGGCTACTGCTAAACATCCCATTGCACAACAGTAGGTCTATAGCCTACATAGCTACAGCATTTGCTGATGTCTCCTGATGGAGATATTGTATTTATGCCAAAACATGAAGTTAATTTATTCACTTATATAATGTAGGCCTACTCACATTCTCAGTTTGTGCAGAAAAATACCTAGATTTTTTATTTAGGTTTTATTTAAAAAAAATTCATTATTTGGCTAGTTATACTTTATAAGTCACATGCACACTGCAGCAATTCGTGCAACAGTACTTTGGGGTAAAAACTCTGCCTGCCTCGGATAGAAACATGTCCCTTGTTCGCCCAAACTTCTTGTGGCAACAAATAGTCGAAATGTTTTGACATTTTAAGTGAAACATTACATGCAGTGAAATTGCGTCTACGTAGACCGTATTTCGCTTGCCAAAGCAATTACTTTTGAGAAATGCATCCACATTAAACAATTTTCATGTTGTCTTTGAATTTGCAACTGATATGAAACTTATAAAATAAAATGTGTTATATATGGAACGTGTACGTTGTAGACGCATATTAGCTGGGCTAAAAAGAAGCTAAAAGATATCTTAGATGCTTAGATCTGATTTAGCAGCTCCTTGGATGACCTAATAGACGTCTAGTGCCCAGTGGGGATTATGATACAAGCTATGGTAAAGGCATAAAAGTATGGTAAAATGTTGGCTACGAGTTGGTAAGAAAAGTGAAGGTTGTCCTATCTAAACATATAAAAAGCCACATGGAATACTTGCAATTTGCTCATAGAATTCCAGCTCATTTTGTAATTATAGCTGGGTTAAATTTCTACGGAATGCGATGTAGGAATAAGAAAACTATAGGTTTGCGTTCATTATTACTCCTTGTCAGTCACGCTTACCCTATCCATGGTCGCCCCCTAGTGGTAGTAGTTCACATCCCAATTATAGTAGGCCCTATATTTCCGTGAAATTATAAATTAATTGTCGTTTTGAAATATATAAATTGTTTCAACTCTGTCACATTTGGTCTTCCACATACAATCACTACCATATCTCGAAATCCATTTATAATGCGTTGAGTGATGTCGACGAGACAATAAACAATGCCGTACAGAATAGCTTACTTCAAAAACAATTAAAAAATACGTCTAATAAAAGATTTAGAACACTGCCCTAAACTTTGGCCATCGGCTTGGGGAATCAGGGTAAAGCAGACTCACCTCCACATCAGGGAACTTTACCATGTCATTTCAGATAATATCTAACAGAACCAAACGTAGGTTTTATAGATCCTTATTCCTTATTCCGATATGAATCCAATCATTTGCGCTATGCTACAATACAGTCTAAAGCCGGCGTCACTATATAAACATTAAACATAGCCTACAAATATTGCATGGCAGATATTCTGACAATGTCGCGCCCAGTGTTAGGTCTAATAGAAATAGAAATAGATACCCCCCCAAGGTACCTTGGCATAAATATAAATATCTGCATGATGTAACTTTAGGTGCCTCTTCAGATTCGTGGTGTTTTTCCCCCTCTGGTTTATCACCGCATATTTCTTCTCCCGCTACAACAACAGTACATTCGGGTTTCCGTTCCTTCTCATCATATATGAAGTGAGTTCATATGTCCATCCTTTTCTTCCTTCCAACTTGTGACATACTAGTGTAGGCTTATGCTAGTATTACCTGCCACCCCCTCACGTTAGTTGCTTTGCTTTTTTGAAGTTCGCGCGAATAACAGGCAGGTAGGCAGAAAGAGGAGTTTAAATTAATACAATCAATGACAAGAATGCATATTCGTCAATTGGCGTCACCTCTCTCTTTTGAGGTCTAATAAATATTAGATTTCGTTACTGTTTTTATTTAGAAATATACATTTTCATTTCTTTTTACTTCAACGATAACATAAACAGATTTGGTCACAATCAGTCTTTTCCATCAACGATGATAAGAAATTTAGTCCCAGTTTTTATATTCTAATATCCTTTTTCGTCATATCTTTATTTGTCAACAATATTAGGAAGGGATTTAGTCACAGTTTTTATTCTCTAAAATCTATTTCCTCATGTAACATTTTCTCGTATTCATAAAAAAAATGCCATTGACTAAAATGTTTTAATTTTTTTCGGGTTGACAAAATTAACACTGATCTATTGTCAGTTTTTATAAAGATATATAGCGTTTGTAAAGTCGTTGCTTAAAAAATTATTTAAATCAAATCACAATGACTTTGAATGGCTTCACCACGGGATTCGTTGACACCTTGTTAATGATTTTTAATTCACTAAAATAATTCCTATACTAAAATAATGGGACAGTCTCCCATTGATAAATGGACTGTAGAGAGGACTGTCTTCTCACTCTTGCCTGGAGACTATGGGATCTTTTGGTTTCCTCTCACTGTGGAGAAAGAGAAAGGAATGAATGGAGAAACGTGAAGCAGAATGTGAGCAGAACGAAATTGCACGTAAATCGTTCATATTAGCAATTTCATTTGTATTTTAGCATTCATAAAGGTTTTTGTATCTGAGATTTCTATAATGGGGGAGTCAGTTTGGAGGACCAGACACGACAGAGAGGAATCTAAAAGTAAATCACAGAGTGGAATACCAGTAAAGCTAGTAACTGTGTCCGCGACAGGAAAGGAAAACACAAAGAAATAGGGAACAAAACTTCCTGTGTAGCCAAAGATAAACAACCCATAAAATAGGGCGAGGCTCGAGACTCGAGCAGAGTACAGGTAGAAAATACCTCCAACTCTCAATTAGAGAGAGGACTAAATGGAGGTAAGTAAAACAGAAACTAAATGATAGCAATCCACAATAATACGGCGAAAAATACTCGAAGGCTTGAGTATAGATAGAAAAGAGGAAATATAATCTATCTCTCTCAATACCAGAGAGCAGTAACATAGAGAGATAAATATGTAAATACGAACAAAATGTACACCTGCTCAGGACCACGCATACTGCATCCGTAAATTCAAATGCCGCTAAATATAGCTTCTGAATATCAGTTAGAATAGGTCTGTGAATTTATTTTTATTTTCAGTTAAATCCACAAGATTAAATGTAGCCTTTGATGTGCACAATGCAACTTAATAATTACGACTGTAAAAAGCAAGCACTTTACATTCAGCCTATTAATCAATCGTAGGCTATGAATGTATTTAATTAGACCCATAACTTAAAGGGTAGTTCCACTGAAAAACAATATTCACCTTATTAACTCAGTAAACTTTGCCCCTGGTGGTTGAGACGTATTCGTCTCAATTACAGTATTCATGTTTGTCTGAAATTATAAACTACAGCTTTAAGAAAACCCCGTAAATTTTGACGCAGTATTTTTTAAAAGGGTAGCCTCTTGCAAAAAATGCAGCTTCTCCAGTGACACTGCAGTGCCATAAAATAGGAGGCTGCTATTAATAGCCCAAAGCACTTACGACCCTCCTCTCGCCACAGCCACAGACTGTAAAATGCATAAAATGCACGGTTTATACACATTAAGAAAATCATGTTCACGTATAGAAATGATTATATATTTTTTAAACGTTGTACAAATGAGCATTCGCCGTTTTCCCTTGCTTACTGTACTATATACAGTACCTGATGCACTTTCGGTTTAGAAGACACCAAATTTTTTTCTCCAAAATCTCATATAAATATGTTTAGGAAAGCAACTATATACTTACCAGTATATTCAGCTACAGCTGTTTTCTGATTAACCCTGAAGAGTTTATCTTGTTACATTTCGCCAAAGTCCCGTACAGTCGACATTTCCACAGAGACCACCCGTCGCATTTAGGGCTGAAATATGATTGTTGTATTATGGATTAGTTGTATTTTTTTATTTACCAGTATGGATACACCTTTCTGTCTGGAGTTGTATGTGGCTGAAAAGAAATTATGGTTAAATTGTGGTGACTTTCATTTTTGATTTTGATTCTGAATGTGTTAGGTGTGTTTCTTGGAGTAGGAATATATCAGCGTCTAGTTTTGTTAAATGATGTAATATAAACATTTTTTTGCCGGGGTGCCAATGCCACGAATGTTCCAGCTTACAAATTTAATAGGGGGCATGTTTAAGGGTTACTTTGAGAGACAATATGTACGTATATACTGTATGTGTGTGCATGCATACTGTGTGGGAAGGCTGGGATGAGAGGGAAAGAGGGAGCAAGATAGGTGGGACTGTAGTTTGTATATGGGCAAGAGAAGAGTATAGGAGTGAAGGAGAATGTATCAGTATGTGTAAGTGACAAATATCCATGTATGAGAATTTGGGTAGTTATTAATTTGGGTAATAATAATAATATAAAAAAAGAAACAAAATGGTATATGCAGATGACTGAACAAACAAAAAAAAATAACATAAGACGTTAGAAGCAAGTAACATAAAAGGTTGGTGACTAACACAAAACATGACAGGCAGGTAGACAAACAAAAAATAATTATAATAAAATTAAAATAAACAAGTATTGCGTGCGCCTCTAAGGAGCATGCCAGGGTGTATTTTGTGTTCTATTTCATGATTTTTATTTTTATCAATTTCTTTTTGAAGCCTTATGTTGATCCGTTTTAGTGTTCTAGTATAGCCAGGGAGTGGTGTCTATATTGCGATATAGTTGTCCATCTATATATAATTTATCCATCATGATCACTGCATGTCTGCCTTCTTGTATGAGTTTTTTTCTAAACGGAAATAAGTTATTGCGCCTTTCCACGTTTTCACAGGGAAGTCCAAAATGTGTGCCTTTTAGCTCTCTTCCCCAGCTTTTAATCAATTCCTTGTGTTTGTAATGTTCAAATTTTGCGACAATGGGCCTGGGGCGGTCCCTGTTTTTTTGTTTTTTTTTGGACGCGGTGAAATGTGATTTTTTTTTTGCAATTTTCAGATGACAATTTCAGTTTAGTGTTGATGAAGTCAGTGATCGCTTATTTAAGTGTGCTGTTTTCTTTGATGAGTGTTGCAATTTGTTCCTGGGAGTAGGGGAGAACCGGGTCGAAAGATTAACTTTTTACATTCATCCGGTTTACTCGAAAGTCAATAGAGCTAGAGAGGCCATATTTTCTGACAAACAACTTGTACAGTATGTGTCCCTCACTAATAGCAACGGTAATTTTGTTTCCAGCATAAACAAGTCGGATATACAGTCAAGCCGGAAAGTCTGCACACCCCTTTCACCTTCTCCACGTTTTATTACGTTACAGACTTATACTACAATAGATTGAGTTCATTTTTTGCCTCAAACATCTACACACAATAGCCAATAATGACGAAGTGAAAACAGGTTTTTAGAAAAAGAAAATATGCAATTTTATTTTATTGACAAAAATAGGTTATTTAGGGGTTACATATCTGTACACACCTTTAGCCTAATACTTGGTTGCTGCACCTTTGGCAGCGATTACAGCTTCAAGGCGTCTTGGGAAAGAAGCTACAAGCTTGGCACACTTGTTTCTGGACATTTTTGCCCATTCCTCTTGGCATATCCTTGCAAGCTCCATCAGGTTGGATGGGGAGCGTCGGTACACAGCCATTTTCAGCTCTTTCCACAGATGTTCAATTGGATTCAGGTCTGGGCTCTGGCTGGGCCACTCAAGGACATGCACAGACTTTCTCCGAAGCCACTCCTTTGTTCTCTTGGCTGTGTGCTTCGGGTCGTTGTCATGTTGGAAGGTAAACCTTCATCCCAGTCTGAGGTCCAGAGCGCTCTGGAGCAGGTTTTCTTCAAGGATCTCGGTGTACTTAGCTGCATTCATCTTTCCCTCTATCAGGACTAGTCGCCCCGTTCCCGCTGCTGAAAAACATCCCCACATCATGATGCTGCCACCGCCATGCTTCACTGTAGGGATGGTATTAGCCAGGTGATGAGCGGTGCCTGGTTTCCTCCAGACGTGACGCTTGGTATTCAGGCCAAAAAGTTCAATTTTGGTTTCATCAGACCAGAGAATCTTGATTCTCATGGTTTGAGAGTCCTCTAGGTGCCTTTTGGCAAACTCCAAGCGGGCTGTGATGTGCCTTTTACTAAGGAGGGACTTCCGTCTGGCCACTCTACCATAAAGGCCTGATTGGTGGAGTGCTGCCTGGATGGTTGATCTTCTGAAAGGTTCTCCCATCTCCACAAGCATACGCTGGAGCTCTGTCAGAGTGACCCTCGGGTTCCTGCTCACCTCCCTGGCCAAGGCCCGTCTTCCCCGATTGCTCAGTTTGGCCGGGCGGCCAGGTCTAGGAAGATTCTTGGTGGTTCCAAACTTCTTCCATTTACGAATGATGGTGGCCACTGTGCTCTTTGGGACCTGTAAAGCTGCAGAGATTTTTCCGTACCCTTCTCCAGATCTATGCCTTGACACAATCCTGTTTCTGAGGTCTGCAGATAATTCCTTTGACCCCATGGCTTGGAGTTTGCTCTGACATGCACTGTCAACTGTGGGACCTTATATAGGCAGGTGTTGGCAATCCCCAATCATGTCCAATCAATTGAATTTATCACAGGTGGACTCCAATTAAGTTGTAGAAACATCTCAAGCAGTATCAGTGGAAACAAAATGCACCTCAGCTCACTTTTGGGTGTCATATCAATAATAAATTAGCACAAATGTCTAAAAACCTGTTTTCACTTTGTCATTATGGGCTATTTTGTGTAGAATTTTGAGACAAAAAATGAACTCAATCTATTGTAGAATATGTCTGTAACATAATAAAACATGGAGAATGTGAAAGGGGTGGGCAGACTTTCCGGCTTGACTGTAAATTGGCCGCAAACAGGATGAGTGCAATGTGTCTTTCGTCCCTGCCGTGCAGGATGAAAAACACACTGAATCGGGACTAAAGAATCACGTGAGGAAAAGTGTGATTTAGCAGTCTTATCTCTGTCTTGTTGTTTTTTATGCTCATTCCTTTCAACAAATGTACTGTCATGCAAAATGCCATGTTAGGGATGAGTCAATGAATAATGGTATAACTTTAAAATTCATGAAAATCAACCATGCGTCAAGAGCATAATGTTGCATAATTAATAGAATTTTGCATCGCAACGTTAAACGGTCTGAAATTGATGATTTAGTAGCAACTCACTTTTATTAATAGCTACTAGACATCATTTATTGATGCTTATTATACCACGGCATTGTTGAATACTCGGTTCTGATGGGGTCAATACGCATTCCAAGGTTGTGCATTGATTTTCACCACGGCCTTTTAACAGTGTGTCTTTCATCCCGCTTGTGTCTCGCTTGCTTTCAACTTGGCTAGCAGCTAAGCCTCGCAAGCATGCCATTCGAAACCTATGCTGTCCTTTAGTCAACAGTTGTGTTAAGAAACTTATGCATGTTTGGAAAATTCAAAACATAAACACCCTCATACAACCGAAAAACACTTCCGGTTTAGATATTTTACTTTCAGTGGTCAAAAATAACTTTGGTCAAACTTTGGCCAAAACGGGACGCACATCACTGGTTTTTTGCAGAGTGAAATGATTACACGCGTCACATACTGACTGATCTATGGCATTCGGGTTTCTGTAGTTTCCGCGAAAATCGATGTTATTCTTTCGTTCTCCCCTACTCCAAACCAGTGTTAATTTTGTCAACCCGAAAAAAATAAAAACATTTTAGTCAATGGCATTTTTTTTTATGAATACGAGAAAATGTTATATGAGGAAATAGATTTTAGATAATAAAAACTGTGACTAAATCCCTTCCTAATATTGTTGACAAATAAAGATATGACGAAAAAAGATATTAGAATATAAAAACTGTGACTAAATCTGTTTCTTATCATTATTCACGGAAAAGAAGATTAAAACATATATTTCAAAATAAAAACGTGACCAAATCTGTTTATATTATCGTTGAAGTAAAAAGAGATGAAAATGTATATTTCTAAATAAAAACAGTAACGAAATCTAATATTTATTAGACCTCAAAAGAGAGAGGTGACGCCAATTGACGAATATGCATTCTCGTCATTGATTGTATTAATTTAAACTCCTCTTTCTGCCTACCTGCCTGTTATTCGCGCAAACTTCAAAAAAGCAAAGCAACTAACATGAGGAGGTGACAGGTAATACTAGCATAAGCCGACACAAGTATGTCACAAGTTGGAAGGAAGAAAAGGATGGATATATGGACTCACTTCATATATGATGAGAAGGAACGGAAACCCGAATGTACTGTTGTTGTAGCGGGAGAAGAAATATGCGGTGATAAACCAGATGGGGAAAAACACCACGAATCTGAAGAAGCACCTAAAGTTACATCATGCTGATATTTATATTTATGCCAAGGTACCTTGGGGGGGGGGTATCTATTTCTATTTCTATTAGACCTAACACTTGGCGCGACATTGTCAGAATATCTGCCGGCCATGCAATATTTGTAGGCTATGTTTAATGTTTATATAGTGATGCCGGCTTTAGACTGTACTGTAGCATAGCGCAAATGATTGGATTCATATCAGAATAAGGATCTATAAAGCCTACGTTTGGTTTTGTTAGATATTATCTGATATGACATGGTAAAGTTCCCTGATGTGGAGGTGAGTCTGCTTTACCCTGATTCCCCAAGCCGATGGCCAAAGTTTAGGGCAGTGTTCTAAATCTTTTATTAGACGTATTTATTAATTGTTTTTGAAGTAAGCTATTCTGTACGGCATTGTTTATTGTTTATCACTCAACGCATTATAAATGGATTTCGAGATATGGTAGTGATTGTATGTGGAAGACCAAATGTGACAGAGTTGAAACAATTTAAATATTTCAAAACGACAATTAATTTATAATTTCAGGGAAATATAGGGCCTACTATAATTGGGACGTGAACTACTACCACTAGGGGGCGACCATGGATAGGGTAAGTGTGACTGACAAGGAGTAATAATGAACGCAAACCTATAGTTTTCTTATTCCGACATCGCATTCCGTAGAAATTTTGCACAGCTATAATTACAAAATGAGCTGGAATTCTTTGAGCAAATTGCAAGTATTCCATGTTTTTCATATGTTTAGATAGGACAACCTTCACTTTTCTTAGCCAACATTTAAAAGTTTACCATACTTTTATGCCTTTACCATAGCTTGTATCATAATCCCCACTGGGCACTACACGTCTATTAAATCATCCAAGGAGCCGCTAAATCAGATCTAAGCATCTAAGATATCTTTTAGCTTTTTTTTAGCGCGGCTAAAATGCGTCTACAACGTACACGTTCCATATATAACACATTTTATTTCATAAGTTTCATATCAGTTGCAAATTCAAAGACAACATGTAAATTGATTAATGTGGATGCATTTCTCAAAAGTAATTGATTTGGCAAGCGAAATACGGTCTACGTAGACGCAATTTCACTGCATGTTATGTTTCACTTAAAATGTCAAAACATTTCGACTATTTGTTGCCACAAGAAGTTTGGGCGAACAAGGCACATGTTTCTATCCGAGGCAGGCAGAGTTTTTACCCCAAAGTACTGTTGCACGAATTGCTGCAGTGTGCATGTGACTTATGAAGTAACCTGTGTTATGCAGAAATTTAGGCCGCATTTAGGCCTTATAACAAGCCAAATAATAAAAAAAAATGTAAATAAAACCTAAATAAAAAATCTAGGTATTTTTCTGCACAAACTGAGAATGTGAGTAGGCCTACATTATATAAGTGAATAAATTAACTTCATGTTTTGGCATAAATACAATATCTCCATCAGGACACATCAGAGGGCGGCACGGTGGTGCAGTGGTTAGCACTGTCGCCTCACAGCAAGAAGGTACCAAGTTTGAATCCCGGCCAAGGGCCTTTCTGTGTGGAGTTTGAATGTTCTCCCCGTGTCCGCGTGGGTTTCCTCTGAGTACTCCGGTTTCCTCCCACAGTCCAAAGACATGCAGGTTAGGCTAATTGGAGACTCAAAATTGCTCATAGGTATGAGTGTGTGAGCGAATGGTTTGTGTGCCCTGTGATGGATTGGCGGCCTGTCCAGGGTGTATTCCTGCCTCTCGCCCGATGCATGCTGGGATAGGCTCCAGCACCCCCCCCTGACCCTGACCAAGAATAAGCGGGTTAATGGTTAATGGTTAATGGATAATGGATGGATGGAGGACACATCAGCAAATGCTGTAGCTATGTAGGCTATAGACTTACTGTTGTGCAATGGGACGTTTAGCGGTAGCCTATGAGTTGATAAGAAAAGCGTAGGAATCTAAACATGTAAAAAGCCACATCGAATACTTGCAACTCTAAGAATTCCAGCTCATTTTGTAATTATAGCTGGGCTGTATTTCTGCAGAATGTCATGTCCTGGAATAAGAAAACTATGGATTTGCGTTCATCATTACTCCTTGTCAATTATTCTTACCCTATCCACGGTCGTCCCCTAGTGGTAGTAGTTCACGTCCCAATTATAGTAGCCTATTCATATTTCTCTGAAATTATAAATGAATTTACTACTTTAAAAATTAAACAACATTTTGACAACTTTTGGCATGTTTTTAGTGCCACAGGTAGCCTTACCTGTGGCTACCGAAACAGGGCAAGGCTCACCCTGGAAAGGAGTGCTTTCCTTAAAATTAATCACTGAAGTAATGGTAATGAATGGAACTGGTGGTGGGGGAATTTACTCGTCTGAGCACTGGGTGTGATTGGCATTGCAAGGCCATTGATTGATTCATTGATTTATGTTTCAGATTTTTAAATACAACTTTAAAAAAAATGTTTTGGTGGATTCAATAAATCAATACAAATATGCCAAAGAAATAATGTTACATGTCTCAACTTAATAATAAAACAGGTGCTGCATCAGCTAGCCACTCAGCATTAGCCTACAACTTAAAGGGGATATCATGAAATCTATAAAATCTAAAATATAGTGTTGGACAGTTTAATAAATATTTCTGCATATGTATTACATTATGCCTCAAGACAGAAATAGTTATCCCTCAAGACAGAGAAAATAGTTATCCCTATCCCTTAGTCTGTAATGGTGTGAACTTTCTCAATGGGAGCTAAACCTTTGGACATTTACATCCAAATTACCTTAATTACCTAGTTCAATGTGTAAACAGTACAAATAAAGTTAATTTGGGTTTAAATGCGTGGACACAAATTATAGGAGAACATAAAATATAATATAATGTAATATAATATTTACCATTTGGTGGGCACAGGGGGCAAGGCTGTATGTACTGTATGTACTGTTTGCTGTATGGAGAAAGTAGCAAACACTCAGAAATATTTACTTCAGCTGTCCGTGGTGATATAAGTAACACATTTGAATTATTAAAATGAGTGGTATCCCCCTTCACTGAAAAATAGTGTACCTGATCATACAACCTGCCTACGACCTTCTACCATTTTGTGTCCAATTTGAACAGCCTGCTTTTACATCTGACGAAAATTAAACTTGAGTTTTTGTCAACAAAATGTTTAGTTTTTTTAGACTAAAATGTTCAGATTTATTGTTGTCCAAAATGAGACTAAAATGCCCAGAGTTTTTGTTTACTAAAATTAGAACAACAAACCATATTTGTTGTTGACTAAAATGTCCACAGAATTTTTGTGGACTAAAATGTGTCCATATGTCCATAGCTATTGATGACTAAAAGAAGATGAAATGTCCAGATAGTTTTTTGTCAACTAAAATAAACTAAAACTATGAAAGATAAAATTGACTAAATGTGATTAAAACTCACTTGCACTTTTCTCACATGACTAAAACAAAAAAGTCAGTTTAAAACACTGCCAAAATTAACACTGCTCCAAACTATCTTTCAGTCCTTGAAACTCTTTATGCAGTTTCGACCAGAGCCATTCTTGCATCGAGTGAGGATAAATTATTGTTCATGGAGTGTAGAATGTCGCTAACTTCAGGAGGGTTGTTGGTCGGAAGTCCTTCGGTGTCCGTGGATGAGTTGCGGTAGCGTTTAGTGCCCCTTTCGCCGACTGGTGTTTTCTGGTTTGGCATGTTGCAGAATCTTTCGTAGTATGTATCTACAAAGTCTTCTAAATCCTCCAGTTCTCTGCGATTAGTTGATTAATCCATGGAGATTTTTAAAATTTTTTGTGTGTCATGGTTTTTAACCGTTTTTCCCTTGCGGTCATGTTCCTCGGTCGCCACACGTGGGCGCTGCTCTGTTAGTGGAGTTTTGGCTCCGTCTCGGCTTTTCGCGGAGAAGTCTCGTCAGCGTTCACAGGTGTGCGTGTTTTGCCGGGGAGCTATATAAGCCTTCCGTTTCCTTTGTTCGGGGTTTCGATATTGATTGTTTGATTGATTGTTTGTTGGTTGTATTGTGGTGTATTGTCTGGCATCATTTATGCTGTTTTGTGTGCGGTATTATTTTGCCCTTTTAATGTTTAGTCGTATGATTAGGTCTAGGTTTTTAAGGAGACCGTGTTGCTCCGTTGTGCTTTATTGGAGTTTTGCGGGACTTGCCTTTGTGCTTTGAGCTTTAAGGTTGAATTCCTTTTTTGTGTGCTCGTTTTTGTCACCGCTTTCTGGTCTTTCCTTTTTGCCCGTTGCCTAGATCATTTGCCCTTTTATGTCTCTTTCTCCTCTCTCTGTCTGCTTTCATCTGTGAAAGCGAGAGGGGTCTTTGTTTGTTTGTGTGTATCTGTATAGTAGTTTCTTATTAAGAGACAGGGTGTTTTTATCATACTGACTTTAGGGCTTTATTTATTCTTAGAGGCAGGACGGTTATTTTCAATTAAGTTTGCGCTAGTCAGTTAGCCGGTAATTCCGGTGCAGCTGTCCTGTTCGTCCTTTTTACCTGCGGGACGATTTTGTTCGGAACTGTAGTTCTGTTCGTTCTCCGGGGATGTCTCTCCTTATATGGAGCTTGGGCAATGTTGTGGACATGTTTGTGTGTGACTGCGCGTTTCTGAAAGTAGCCTTAGAACGTTAGCTCTCTGTTTTTTTCGCCTCGTTACGTTTCCCATTATTGAGAGGCTAGGGCGTTTATTTTCTACTAAGCTTGTGTTAGTCATTTTGCTAGTAAAGTTATGGGACGACGGCGCTCCGTCGGCTCGCCTGTAAAATGTTTCTCTCTCCTGGGAGATCAGGCGTTAACCCCTTTATGTTCTCTGCATGTGACTGCGAGCCTATGAAAGTAGCCATGGAATGTTATATCTGTTCCTTCGCCTCCTCATATACTAATTCGTATTAGTTTGCAGTTTTCGATACGTTTGGTGTGTGTTATTTGTGCCATTATGCTACTCGCCTGTTCTTATGCGTCTCGTTACCGAGACAGGGCGTTTATTATTTCTGGCTCTTTCTTTAGTCTCTTTGCTCATAGAAGTATGGGAGCCCAGTGCTTTGTCCATTAGCCTTATTTGGTTTTCTTACTGAGAAACCTGGCGTTTGCGCTTCTACTCATTGGTGTGTGACAGTGAGCCAGTTAGTAGCTTTGGTACGTGTGTTCCCTGTCTTGTCTCCTCCCTTAACTGCAGGGTTTCCCACCTTAGTGGCCTTAGGGCTTAATTAATCCCCTTGCTGCGTTTGGCTCCTCCTACCTCACACGTCACACCACCATTACATTGTGAGCTAAATTCTAGCAGCAGGGCGCTGCCATGTTTTTGTTCTCACCCCGACAACGATCAGCTCTCTACGGAAGTTGCTATAAAATGACTTACATGTCTGTATAGCCAGCATTGCAATGGCTGTCCTTGTGCTGTCGGAGGAGTTGGCTGCTTAGGAGAGAACAGAACACATCTTTAGGATTGCTTTCTTTTGCTTTTTCTGGGCCATTTTGACTTCGTACGGACCATTAAATGGAAGTGACAACCTCAATATAAGAAAATTCATGGGCGTGTATGCTAATTGAAAAATAACGTGATTGCGCTTGTCATTTCTTGATGAATCGGCATGTATGAACATACACACGGAATACAAACAAATCTGCCTTTCCCACACGGTTTGATGAATCCAACGTAAATTTTTCGTACCAACTTGTTTCGTACATAAATGTTTGCACATATTTAGGAATGTTTCATGAATGAGACCCATTGAGTGATGAGAGAGCACCAGGGGTCTCAGCGGGGTCTTCACTCGGGTGTCTCAGGTATGGGTGAAATCGAGGGAGGAAAGGAGGGATGAAAGTAAAGGAAAAGGCATGGCCCAGCAGCAGGCATCCGACCAGGACATGATCAAGTTTCTGGCTTTTTTGCAGGTGAAAAACAGGTGGAGGTAGGGAGGGAGGTAGAGTTAAGAGGGAAGAGACGAAAGGACGGCTGAGCTGCCTGGGTGTGATAGAGAGTTCTAGGCTCTCCCACTCTCTCTCTCTTCACATCTCTCCCTGCTTGCTTTGAGTCATTCTGGATTCTGACAGCCCCTGAGCCCCAGAGTCATATTTCAAGCCTGGATGGTACTTAACGGCCCATAATCTTTTGCTGAATGGCTTTACCGAGACCCAAGCGGAAGCAAATTATTCTGTTTAAGGACTCCTGCTGCTTTGAGACCTCTGGCTACTGCTACATTGAGTGTGGTGCTGTCATTATTTATTTAGTTGTAAAGTGTTTAAAATGGAGGGGTCCACTGGGATAAAGCAGTTGATAAAAATATTCTGCACATATCAGGGAAAGGGACAGACACAAAGATCTCATGTACTGTGAAAGGAACTATAAAGGGGTAGAATTATTTATTTTTAGTTTTTTTGACGAGGGTAAAAAGGACGGAATGATTCACAGGAAGTTCATTTCCATGAATTGACTTAACTTTTTTGCCTAAAAAGAGTGTTGGGCCTCCTCTCTTCCTATGCATGAATTGACTTTAAAAGGTTTAAATGATATCCACGGCATGCATCCATCGGTACTGGTAATGGTTTGTGATTTCTTTTGAAATCAATCATCAATCTTGAGCCCATGCTTTCTATTCAGTATAAACTTGTCCACAAATTGTTTCTCAATATCATAGGAAAAAGAATTTCATGAAAATGTCACGTATGTTTTTACTTTTAATTAACCTATAACTTTTGTAAACTTATTAGCATCACAAGCCAAAATAATTAATGACCACCAGTCCCCTTTCAGGTCCTGGTGGTGGCAGACAGGAAAGTCCAAGGCAAGCCAGGAGAGAAGGGCAATTTGCTGCAAAACTAGGCAGAGACCCTGGACTGATGACAGGAGTTACCACTATGCCTGCTCTCAGTTGGTAGGGACTGTCAGATCGGGCCGAACACTCCACAGCTAAAGTGTTACTGGGCAAACTCCAGGTGTGCCCATGTTACACTCTCAACCAGTGGGTCCTATTCCCATAAATGGGGCTACAGAGAGAATGAACATATTGAAGGGCGATTAAAACTGAGAACCTCCAGGCCTCCAGGCATGTTCCCCTGCAACCCCCCCCCCCCCCAGCAGGATTAATGATCAGTGGACCCTCACATAATGAAGTCATTTTCCTTGGCAGTGCACTTGCAAATTTATTAGTTTCCACAAGTGTGCAATATGGCTGAGGCATCTTTATAAATCCCTGCTGTCCTATGGCAGTGAAGAAGATCCCCACCACCCACCCCGCTAATCGAGAGTCTGATATACAGCCACCAGCCCGTCCCCCCGCCCTCCCCGGCCTGCCGCCGTGCTCCACACAAATCCAGGTCATGCCACTGATGGGGCTCAAATGGGAAGGTAATTACATAATAGGAGGTGAGAATGAGAAGTGAGCTTAAAGCTGAAACCTGTCTGTCTGTCTTTTTTGCCAGCCTTCCCTCCCCGGACGGACCAATGAGGTTGATTTATCCTCGGCACTTACGATCACTTATCTACCTGTGGCTAGAGCAGAGGTACTGGGAGCTCTAGATGGATTTTCATGCAATTATTGATTTTTCCCCCCTATTTTTTGCCTTGCTCCATACGTCAGTGGTACGTGTGCCTTGTTACATACGTCGTTACTGCTTTGCACCGTTGCTTGAGCTAAGCCATCGGTCCAGAACACATTTTGAGGAGACAACATTGTTTGCAGTAATTATTTATTTGCTAGCTTCATCGCTGTGAATGTGGTTACGGTGGTTTAAAACATTATTTCCAGCATCAAGTTAGCAAAGCTGTATCCTGACTGTGAAGTTGAATGTCATCTCTAAAACTGACGTAGCATGCAGTGCCATATACTTTTACTGCAACATTGGACTGTGATTCCAAACACATTAAATAAACCAGTAGTACAACAAAAGTGACAGGTTTTATTTAATTTATTTGATGGCTCAAGTGTAGGATCAAGTGTCTTACAAGTTGATACAACTGAATGGGTTTTTGGATCGTTTAGAAAAGCACACAATTCTTCACAAATCTAGCGTCTTAATTTTTCTCTCAAAGTGCACCAGATTGATGCATTTAACTGGTAAAATGTACAAAATTTTCTCCCGGGGGGCATGCCCCCGGACCCCCCTAGAGTAGACCACCTCATAGTAGAGCCAACCATTTTTATAATTTATTTTTTTACCCGATGCATTCAACTGTATGAACCGGAGTTATTTGCTGGATGCATTCAACTGTGTGAACATATAATCTAAATGTGACATATTGCATAGGCTACATACGGCGAAATTAATAGGCTATATTTTTTGAAAGGACATGGGTTAATGTTAAGCATTGAATGTTGTGTTTCCTATTAACAAACAAACAGAATGATATGGGAAACAAAAAAGTCAGTAATATTATGCTTATGCACATAACTACACTGTGTTTTTGCCTCTTTTTTCATGAATAAACGTGGCTTTTGTTTGTCATAAAGAATGAGTGTTGTTATGGATTAAAGCGCTTTATAATAAATGAAAAAGAATGGTAAGATTAGATTGTGTGTGCCTGCCTGCAACAACTGTGTAGTGTACCTATAGCAATCGCTTACACATTTTAGTTTAAAGCTGGCAAGATGCATCCATGACAGCCATCTAATTGTTGCAAAAAAGTCATTTTCTACACTCAGAAGTCATCAGAATTAACCATTTTAGAGTGCTTTTGGACAAATTCTCTCACGGAGGAATATGCCCCCAGACCCCCCCTTGAGTGACTCCCCCACCTCCGTCAACAAACAAACAGCGTCCCCCCCATTTTACAATTTGAACCCTGCCTACAGACCTCAATGGGAATGGTTGTGTTTATGCAAAGTAGGGTAAATTACACATTGTTCACGATTGGCCTGCCGTCCATGGACGTCAGTTGCTGGAATGCATAAGGTACCTATACACTTCCTGGCCAAAAAAAAAGTCGCACACGCTAATATTTCGTTGGACCGCCTATAGCCTTCATTATGGCGCGCATTCGTCATGGCATTGTTTCGACAACCTTATGCAACGTCACAACATTTATTTCCGTCCAGAGTTGCATTAATTTTTGGCCGAGATCTTGTATTGACGACGGGAGAGTCGAACCACTCCGTAACGTCTTCTCCAGCACACCCCAAAGACTTTCAATGGGGTTAAGGTCAGGACTCTGGTGGCCAATTCATGTGTGAAAATGATTCCTCATGCTCCCTGAACCGCTCTTTCACAATTTGAGCCTGATGAATCTTGGCATTGTCTTCCTGGAATATGCCCATTGATGGGATAACCTGGTCATTCAGCACATTCAGGTACTCAGCTGACTTAATTTTATTGCTGCATAACATTGCTGAGCCTAGACCTGACCAATTGAAGCAACCCCAGATCTTAACACTACCTCCAGAGGTTTGTACAGTGGGCACTATGCATGACGGGTGCAACGGCGACTTTTTTTTTGGCCAGGCAGTGTATAATCAAGTTGTTCCCTTCACTGCCAAGAGGAAAACCGCTAGCCCCTAGCTGTACCAATGTGTGTAACGAGCCCAGTCAACACATGTAATGAAATAAAGCAGGCCACTAATTTAGTGTTGTGCTTGGTGATTGCAGAGGGAAGTCCTTTTACTCTCGCCTCATTAGGTTCAATTTGAGATGGGTTTTTGAGCTGGAGAATTCTCAAGATGAAGATGAAGGAAATAACAGAGTATTCTATTCAGTTTAACCTTTTATTAAGTGTTCATGCCAACGGGAGGTCCTTTACCCTACACAGAGGTTTAGGAGTTCCCCGAACAATGACAGACATTAGTTTATATAATATCATAACTCCTCCTCTACCTAACTAATACACCAATAATGTGCGGTGACACCCTTTCGTCATATCTTATTTTGTCCAATAACAAACATGTAATATAACCATTTCCTACCCTATGCGCTTGGGGGCACTCTTGATCTACCAAATAAAGTTGTTTGTGACTTATCCTCATGGGCCTTTTAATCAGACCATGCAATTTCCCTTAATTTCTCTTATTTTTTCTTATTCTCCCACCTGTTCAGTCAGCATGATCTATCTTATCTATTGTTATGGGTACAACTCTTGCTTAGCTATGGGAAACAGGAGGGAGACATTCCTGTTTTGACGGGGGATGCTAGATGCCTTCCTTGTTGATAGGGAACCATTATCCCAAGCCTAAGCATGGAGGATAGAAGACACCTGCAAGGCCTTATGGCCCTGGTTCCAGACACTCATACAGACACAGAGTGGGAGAAGAGTTTTATTATGGTTTCGGTTTCCCAGCATTTCCTTCTGTTCACACACTCAAAGCATTCCTTCAGTTAATTTATCCTGCTCACAATTCTCAGCTCTCTTGGCAGCACACAGTCTGTCATTAATTTTCTTGTATGGAGGGTGAAAGCGACTGGCTGGCTAGCTACACTGATTGTAGCTTGCTCTGCTGCAAGTGCAAATGTTACGCCAGTAACGCCAAACCTCAGTGCTCAACGCAAAGGCGAACGTTAATGCCAGTGGGCTCAGTCTGCAACAAGCACTGCACTGCCATTGCGGTTACACAAATGACACATGCACACACACACACACACACACCCTCACCCTCTCCTCCCGCTTCATGCAACCTACAATCTGTAATATGTTTAACCATCGTGAATTTGGCATCGCATTTCACATAGCGCAAAAACAAAATGAGAGGACAGGCTGTGTGAGCTAGGAGCAATACAGGGGCAAACCATTGAGGTATGGGGGTGGGAGGTTTCCATCTTCATATAGTAAAAAAAAGTACAATATGATATCACAACAGGCAGAAAGGTTTGTTATTGTGGAAATAGTTTCCATTCAAATGTAGAATGGAATGGTTTCATGTTTTTATAAAACTGCCTTTTCATTCTGAGTTGATTATATATTGTACCTCAAATTTTTTCCAGTTCCAAAATTATTGTCCAGTGTCCCCCAGTTAGGGGGTGGGGGGTGAGATAAATAAGTCCAGAATATAGTTCTTACAAAAAAGAAAAAAAGACAGGGAGGGGGGTGAATACTCATAAATTGCAATAGCAATTAATTTTAGACTAGAAAATATGATATTTCCTATATGCAAAATCACTTCCGGTTGAATAGTGGTGGATTAGTTGCATAGTTTATACTTTAACTAAGTTAATACTTCCTCTAATTTACAGAGGATATATCAAAAAGTAAATATCAAAACTCAAAAGGCTACTGTATTTAGTGCTTATCTGATTTTATTTGCTATAATTATACAAAGATTATATAAAAAGAATTGGATTGTACTTGTAATGTCTTCTTCCTCTTCTTAGGAGCCCATGACCTGAGGAGAGGTTACTAGCACTTCACTCAGGCGTCTCTTACCTTCTTCGCCCTTTTCCTTAATCTATTTATGTGTCTGGTTTATCTATCCTAAGGGCCTTTAGTCAGTTAGGGCTTTATTATGTCCCCATTGTGTTGTTCTTTTCTTTGTGTACTGTAGTCAGTATATGTGATATGTGTGATCGTGTGTTCGTGAGATACTCCTTTGACTCTTCCTTCTGTTCAACATCCTCCCAGCCCTGGCATGAAATACTTCTCCCAATCTTTTACACCATTCGTCTCCAAATTTAATTCTCACGCATTTCCATCCTGCTCCTGCCTTCACTCCCAATTTGCATAAAGGATTTCCGTATGGACAGTTCAGCGGCCCTCCTTTCTCGTTGCATTTTTCCCCACGTTCGTTCGTGTAAGACCCATCTCCCATCTGGAATACCTGGTGAATGGATGGTTCCCATACGTCGCATCTCTGAGGTATTCCTATGACCATTTGGTGGACTGCCCTAGCCTGTTTCATCAATACTTCTTTGCTTTCAATGGGATCACCTGATGGATTGTTTTCCTCGCCTTCTGCTAAGTTTATGAGTTCAACTACCTCATATCCCACCGGTGTTTCCACGACTTCTTCCTTCTGGATCATCATTCCTGCTTCCCCCATCATTGCTCCCAGCCACTTAGACATCATAGCTTACCCCACAAGCATACGCTGAATCACAGTAGATATTAACGGTTTGTCTTGTACCCTTTCTGCAGGCTCTTGCTAGGGCTACCAGTTACCTGCTTGTTAGGCGCTTGTCCCTGGGCTTAGAGCCGATTCTTTGATCGTTTGATATGTCCATAGCCCTTCTTGTCGTACTACAGCATATCCAGCCCTCCTTTTTCCTGTGTGGGGATCAATGGATGATGAACCGTCCACAAAGAACACGTGGTCCGGAGCCACCAGTGGTTCATGGTGCAGGTCTTCTCTTGCTCTTGCTTCTGCTTCCACCACTCTTTCACATTCATGTGGTCGGCCTTCTTCTGGGGTCATCATTAATTCCGCTGGGTTCACAGCTTTGCATCTGACAATGGTCAATCCTGGCTGTGTGAGCAGGATCTCATATCCTGATACTCTCTGGTGAGTTAGGGACGATGTCCCTCTACTGAGTAGTACTTCTACTGCATGTGACACATACAGTAGAACATATGCTGTTTCCTGTTTGATATCCTGTTTCCTGTTTGAACGGCATTTCTCCAAGGAGCTGCTGAATTTTCGCTTTATTTTTATTATTTATTTATTTATTTATTTTTTGAATCTCGTTCTTATTTTTTTGACATCATAGTACTACCAATAAAGCGCTTAAGTTCCCACTATGTCCTATATCATCCATGAGCAAACAAACTGATAAAACGTAAGTAATTTACGGGGTCTAATGGCTGCTTTCGGCTCGCCAGTTTCGTCCATCTCTCACTCTGTCTCCTTCTTGGGCTGTCTCTTGCTCTGTGTATGTTTAGTTAATTCTTCTCCGTCATTAATGATAACTTTACCTGTGTTAAGTGTAAGTTAAATGCTAGGTTGACGGAGAAGATTGCTGAATTGGAAACTCGCATCCGCACCTTACACGAAATTCGAGATACTGAAATGTTTTTAGAATCTTTTACGGTTCCGGATGCACCAGTTTTTTCTTTAAGTAGGACCCCGGCAGAGCCTTCGCAGCAAGGCGGGTGGATTACAGTTCGGGAACATAGTCGAAAACCTAAGCCTCCACCAGTGCATAAACAACCCATTCACGTTTCCAACAGGTTCTCCCCCCTCATGAAAAGAACTCTGGTGATTGGCGACTCTATTTTAAGAAATGTGAATTTAGCGACACCAGAGACCATAGTCCAATGTATCCCAGGGGCCAGAGCGACCGACATCGAAGCAAACTTAAAAGTGCTGGCTAAACATAAGTTCTCTAAAATTGTTATTCATGTTGGTGCTAACGATGTCCGGTTGAAGCAATCGGAGATCACCAAAGATCATTTAAAATTGGTGTGTGATTTGGCGAAACAGATGTCTGCGTCAGTAATTTGCTCTGGTCCCATCCCCTCTCGGCATGGTGACGAAATCTACAGCAGATTGACATCACTAAATCACTGGCTGTCTGTTTGGTGCCCTGCAAATGGTGTTAGCTTTGTAGACAACTGGAGTACTTTCTGGGGGAGGCCTGGTCTTTTGAAAAGAGATGGTATTCACCCCTCATGGGAGGGTGCCGCTCTTATTTCCAGGAATCTATCTTATAGTCTCAGAAAGTCTATTTCCTGACACACCAGAGCCAAGACCAGGCAGCAGAACTACTGTGTTACACAGATTTCTGCTTGTTCCCAAAAACTGCTGCCCAGGTTCCATGCTATTGAGACAGTGTCTGTCCCCCGACCTAAAGTAGGCTTTGCTAAGAAGCCCATTAGGGGTGTTTGTATGGCTAATTAAAAAAAAAATCAGACCCTGTCATTCTACTAATAATGGGGCTGAACAAACAGAGCTAAAAATTGGCTTGATTAATATCAGATCACTAGCCCCTAAGGCAACTCTTATAAATTAATTAATTACTGATCACCAAGTTGAGATCCTATGCTTAACTGAAACTTGGCTTAAAATTGATGAATATATTGCATTAAATGAATCCACTCCTCCTGGTTACAGTTATACACACATTCCCCATCTGACGGGTCGTGGAGGTGGTGTTGCTGCTATATATAATTCTAATCTCTTTGCTACTCTGAAATCTGCTACAAATCTACAAATGTAACTGTTTTGAAGTGCTTGTTCTCAGTTTTGCATATCCAGACAGAAAAGCAATCAGTTTTACCCTTGTAATTTTATGTAGGCCACCAGGTCCATACAGTGGTTTTTTACTTGAGTTTGCTGATTTCCTTTCCAGCCTGGTTGTCAATTCAGATAAAATAGTAATTGTAGGTGATTTTAATATTCACATGGATAGTGAAGGCGATCCTCTCAGATCAGCATTCTTGTCAATCATTGAACCCATTGGCTTTAATCAACATATACATCAGTTCACCCATTCTCATAACCATACTCTTGATCTGGTCTTAACGTATGATACAGAAATAGCAAACATAGCAGTCATGCCTAAAATCCTGTCTGTCATGTGCCATCAGATACTACATTCTACTATAGTCGTAAGCTCTCCTCCAGATCTGCAAATGATTTTATTAATGAGCTCCCAGGCTCATTTGTGCACTGTGGGGATTTTCTTGGCTCCAGCCAAAATGCGTACACAAATTCAGGCATAAACTCAATTGATCAGCTGACTGACAACATTAATAACGTACTTAGTAGAACTCTGGATACTATCGCACCTCTTAAGAAGAGGAAAGTCTGCAATAATAAACTAGCTCCCTGGTACAATGACCATACTCATGCTCTCAAACAAGTTTCACGCCAACTTGAGCACAAATGGCGTTCCTCTAAATTGCAGGTGTTCATCCATGCCTGGAAAGACAGCCTTCTCTATTATAAACATGCCCTTATCACAGCGCGTTCCTTATATTTCTCTACTTTCATAGATGAAAATAGAAACAATCCTAGGCACCTGTTTAACTCTATAGGCTTTGGCCCCCTAGTGGTGGGACGCATGCGCCCCAATTTTTTATAGTGTTCATATTTCTCTTAAATTCTAAATTATAACGTTAATAAAACACGGAACTTTCGACGCAAAATTGTTAAAAACAGTCACAGCCTGCGAACACATTCGTTTATATGCTTATCAGCTCTCAGGTTACACTACAGAGCCATAAAGCAGCAGGGTGCTAATAGCCCAACCCACTTTTTTTTATTTGTTTACAGCCTTCACCTCGCCGCAGTCACAGGCAATAAAATGCGTATCACAAAAGCTCTTGGTACCATTTCAACACGCTAAAAAATCAAGATCCGATTCAGGAACAATTGTATATTATTGAAAAGTTGTATAAATAAACATTAGGTGTTTTTTTCCCGTGCTCACTTCAGTATGCATACAACCGATATACTTCCGGTTTTGTATAAATACATTTTATTTTCTACAAATTCTCTTGATAAACATGTTTAAGCAACCAAATACGATACCTGGTTATGCAGTTATAACCCTTTTCTGAAGAATCCTCAACGTTTTTTCGTAACCCATTTATCCATTATCCAGGAAAGTCTCAATTTCCACAGTGCGTACCCTTCGCTTTTGCGTTTGTACTACGTTACTACCGTTGCGTAAAAGCATTACTAGACTGCTACAGGAATGATCTAACGTAAAACACGTAGATTATCTTCTACGGGGGTTCCTGCCCTTTCAAACGAAGTAAAATATGTCATATTCAAGCGACTGTGAACGGCGCTGTATCCACGCGTAACGACAGCCCATAGGGCAATCGGCTGTCCGCTCCTGACTGTCGACAGCATCAGATGACGCCTGTGGCCATTTTGACTGAGTTTACCCTGGAAGGGATGGGCTGGATTGCTGTTACAATTACGTTTTTAGTCTATCCAGATGTATTTAGCAATGTGTAGCTTTTTTGTGAGCTGAAAAAACGTCACAGACCAGTCTTTCGCTGTACGCAGACACGGGCAGCTGTATGATGCAATTGCGCTGGTGATGTCTTTGCTGCTTCAAAGTTTACGATTATTTTATACATTTATACGCGAACGTGGCAATCAACGGTGGAAAGAAGAGCGCTTATTTCACGGTTGCTCAGGTTTTGGAGGTGAAGAAGTGTCCCAGAGGCGAAGAAGTCTGTGTTCTGGCAGAGCAATGACTCTGGCATGGACCCGTGCCTGGACATGTAAGTGTTTTTAAAAATATATAATACAAATTATTATTATTATTATTATTGTTATTATCATCATCATAATCATCAACAGTATGGAGCGCTATTATCTAGAGTATTTTTAGTTTGGCATTGACAATATGCAACAGTGGTGTTCCAGTCACTGGCAGTAGCTCCTTCAGTAGCTTCGTTGGGATAGGAACGAAGTCCAGTCCGTTGTCAAGTCCAGTTCCGTCTTGGAACCAGTCCAGTCCGTTGTCAAGTCCAGTTCCGGTTTGGAACAAGTCCAGTCCGTTGTCAAGTCCAGTTTCGGTTTGGAACAAGTCTAGTCCGTTGTCAAGTCCAGTTCCGGCCTGGAACAAGCCTGCCCGGTCCAAGAATATTGTGTATTCTGTATAACCTGTCTTGCCTTTCTCCCCCTGCTACAGGACTGCCCTGTAAGCAATAAAAACACCTGAGAATTGGCAATCTCTTGTCTGAGTCGTGCATTTTGGTTCAGTCAGCTGTCTGGGTCATAACAGAACGAACTGCCCTAAAGATGGACGCAGCCGACTTAGAGCACATCCGTCACGCCTTCGCCTGCCAGGCTACAGCGAACGATCAGATGAACCGCCGCATGGACGACACCGTGCTGACCAGCTGAGCCTGCTGTCGCCCATCCAACCTCTTCCGAGGATCCAGAGTGTCCCAGCTCCCCCCGGTCCTGAGCTGCAGCCCGAAGCGCCGGCGCCCTCTGCTGGCAGGGAGCCTCGGGTGCAACATCCTGAGATCTACCGAAGGGAGCTGGGGAAATGTCGGGAGTTCCTCCTCCAATGTGATATCCTGTTCAGAATCCAACCTACCTCCTTCTCCACTGAATCGCGCAAGATTGCATTTATCATGAGCAGTTTGGGAGGGGGCGCCGGGAGTGGGATACGACGCAGTGGGAAAGCCAGTCGCCCGCCTGCTTCCACTTTCCCTCCTTCACCACCGAGATGCGTCGTGTGTTCGATCATCCGGTTTGTGGGCGTGAGGCTACCCAACGCCTCCTGCAGATGCGTCAGGGCAGCCGCAGTGTGGCTGAGATGGCAGTACAATTCCGCACCCTGGCGGCCGAGGCCGGATGGAAAGATGCTGCTCTCCAAGGGGTCTTCTTGCAAGCTCTGAATGAAGAATTGAAGGACCAGTTGGCGACCCGGGATGAATCCAGCTCCCTGAATAGCCTCATTAGCCTGACCATCTCTCTTGACAACCGTCTCCGAGCTAGGGCGCGGGAGAGAAGGAAGAGCCAGGCAAGGGCTCCATTCCCTGTGACACATCCCCCCGTTTCCTCACCTGCAGGCAAGTCCTCTGCCTCAACTCTGGTGGCTGCTGGGGAGGAACCCATGCAGTTGGGAAAAGTCTCCCTCGATGCCGAGGAGCGGCAACGAAGATTCCGCACCAACTCCTGTTTATATTGCGGCAAACCTGATCATCACCGGGCCGTCTGTCCCATTCGCCCAAAAGACGTGGCTCGCCCGTAAGACTGCGCGTTCAAGCGAGCCCTATCTCCACTGACCTATCAGCCCAACACCGCTTTCAACTCAAGGCAACCCTCCTTTGGGAAAACCAAACTGCCTCGTCGTTCGCTCTGGTCGACTCCGGAGCCGATGCTAACTTCATTGACGTGACCTTCGTCAAAGAATCCGGAATCCCGGTACAGTCTCTGTCCTCACTAATCTCCGCACTCGCTGTAGATGGCAGAAGTCTGGGCTTGGTCACACAGTCCACCGTCCCTCTCCAGCTAGTATTGTCAGGTAACCACCACGAAAAGATTCAGTTATTTTTAATTCAGTCTAAGCAGTCGCCAGTCAAACCTGGTTACGCCTCCACAACCCACACATTAATTGGCGTTCCGGCCAGGTACAGGACTGGAGTGGCCATTGCTTAGCCAACTGCCTACGGTCGGCCCTGCCCCCAACGGAGGGGAAGAGGGTTCCATCCAAACATCCTGAGCCAGACTTAACCAGTGTTCCTAACCAATATCACAATCTTTCACAGGTCTTCAGTAAATCACGTGCTGTGTCTTTGCCCCCTCACAAGCCCTACGACTGCTGCATAGAGTTGCTGGCAGGAGCTAAACTACCCTCCAGCCACCTCTACAGCCTGTCGGGGCCTGAGAAGACCGCCATGGAGACTTACATACATGATGCGCTGACTTCCGGTATCATCCGACCCTCTTCTTCCCCAGCAGGAGCAGGGTTCTTCTTTGTGGCTAAGAAGGATGGGTCACTCCGGCCCTGTATTGATTACCGGGGCCTCACCGAAGTCACTGTTCGTAACAAATATCCTCTCCCCTTAATTAATTCTGCTTTTGAACCCCTTCATAACGCTTCCATTTTCTCCAAGCTTGACCTCCGCAACGCATATCACCTGGTCCGGATCCGCGAGGGGGATGAATGGAAGATGGCATTCAACACCCCCCTCGGCCACTTCGAATACCTGGTGGTCCCGTTCGGGCTAACTAACGCCCCAGCAGTATTCCAAGCAGTGGTCAACGACGTCCAACGCGACTTGATAGGACGTTCGGTTTTTGTGTATATTGACGACATCTTAATTTTTTCCAAGTCCCCGCAAGAACACATTGGTCATGTCCGACAGGTTCTCCAGAGGCTTCTGGAGAATCAACTCTTCATAAAGGCAGAGAAATGCTGTTTTCACGTCACTTCCGTTCCCTTCCTGGGCTTTCTAGTGGAGGAGGGGAGGATCCGGGCGGACCCCGCGAAGATCCAAGCAGTGACAGAATGGCCCCAACCGGCCACACGTAAGCACCTCCAGCAGTTTCTCGGTTTCGCCAATTTCTACAGATGATTTATATGCAATTACAGCACCATTGCATTTCCCCTTACCAAACTAACCTCTCCTTTAATCCCCTACCGTTGGAATTCCAAGGCTCAACAGGCATTCAATCTCCTGAAAGCCCTGTTTTCCACGGCCCCTATCCTCTGTCATCCTGACCCGGAACGCCAGTTTGTCGTGGAGGTTGACGCCTCCGACACTGGCGTAGGAGCCATCCTGTCACAGCGGTCCGCCCAGGACAGCAAGCTTCACCCCTACTTCTCCCGGAGACTCAGTTCGGCTGAACGGAACTATGACGTCGGGGATCGGGAGCTTCTCGCGATTAAGCTCGCGTTAGAAGAGTGGCGTCATTGGCTGGAGGGGGCAGGTACACCATTCATCGTATTGACTGACCATCATAACCTGATTTATTTAAAATCCGCCAAGAGGCTAAATGCCCGCCAGGCCAGATGGTCCCTTTTTTTTAACCGGTTTAATTTTTCTGTCACTTTCCGCCCTGGGTCCCGTAATGTTAAACCTGACGCCCTGTCCCGAGTTTTCTCCCCCATTGCCAGATCTGCTGACCCGGAACCGATCTTACCGGCTTCCTGTATAGTGGCTGCGGTCTCCTGGAGAATCAAGGAGATCGTGAAGGCCGCCCAGGCCACCCACCCGGATCCCCGCAGTTCCCCTAACCAAACCCTGTTTGTCCCCGATTCTGTCCGCTCCAGGTCCTCCAGTGGGTCCACGCCTCCCGTCTGGCCTGTCACCCAGGGATTGCCAGGACCACTGCCCTGGTGAGGAGGAGCTTTTGGTGGCCCACGCTGAAAGGGGATACCCGTGCCTACGTCTCTGCCTGCACGGTGTGCGCCAGGAGCAAGGCATCCCACCAGCCGGTCTCCTTCGCCCCCTCCCCGTCCCGGGCCGTCCTTGGAGTCACATTGGCGTTGACTTTGTGACCGGTCTACCCACTTCGGATGGCAACACTGCCATCCTCACCATCATAGACCGGTTCTCCAAGGCGGTCCACTTTATTCCCCTACCCAAGCTCTCTTCCGCGGCTGAGACAGCGGAGCTCCTGGTGCTGCATGTTGTCAGGCTGCACGGGATCTCCGTTGACATCGTTTTAGACCGTGGGCCCCAATTCTCCTCCCAGGTGTGGAGGTCGTTTTGTGCGGCCCTGGGAGCCTCCGCGAGCCTGTCCTCCGGTTATCATCCGCAGTCCAACGGGCAGACAGAGAGAGCCAACTAGGACTTGGGAGCTGCCCTGCGGTGCGTGTCAGCTCGCAATCCCTCCTCCTGGAGCCGATTCCTCCCCTGGGTTGAGTACGCCCATAATTCCCTGAAGAGCACCGCGACTGGGATGTCGCCGTTTGAGTGCTCTTTGGGGTACCAACCCCCGCTGTTGTCAGTCCAGGAGGAGGAGGTGGCGGTCCCATCCGTCAAGTCCCACCTCCTCAGATGCAGACGCATATGGAAGCTGACACGTACCGCCCTCCTTCGCACCAATTCCCGCACCCAGCACCTGGCGGACCTTCATAGGACCGCAGCCCCGCAGTACAAGCCCGATCAGCAGGTCTGGTTGTCCACCTCCAACATTCCCCTTCAGTCTACCGCCAAGAAACTGCAGTCATGCTTCATCGGTCCCTTCCCCATCCTCAGCGTTATCAACCCGGTCACGGTAAAACTCACACTCCCCGCCTCACTTAAAATTAACCCTTCCTTTCATGTCAGTAAGGTGAAGCCTGTCGCCTCCAGCCCCCTCAGTGCTCCCGCAGATGTCCCACCTCCACCCTGGATCATTGATGCAGCCCCGGCCTACATGGTAAGGGCCATCATCGACATCCGCCGTAAGGGTCGGGGCTTCCAGTATCTAGTAGACTGGGAGGGGTACGGTCCCGAGGAGCGGTCCTGGCTCCATAAGGGCCTCATCCTGGACCACTCCCTCATACGGGATTTCCATTCTCTACATCCCGAAACGTTTAGGCCTCCGTAAACGCCAGGAGGCGTTCGTTAGGGGGGGGTCATGTTCGTCTCTCCTTGGTTCGTCTTTTCCCGTGCTGCAGTTTGGGTGTAGCTTCCTAATTGTTTCACCCTGTTACACGCCACTCCTTTCAGCCTATCCCACTTCCCCGCTTTCGCATGCATTCCACACTCTTCTATCCGCTAATCACTCCTGCATACATTCGCACGCGGCACATAATTGATAGCATTTAAATGTTGTATTTAGTCACCCGGTGTTCTCTGTCCTGTGCCAGTTTGTTAACGTTGTTGTCTGTGAAACTTCTGGTCCTGTCCTGAGTCCTTGTAACCAGTCTAGTTTAATTCCTGAGTCTTTGCGGGTTTGGTGTTAAATCGCTTCCCGCTCTGTTTAAACCTGAGTTCGCTCTAGCATTGAACAGCACGTCTGCTGTTCATAGTTCCTGTTCCATCAAACTAACTCTGTCTGCTTCTATTGCCTGAACTGCTCTTCCACACTGCAGCTATTCCTGCGTCCGGCCGTTGCCGCTACTGCTACCACGGTTACGGTTGCGCTCACTGCTGCTGCCCTGCTGCTACGCCCGGATCCCGATCCACGGTCCTGCTCTCCCGCTCCCGTGCCCGCTCATCCCCTGCTCATTCTAACCGGTTGTCTGTTGCCATTGCCTCCCCTGCTCTCTCCTAACTCTCTCATTCCCCGCAGCCTCACCCCAGACTGTCTGTATTAATTGTCGCTCCCTACTCTTCAGGAGAATGCCTAATTATTGAAGTTTAAATTATTGGATGCTTCGCGCTCCCACATCTGTCTGTTCGTCTGTCTACCGTGTGTCCAATCCAGTCCAGTACAGTCTAGCCCTGCCAAGTCCAGTTGCGGTCTGGAACGAGCGTTGCCCGGTTGCCACGTCCAGTTCTGGCTTGGAACAAGTGCCGCCCATTGTCCAGTCCCGTTCCGGCCAGGAACGAAGGCCAGTCCATTGTCAAGTCCAGTTCCGGCTTGGAACCAGTCCAGTCCGTTGTCAGGTCCAGTTCCGGTTTGGAACGAGTCCAGTCCATTGTCAAGTCCAGTTCCGGTTTGGAACAAGTCCAGTCCGTTGCCAAGTCCAGTTCCGGTCTGGAACGAGCGTTGCCTGGTTGCCAAGTCCCGTTCCGGCTTGGAACAAGTGCCGCCCGTTGTCCAGTCCCATTCCGGCCAGGAACGAAGTCCAGTCCATTGTCAAGTCCAGTTCCGGCTTGGAACCAGTCCAGTCCGTTGTCAAGTCCAGTTCCGGTTTGGAACGAGTCCAGTCCGTTGTCAAGTCCAGTTCCGGTTTGGAACAAGTCCAGTCCGTTGTCAATTCCAGTTCCGGTTTGGAACAAGTCTAGTCCGTTGTCAAGTCCAATTCCGGCCTGGAACAAGCCTGCCCGGTCCAAGAATATTGTGTATTCTGTATAACCTGTCTTGCCTTTCTCCCCCTGCTACAGGACTGCCCTGTAAGCAATAAAAACACCTGAGAATTGGCAATCTCTTGTCTGAGTTGTGCATTTGGGTTCAGTCAGCTGTCTGGGTCATAACACCAATATCAATTTGTGCATCTTAACAATGACTCCTATAAGTCTAGGGTTAGATATGGAGTACCACAAGGATCTGTCCTTGGGCCTTTGCTCTTCTCTCTATACATGCTTCCCCTGGGACAAATCATTCGTAAACATGGCATTAACTTCCACTGCTATGCAGATGACACCCAGCTGTATCTATCAGTCAAGCCTGATGAAGTTGTCCAGCTGTCAAAGCTGGAAGCTTGTCTTATAGATATAAAGGAATGGATGACCCATAACTTTTTCTTGCTAAACTCTGATAAGACAGTGGTAATGGTAGTGGGGCCCAACTATCTGGCTATATGCCTAACATTGATGGAATTTCAATCACCTCAAGTGCTGTCATTAAAGATCTTGGTGTTACGTTTGATCCAGATCTCGTATTTGATACACACATTAAAGACATCTCTAGGGTTGCTTTCTATCACTTGAGGAATATCTCAAAAATTCGAAAAATACTGTCCCTACATGATGCTGAAAAGCTAGTCCATGCTTTTGTTACTTCTAGATTCGATTACTGTAATGCTGTTTTGTCTGGATGTGCAAATTCCTCTCTGAAAGGGCTTCAGCTAATTCAAAATTCAGCAGCTCGTATTCTCACGAGAACTAGGAGATTTGAACACATCAGCCCAGTGTTAGCTTCACTTCACTGGTTGCCAGTAAAATTTTGAATAGACTATAAGATTCTGTTACTTACCTTTAAAGCCTTACATGGGCTTGCCCCCTTATATTTAAGTGATTTACTTCTCCCTTATAATCCCTCGCGAATGCTCCGTTCGCAGGGCCTCCTTGTTATTCCTAGAATAGCTAAAAGTACCATAGGTGGTAGAGCCTTTTCCCATCGTGCTCCTCTCCTAACGAACCAATTGCCTGCTCATGGTCGGGGTGCAGACACTATCAGTTTTTTTAAAGCTAGGCTTAAAACCCATCTTTTTAGTCTGTCCTATAGTTGAGGGGTAGGAGTGGGTGGCTGGCTGGCATAAGCTATAGAGTCTCTGGTGGACTGAGCGGTCAGTGCTGTCACTGGATCATTATTGGTAGTGCTGTGTTAAGCTGGACCAGTCATGGTCTGGTGGTGACCGTCTCAAGCCTGCCCTTATGGCTGTATTGGCCCCTGTCTCTGTTTAGCCCTCTGTTTAGCCCTTAGCTATGCTGCCATAGCCTTATTCTGTCGGGGTTTCCTTATCGCACGCAGGCTCCTCTGCCTCTCCTGCTCTGCTTGTTCTGCTACCATCTGAACCCCCTGACAATGTTTTTTTTCTTTTTTCCTCTTTTCCCTGCACCTGCGCAGAGCTCTATCCCAAGTTTCCCTCCCCCTCCCCCCGCCCCCCCTCCTGGCCCGGAGCTCCAGCCCAAGACCAGCTAGGCGCCCCCCCACCTGCCACTGCTGATCTCTACATGACGGAGTCATCCAAGTAGAATACCTCCCTATGAAATAATCAACCCATAGGCCAGTGGAGGATGGGCATCCCCCAATAGCCGGGTTCCTCTAGAGATTTCTTCCCATCGGGGAGCTTTTTCTCGCCACTGTATGAGGGTTTTCTCTCCCTACTAGAGAGTTTTTACCTCTGCTATTTGGGGGCTTAGAGCTGGCATTTCCTATTTCCCCTTTCCTCCCCTTTCTGTTCTGTAAAGCGTCTTTGTGACAGTTGTCTGTGAAAAGCGCTATATAAATGAAATTGAATTGAATACAGGGTGATTTAATGCCCTGCCGTTATTGGCGTTGCCTTCTCTACTGCAAAGGCGGCTGCTGCCAGTCCTTTCTCACATGTGTGGAGTCCTCTTTCTACTGCATCTAGTCTCGTACTGTAATAGGCAATGGGTTTGTGTCTTTCTTGCTCTTTTTGGGTCAGTACTGCTGTGGCAAACCCCCCTTTTTCTGCTCAGAACAGGTGGAACCGTTTGTTGTAGTCTGGGAGTCCCTTCGTGATTGGTCTGGGCACCTTTGTGATTGCTTCAATTTGTTCTGCAGAAATACTTTTGCTCCCTTTCTTAAGAGTATGACCCAGGTACTGCACTTGTTCTTGACAAAACTGTAACTTTGACTGGGATACTTTGTGGCCTTTTAGTGCCAGTTATTGTAACAGCCTCTTACTGTCCTCTTTGCATGCAGTCATACTTGGGCTGCATAGGAGAAGGTCGTCCATGTACTGGATGAGAGTGCTTCCCCTCTTTGGTGCAAAGTCCGCTAGGTCATTTCTGACCATTCAATTGAACCGGCTAGGGGATTCTACATATCCCTACATATATTCCCTGTATGTGAATGCAAACAAATAGTGGGACTCGGGGTGCACTGGGATTGAGAAAAACGCTGAACATAGGTCTATAACTATGTAGTGGGTTGTATCACTTGGGATGTTATTTAATATGGTTGAAGGATTGGGTACAATTGGGTAGTCTGCAATTACTTAGTCATTGAGTGGTCTGAGGTCTTGTACCGTCTTCCATTTTCCTACTGTTTTCTTAACTCCTTTGCGTAGAAGTCCCGCCTGCGGGACCTTTTTTGCTCAACTGAGACATTCATTGCTACTGCAGTCAAACTATAATTGGAAATCGCAAACTCTATGTTTTAAATTTATTGGTAGACGGTTCGTGACGATTTCTGCTGAATACCGAGTTTCTAAGTGTCACTATTTCCCCGTAGCAAGTCCATTTAACAAGCAACCCCCCACCTAACCTATACCTACCCATGCGTGACATAGTGGACAATAGCATCTATGTTTGAGTTCATAAATATATTTATTCATCATATAAAATTTGAATAACGTCATAGCAACGCGATAAACCCAACAATAGCCTGATCGTATGCCAGAAAAGCCGTGAAAAGCCCTGCTCACTCAAATGCAAAATAAACTGTGAAAGTACTGTCTCATTCTACCATGTATTCTACTAACAATATATGCTACTAAATATGAAATAAATATACAATCCTACCATCGGTTTTACACATCGAGATGTTCCTTTCAAAATTCAGTGGTCATTTATTGTCTGGTACAATCGGTTTGAGAAATATACAACACTTTATGCCGCTATTACACGCCGCCGCGTAATACCCCCATGCCCTGTAAGACTGTCTCATTCATTACAGTTCATTCTGGTTTAATTGTCGGCTTTTTTATCCAATAGAGTACATTATAACCTTAGCAACGGCATATGCCAGGTCTTTTTGGGTGCTTTGAGAAATTTACTACAGCCCAGCGTAACGGCAGTTTTCATTTTAACTGTCTAGTATTACGCAAGCTCTATAGAATACGCATTAAGGAGGGGAGTTTCCCTTGTCCGATATGTAAGTATTTTTGCGTCTAAAATGCTGTTGGTCTTGCTGGCTACATATGTACGTTCGCGTTTCCACTCGAGCACTGTCTTTCCAATATGTTTGATAGCCCTATTGTTATTGTCACATTTTGAGTGCAGTTCACATACTGTAGTGCAATCGTTAAATGTATTTTTGATGTAGGCTACCGGTGTTCATTGAAGATAGAACATTTGGCAGCATTTTGCAGATGGTCTAATACTATTTTATGTTCATGTTATCGTACATAATATAGGCGATGGCGTATACTTGTCTCTTAGGGCATGACAAATGCTCATTCCAATTTACTGTGTGCTGATATGTGGTAGATTAAGGTAAAAATTTCCTTGGAGTCATTATGAATAGGAAAATTTAAAAAACGACAGAAAAATGCAATCCCAGGACAAAAGTATACATACTGTAGAGTACAAGGACAAGTGATGTTTTATTGAGGTACAAGAGTGAATGATTAGGCAACATATTTAGGTGTATGTAACACTGTGATATCAATGTTTTTTTATCGTAAGCCACCAGAAGGAGCAAATGTATATGCGTTATAATGTACAAAACTAATTTTATTCATTTTATGACATGTTTTGCATAGGGGTTTTTGGACCCATGGATATCTACCCCCCTATACTGATGAAAATATGTAATTCTCACTTGGAAATTATGCAAAAGTGAGTTTTATGAGCCAAAACTGTTGATTTGTAGTTAAATATATCGTAATTTGTTTTAATTTGCAGCAGTGCACAATTTAGCCATTTGGATAGATTTGGAGACACTAATGGACAACAGGATACACTGCTATATTTTGCATCATAGATCTTTAGTAGTTCTGCATCTCATCCTCAGATTTTGCAAAACTTGTGGACATGGAGTTTATGATCCAGGAAATGTATATATATTACCAATTTCACTTATGTAGCTCTCAGCAAAATAAAAAAAAACTATTTAAAAATTTTTTTTTCCAAAGTTTCTTTGCATTTGTGGCACTTTATTTTGACTTAAATTATTAAAATAAACAAATCTAAGTGTGTATTGTAAATGGTACACCTGTCTTGTTTCATTTAAGCCATTTACCAAGTTTATGTGGTGCTCACACCTGGAGTTATAAAGCCTTAAACAGAGCACCCCCTAAATAGGTGAAATTTGCCATCCGCGCCAAGGGGTTAAATGGTAAGATTGGTGTGTTGCATGGGCTGGTTGTAGGGTATATCACCCCAGCTTTCAGAAGGTCTTGTATAGTGGTGCTAATTCCTTCCTCTGCGTCCTTGTTCAGGGGGTATTGATGGACTCGGGGTCCCATCATGCCTGGTTTCAGTTGTATCTTCACTTGTCCAGCTGAACGCATGAGGCCGATGTCGTGCCCCCCTTCTTCCCAGAGTTCTTTTGGGACATCCTGTAGGTACTCTTCTTGTTCTTATGTGAGCGTCATTATTGCTTCCACTTCCACTGTGTGTTTCTCCATGCATACTGGAGTCTTTAGGTCCAATGATAAGAACCAATCTGTGGGGCAGACACCATTCAACAATCTGGGTATGTTAGTAGGGAGGTACTGCTGCTGCATCATTCTTTTTACCATCGGTCCAATGTCTTTTGCTTCAAATCCTGGGTTGAAGCAAACATTACATGGGGAGTTGCTGTGTCCCCCATCATGTACCATTGCTCTGTTGGTAAGTTATTCTCCCCCATAGCCCCGACCCCTTCTTTTCCTATGTAGATGCCTCTTGCGTGTACCTCTTGCGTGTGGGCGGCGGTGTAGTATAATGGTTAAGGAACTGGACTTGTAACCGAAAGGTTGTAGGTTCAATTCCCAGGTAGGACACTGCCGTTGTACCCTTGAGCAAGGTACTTAACCTGACTTGCTTCATTATATATCCAGCTGTATGAATGGATAAATGTAATAAGTAGGGGTGTCACGATACCGATTCGAAATCGAAAATCGATCGAAATGAGCGTTCGATTTCGAACTTCGAAATCACAAGCTGGTTCGCGATTCTCCAAGTTTTTTTTTTCTCTCCACCCCCGCCCCCCGCGCGCTCTTCTTAGCCTTTCATGTGATGGGTAAAATGTAAAAAAAAGTAGCCTACTTGGCCATCTCTAATGTAAGCGTTTCCGACAAAACGAAACTTGACGCCTTCCACTGCATTTTGTTCGTCCACGCAGGCGTGCGTCCGAAGAAAAAAAAACAACGATATTTCAAAGAAGACACAGCTGCTAGTTAACGTTAGCTTACCGGTAGCCTGCATTACTTTTCGACACATGGCCACTGCCGGAGTCAGAGATGGAGAAACAGAACTGCAAAATCCTCCTGCTTCCCTCAAGTCACCGGTGTGGCAACAGTTTGCCTTCCCCGTGAGTTATATAAACAACGAACGCGTCATTGACAAAAAAACGACAGTTTGTCGGCTATGCTACACGCGAGTACCATACGCCACCTCAGGCAACACGTCAAATATGGCAGGACACATTCGCAGGCATCACAAATAAATAGATTTGACTGGGAAAAAAACATTGACACAGGCAACTCTTCCATTCTCTTTTAGAGCCAAGCTTCCACAAAATTCAACTTGCGCTAAAGAAATAACTAGCGCAATAGGAGTGTTTGTAGCATCAGGCATGCGACCCTATTCGGTGGTGGAGAACGCTGGATTTAAGCATTTAATGCAGAATTAATTGCCTTGACGACAATGTAAATGTAAATGACCGTTGTCAGGGCATAAAACCAATGTGTAAATTGTTAATAGCGTGGTAAATGTTCAACTGTTTATTATTCTAGAGTCTAGTTTTGATAAAGCTCTTAACTGTTTAGGTGTGTTTAAATATTCTCATATTTTTGTTATTATTCATAATTGTTATTATTCAAATAAAAGTTACTTATTGAGAAACAAGTATTTTTCTTTACAAATCAAGACTCGATAGTCTAACAATGGCATAGCCATTAGTTAGACTATAGTGCTGGGAAAAAAAATAGTGCTGAAAAAAAATCGAAAATCGAATAGTGACCTTAAAATCGAAAGTCAAATCGAATCGCGGATTTGGAGAATCGTGACACCCCTAGTAATAAGATATAAGAAGTTGTGTAAGTCGCTCTGGATAAGAGCGTCTGCTAAATGCCTGTAATGTAATGTAATGTATCACTCCCTGTTTTCTGTCTATCTCCTTGAAGTCCTGCGCGTACTCTTCATCTTCTCCCGTCGGGTTGAAGAATAAGGCCATGTGGAGCTGATCCCTCATTAGATTAGATTAGATTAGATTCTTTAATGACCACACAGCAAGGCTGGTGGAATTTGTTTTCAATACATTAGCAAGGTTCCAACATAAAAACATCAGTACAACATACAATCAGTACAATATACAGTACAGGACCTACATCACAGTACAGTAAACATAACATATATTGCACGTTTCATGTCCACAGTAATAAATAAATGAATCACAGACACAGCATAGACATAATGGAATTGTCAGAGGGAGTTCAGAGTTCGTATGGCAGTTGGAAAGAAGCTGTTTTTAAAACGGGTTGTTTTGGTGGGCAGTGAACAGTAGCGCCTCCCAGAGGGCAACAGCTGGAAAACATGGTGTGCTGGGTGAGTGGGGTCAGAAATGATTTTTCTTGCCCTTTTCACTGTCCGTTTGTGATGAAGTGATTCGATTGATGGGAGGGGGATGCCGATGATTTTGGATGATTTGTTGACAATGCGCTGTAATTTATTCCGGGAGTGAGTGTCCAAACTGCTGTACCAGACTGTTATGGATGAGGTGAGGATGCTTTCTATGATGGCTGAATAGAAGCGGAGCAGGAGATGTTTCCTCACTCTGAATTTCTTGAGCTGACAAAGAAAGAATAGTCTTTGCTGGGCTTTTTTGAAGAAGTGGTCTGTGAAGAAGGTTATTGCTTATGTGAGTGCCAAGAAATTTGAATGAGTCAGTGATGGATATGGGTTCGCCAGAGATGAGTACAGGGGTTTTGGGGTGTGACTTGCGTCTGAAGTCGATGATGAGTTCTTGAGTTTTTGATGAGTTGAGTAGAAGGTTATTGTCTGTGCACCAGGTAACTGCTTGGTTTATCTGTGCACGGTATTGTGTTTTGTTGTTGTTTAAGATGAGGCCTATGATGGTTGTGTCGTCCGCATATTTGTAGATGTTGACAGAGCTGTAGTGGGATGTGAGATGGTTTGTGTAGAGAGAGAATAGCCAGGGTGAAAGGACGCAGCCCTGGGGTGCTCCTGTACTGAGGTACAGAGGGTGAGATGTGGTGTTGTTTATCTTTACCTTCTGTTGCCTGTTCCAGAGGAAGCTGCGGATCCAGTGACAGATGCAGGGGTCAATGTTCATGTCCAGTAGTTTATTGAGAAGTTTGACCGGGTTAATTGTATTGAAGGCAGAGCTGAAGTCTATGAACAGGATGCGGGCGTAGGTGTTAGGGGTCTCCAGGTGTTGCAGCATATGATGGATAGCTGAATTGACTGTATCCTCCACAGACCTGTTGGCTCTCTAAGCAAACTGATATGGATCCATGAGGGGGGTTGTGCTGGTTTTCAGGTGAGTGAGGATGATGCACGCAAATGACTTCATGGCCACGGATGTAATCGGTCTGTAGTCATTGAGGCAGGAGATATTGGGTCCTATCTTGGCGATCTTGGCGCTTGGTCTAAGCGCATGGCGCTAAGTCCATTTAGGGCGTGTCCAAGTCCACTTTTGCTATTTTAGCGGCGTGTTTTTTGGGCGCTAAGCACGGCGCAAGGTGCAACTGGGCTGAACCTAGTCTCTTCATTAATTATAGGTGTGTCTTGGGCGTGACATGCAATAAACCAATCAAAATGTCATATCCCATTCCCTTTAAAAGCCTGCTTTTCCACCTTGGCGGATTGCTTATGATGGCGAAACAGAAATGCTCGTGCGTGTTTAGTGCGATCAAGGAATAGGCTATATTGATCAATAGTAGCCTATGATCAATATTATTTGGGCTAACCATTATGAGTTCCCGATAATTCCTGACAGTGCTGTTTACAAAATATATGCGGTTAAATTTCGTTAAAAGCACCTGCAACAGCTGAGAATAAGCGACCAATTGCTTCCGTCTCACCTTAGAAAATGCCAAATTAGCCTGCTTGTTTAAAGATTTTGTTTGATTATGCAATGAACTCATGTTCAAGCTTCATCCGAAGTTCATTAGGCTACCTGCATTCTAATTTTGATTAATAACATAAATAACGTTCTTTAGCCTTAATGATGACACTAAATACAATAAATCTGTCAGGTTGGCAACCCATACATTCAGCATATTTTCCCTTGTTTTATAATGTCCTGCTTATGGAAATGTGACCAACTTGTTTTACTGGTAGCGTAATACGATCCACTTTCCCAGGAAGACCGTGAAAAGTGTGATTTACAGCAGGGGAAACAGACCTGCTCCCGTAAAGCGCACATGCAGATAATGGAATTAAAATTAATTGTAAATTAATTGTGTAACGTGCTGCAAATTTCGTTTCTAATTAGACGCTTAGTTCTCTTTAAAATCTGTTGTTCAGTTATGGAATAACAGGTGAAATCAGCGGGGTTTTAATAAGCTGAGGGTATGGAAACCTTGTCACTGTAATTTAAAAAATATGAAGGACGAAGAATAGCTAAGGTTACAATTCAGTTAACATGATGACATTTATCTCCGTTTTTTAACCATAGGCTATCGAAAAAAACCTTATGCACAGCGAGTCCGCTGTAGCCTAGGCTATTTGAAAAACAATAAAAGCAATATTCACTGGACAAGGTTTTTAACTTTTTTCAGTCACAAACCATTCTATTTACTTACAAGGCTGTATTCCTAGATAAACAGAGCTGTATTGTAATGACGTCTGAAGCGCATTTTCAGAACGCAAATGTCCGTCTATTGCAGTGCGCGAGTTTTTCCATTGAATGACAATTCACGCATTAGGTTTAAATGACAATTCGCGCATTAAGCTTGATATAGGTGTTATCAGCTCCTTTTTAATGTATAGCCATTGTCCCGTACCATCGCACATCGCCTGGATGTTGATGGGAGTGTGCTGAGAGCAATGTAATGTGGCATCGTTTCCCTTCGCTGAGGGAAAGGTATGTGGACCTATGGAACCTTTTATTATTATGCATTTTTTGATATAGCCTACACAATAATAATATTTCACATTGTGATCTAGATATTTTAGTCATGCTTGTGCGCTCCCCTGTGTGTAACAGACAGGAGGCTACGCGCGTTGTGCACACGCCTATGTAGACACACTTATATGCGCCGTTAAAATAACATGTAAACAACTGCGACATGACTTTAGACCAGGTTTGTGGTGGTTCTAGCGCAAGCGCTTTCTGTTGGCTCAAGATAGCAATACGCCAAAAAGAATCCTGGCCACTCCTCATCTTAAGACCAACACGCCCAGTTCACTTGTAATGGGTGCAAGAATACATGCTAGTTAAAGGACGTAAGAGCTAGGCATTATTATGAACCTAGCGCCGGGTCTAAGATAGCAAAGACACTTGCGTTTGGGTTAGCGCCGCTTTGCGCCGGGTGTAAGATAGGGCCCATTGTTGGTCTTTGGCACGGGGATGATGGTGGATTGTTTGAAGCAGTGGGGCACTGAACATTGGCAGAGGGAGGTGATGGAGCATAGTTGGGCTGATGCTGTCTGGGCCTGCTGCTTTATTTTTTCTCAGTCTCCTGAAAGTGGTCCTCACCTCTTCCTCCTGGATGTAAAATGGGGGGGGGGGGGGAAATGGGGAGTGAGGGGGTGGTGGGACTGGTGACTGTTCAAAACCTCCCATAGAAAATTTTGAGTTTGTCCGGGAGCTGATTGTCATTGTCAGGTGTGGGGGTGGGTCTCTTTTTGTAGTTGGTGATGTCCTGAAGTTTTTTTCCAGATGATTCTTGTGTCATTGGTTGAAATTTGTTGTTCTAGTTTTGTGGCATAATTGGATTTTGCCTTTAACTATTGCAGACCTTAGTATATATTTGGGAGCCCATGTAATACTCCTTATTTCCCATTATGTAAGTGTGGCAGGGTGGGCGTGGTTAGCCTCTGCTTGCAGAGAGAGAGTGAGCGGAGCGGCTCTCGGACCCGGAACCACAGCTGTCATGAGTTAATCAGGACAGCACGATAATTAACAATTGAATGATTGTTGGATTGTTGCCTGATTGCTTTGACAGTGAGCCTGGGCTTTAAAGGAGGGAAGCCGGAGAGGAAAGGGGGCTGGCCGAGGACGGGAGGGAAACGGAGAAACGTTTCCACGCGAACCGTAGCCAGCATTTACTCAATAAAGTGTTTGGGTTGATAATTTGCGTGTACTGCCTGTTCTTCCGCGAGGGTGGCACTCGATCCTTGCCACAGTGGTGGCCCGTACGGGGAAGTAAAGGAAGAACAGACCAGGGAAAAAATGAACCCGGAGCAGGAGCGAATAGAGGCGGGGCAGCCGGTCGTGGCACTCGCCCGTATGCTGGAGGCAATGGCAGTAATGCAGCAGAGACAAGCTGCAGTACACGCAGAGCAGATGGAGGCTCTGCGTGTACAGGCCACCCTCCAGACGGAGGCGCTACGACAGCTAGCCACCGTCGGGGGAGCAGGATCTCAGAATCAGCCCTCCCGGAACCGGATAAAAATCCAATTGGTCAAGATGACCGCGGATGATGACGCTCAGGCCTTCCTGGACAGTTTCGAGGTGGCTGCGGGGGGCGTGTCAGTGGCCCAGAGAGGAGTGGGTGGTCCGCCTCCTGCCCCTGTTAACGGGGAGGCTCAGCAGGCGGCGCATGGGTTGCCGGCTGTAGCACGCGACTATGACAGCGTCAGGAGGGCCATCCTGGATCGGCTGGGCTATAGTCCGGAGGACCAACGGCGCCGGTTCCGGGAAGCATCCCTGGGGCGGGGAGATCGGCCGTTCGCGTTCGCCCAGCGGCTAACTGACATGGCTCGGCGCTGGCTGCAGCCGGACATCCGGTCCGCCGCGGGGGTAGTGGAGCAGGTCGTGCTGGAGACATTCATGGGCGGGCTTGCCAGAGGCGACCGCTACCTGGGTTCGCTGCCACCGACCCCACCAGCCTGGACCTGGCCGTGGACCTGGCCGAAGACCATCTGGCCACTGTGCCCAGCAGCCCCGCCAGAACCGGCTCCAAGGAGGAAACCCCCTCCTCGCACGGGACCCAGGCCCTTTTCCCCGAAACCCCCGCGACAACCCCAACCCCCGAATTAATTCTCCTTTTTTTGTCCCTCCATCTACAGGCTCAGGCTCGGTGGCGGGAGGGTCCGACCCCACAGAGGGTTCCGCAGGCGTCTGGACCGGGGGTGTTGGCGGTGCGGTCAGCTCGGTCACCTGCGCCGCGACTGTCCATTGATGGAAGTGGGGCAGGTGGTCCGGGTTGTCGGGCCGCCCTCTCTCGCTCACGATCCAGAGGGGGCGTACTGCATCCGGTAAGGGTGCAAGGGAGTGAACACCGGGCGTTGTTGGATTCGGGGGCTATGCAGTCCATGATTCGGCAAAGCCTGGTTCGACCCGAGGCATTGGTGGAGGCACCATGGGTGTCAATTAAGTGCGTGCATGGTGATGTGCACAAATATCCGGTAGTGCCGGTCAAAATTTATTATAACAAAAAAATGCATATAGTTTAAAGCCGCGGTTAGCTCCCGGCTGTCGCACCCCCTTGATTTTGGGCATTGATTGGGCGGGGTTTCGTAAAGTATCAGGGAAGCTGTGGGAGGTGCGATCCCGACCGGTAGGGACAGGGGAGGTGTGTGCTGCTGACGGTGATGACGCAGGGTCAGCCGACGCGGTCGAGGGGGGGACGGAGCCGAGGGAGCCTCAAAGGGAGACTCCCTGGTTCCGGTGTTTCCCCCCACGGAGGATTTTCCCACTCGAACAGTCTCGGGATGACACCTTACGCTTTGCATTCGATCAGGTGATGCGTATTGATGGTCAACAAGTACCGACCTGAGGCAGCTCTGTCTCACCCATATTTCTCGATTATTAGAGATAGATTATATCGAGTGTGTCGGGATGCTCAGACAGGGGAAGAAAATACCCAGTTGTTGGTACCTAAAAGCCGCAGGGAAATGGTTTTCCAGGCGGCTCATTATAACCCCATGGCGGGACACTTTTAGGATACGAAAAGACACTCAACCGTATAATGGCCCGATTTTATTGGCCGGGCATCTGGGCAGACGTACGTCGGTGGTGTGCGTCGTGCCCAGAATGTCAATTAGTGAATTCCCCGGCCATTCCAAAAGCTCCGTTGCAGCCACTTCCATTAATAGAGGTCCCGTTTGATAGAGTGGCTATGGACCTCATCGGGCCATTTGAACGGAGCACTCAGGGATACCGATTCGTATTAGTTCTGGTGGATTATGCGACCCGGTATCCCGAAGCAGTTCCGCTGCGAAATATCTCGGCTAAGAGTGTTGCGCAGGCACTGTTTCAGATCATCTCCCGCGTCGGAATCCCGAAAGAGATTCTGACGGACCAGGGCACATCGTTTATGTCACGAACACTAAACGAACTGTACGCTTTATTGGGCATTCAGTCAATTAAAACCAGCGTGTACCATCCCCAAACGGATGGGCTCGTTGAGCGCTTTAATAGGACTTTGAAGTCAATGATTCGGAAGTTTGTTCACGAGGATAGTCGGAATTGGGATAAATGGCTAGTCCCTTTACTATTTGCAGTGCGGGAGGTTCCCCAGGCCTCCACGGGATTTTCTCCCTTTGAACTAATATTCGGGCGAAAACCCCGGGGAGTCTTGGATCTCGTTAAAGAAACTTGGGAGGATGGTCCAAGCTCCAGTAAAAATGAAATTCAGTACGTCATGGACCTGCGGGCAAAACTCCATACACTGGGAAGGGTATCACGGGAGAATTTGCTCAAGGCCCAGGAGCGGCAGCTAACGCACTATAATAAAGGGACGAAACTCAGACAATTTTCACCGGGAGATAAAGTACTGGTATTACTTCCAACCTCCAGCACAAAATTGCTCGCCAAGTGGCAAGGGCCCTTTGTGGTCACACGGCGAATAGGGGAGGTAGACTACGAGGTGGTGCGTTCGGATAGGGAAGGAGCTAAACAAATCTACCACCTGAACCTATTAAAAGCTTGGAAGGAGGTAGCGGCTGTCTCGCTGGTGACGGTGGATCAGGAGAAAGATGAGCTGGGGCCGGAGGTACCAAATTCACCCAATCAGACCCCGCCCCTTTCGGATGGCCATCTCTCGCCAAGCCAGCAGGCAGACCTTGCCCTGTTGCAAAAGCAGTTTGCGGATGTGTTTTCTCCCCTACCCGGACGCACTAATCTGGTAACCCACCATATCGAGACCGCCCCGGGAGTGACGGTACGTTCCCGTCCGTATAGACTGCCGGAACACAAAAAAAAATTGGTACAGGCAGAAATAAAGGCCATGCTGGAGTTGGGCGTAATAGAGGAGTCACACAGTGCCTGGAGTAGCCCCATTGTTCTGGTAGGGAAACCAGATGGGTCTATCCGGTTCTGTGTGGATTACAGAAAGGTGAACGAAGTTTCACGGTTTGATGCCTATCCAATGCCTAGGGTCGATGAACTCTTGGATCGGCTGGGCACGGCTCGTTTTTTTTCGACACTGGATTTGACCAAGGGCTACTGGCAGATTCCCTTGTCGCCAGAGTCCAAGGAAAAATCGGCTTTCTCCGCTCCGGACGGTTTGTACCAATTTCGGACACTTCCATTCGGGTTGTTCGGGGCTCCGGCCACGTTCCAACGCCTCATGGATCGGGTGCTGCGTCCGCATGTCGCATATGCTGCAGCCTATATTGATGATATTATCATCCACAGTAGCGACTGGGCACAGCATATGCGGCATGTGGGGGGCGGTGCTCGACTCATTGAGGCGGGCGGGGCTCACGGCTAACCCGAAGAAGTGTGCAATTGGCAGAGCGGAGGTACGGTATTTGGGGTACCACTTGGGAAGTGGACAGGTGCGGCCTCTAGTGGACAAAACCGCAGCGATTGCGACCTGCCCCCGGCCCAAGACAAAAAAAGAGGTGAGGAGGTTCTTGGGGTTGGCCGGTTACTACAGAAGGTTTATTCCTGCCTTTTCGGAGCTGACCAGCCCCTTGACTGATTTAACTCGAAAAGGTGCCTCAGAGCCGGTCCAGTGGACGGAGTCGTGCCGGAGGGCGTTTGAGAAGGTAAAAGAAGCACTCTGTGGGGAGCCGCTGTTGTTCACACCTAACTTTTCTCTCCCTTTCACCCTGCAGACAGACGCGTCGGACAGAGGGCTGGGGGCGGTGTTGACCCAGCAGGTGGAGGGAGTCGATCGCCCGGTGCTGTACATAAGCCGCAAACTGTCACAGCGGGAGACGAAGTACAGCACCATCGAGAAAGAATGCCTCGCTATCCGGTGGGCGGTTGGGTCCCTCCGGTATTACCTGCTGGGGCCGCGCATTCACCCTCTGGTCGGACCACGCCCCCCTCCAGTGGCTCCACCGCATGAAAGATACCAACGCGCGAATCACCCGTTGGTATCTGGCTCTTCAGCCATTTAATTTTAAGGTGGTTCATAGGCCGGGGGCGCAGATGGTGGTGGCGGACTTCCTCTCTCGCCTCGAGGGAGGGGGGGGGGAGGGGTGTTGGTCATCGGCCGGATGGCACCCCGGCCTAAGTCGGGCGGTGGGGGTATGTGGCAGGGGTGGGCGTGGTTAGCCTCTGCTTGCAGAGAGAGAGTGAGCGGAGCGGCTCTCGGACCCGGAACCACAGCTGTCATGAGTTAATCAGGACAGCACGATAATTAACAATTGAATGATTGTTGGATTGTTGCCTGATTGCTTTGACAGTGAGCCTGGGCTTTAAAGGAGGGAAGCCGGAGAGGAAAGGGGGCTGGCCGAGGACGGGAGGGAAACGGAGAAACGTTTCCACGCGAACCGTAGCCAGCATTTACTCAATAAAGTGTTTGGGTTGATAATTTGCGTGTACTGCCTGTTCTTCCGCGAAGGTGGCACTCGATCCTTGCCACAGTAAGTTTTTCTCCTTTCTTAATTTTTGGATTTTTTTGGTGAACCAGGGTTTATTGTTATTGTAGAGCTTCACTGTTTTTGTTGGGATACATAGTTGCTCACAGAAATGAATGTATGACGTCACTGTATCGGTGTAGTCATGGAGGTCACCAGCTGCAAGGAATACATCCCAATCAGTGCTCTCGTAGCAATCTTTCAATCAATCAATCAATCAATATTTATTTATATAGCGCATTTCACAACAAGTTGTCACAATGCACTTCACAGCAAAACCCAGCCAAACCCCCCACAAGAGCAAGCCAAAGGCAACAGTGGCAAGGAAATCTCCCTGGTGTAACTAGGAAGATACCTTGGAAGGAACCAGACTCAATGGGGGAACCCATCCTCCTATGGTCGGCTCAGGGTCTAGGGCTTAAAGACCAACATGGTCAAAACAGCCAATGTCCATGATAATATAATTTGCAGCAGCTAGATGACAGTCCAGATGTGGCGGCAGTGACGGTGGGGAACCGGGCGCCGATGGCGGCGGGAGCAGCTGGCAGCGGTGGTAAGGAGGGAGGGGCAAGCGGCAACGGACAGGAAGCCGGACAGCAACTCTCGAGATGCGGGGCATATGCCCCGCCGGCAGAATGTAAAAAAAAAAGAGAGAGAAAACAGTTAGGGGAAGTGTAATAGAGTAGCAGGAGCACCAGCTGGAGGGGTGGGGGGTGGGGAAGGGGTGGGAGGGTTGGACAGGTGCCCCCGCCAGGAGTAATCTATGGCTGCATAGCTATGAAGACAGAGTTTGAGGAACCATGCAGTCATGAGAGGGAAAACAATCCTACCCACCTATCAAGAGCCAGCCCAGGAAGATGGGGTCACAGCTGTTGACAGGTGACAGTAAGGAAAGGATGCCACCCCACATTACTCTATGGCTAAATGCTTCTCTGGTCCTGTCTCCAGACTATAGCTCATTATAAGCCTGATCATAAAGGTGCGTTTTTAATCTAGACTTAAATATTGAGACAGTGTCAGATTCCCTTATAAATTTTGGCAGGGTGTTCCACAGTAGTGGCGCTCTGTAGGAGAAAGCTCTACCACCCGTCAAGTTTTTAGATATTCTTGGGACTACTAGGTAGCCTGCGTCTTGGGAACGGAGTGATCTTTTTGGCTTATATGGTAAAAGCAGATTACATATATACACTGGCGCAAGTCCATTTAAAGCTTTAAAGGTCAGAAGCAAAACCTTAAAGTCTATCCTAAACTTAATTGGTAGCCAATGAAGCGAGGCTAGTACTGGGGTAATATGCTCATATTTCTTAGTTCTAGTTAAAATGCGAGCGGCGGCATTCTGCACAAGCTGGAGATTATTTAGCAAGGACTTAGGGCAGCCAGATAGCAGGGCATTACAGTAATCTAGCCTAGACGTAACAAAAGCATGGATCAGTTTCTCTGCGTCCCCTATTGATAGGAAGTGCCTTATTTTAGCTATGTTCCTTAACTGAAAGAAAGCTACTCTAGATATGTTTTTTATGTGCGCGCTAAAGGTTAGATCTGGGTCTATAGTAACACCTAGGTCTTTCACAGCTGAGTTTGGAACAACTAAACAACCATCGAAATTTAAAGTAGATGTACCCCAGTTTCTCCCTTTGGTTTTTTGGACCTAAAACCAGCATTTCGGTCTTTTCTGAGTTTAGGAGCAGGAAATTGGAAAGCATCCAAGCTTTAATATCTGCAATACAAGCCTCTAACCGAGAAAGTGGTAGTGCCTTGCCGGGTTTCATGGAAATGTATATCTGCGTATCGTCCGCATAGCAGTGAAAATCTACCCCATGTGCCCGAATAATATCACCAAGGGGTAGCATATATAATGAAAAGAGTACTGGGCCTAGCACTGATCCTTGTGGAATACCATATTTCATTACTAAGTACCTGGATGATACTTCATTTAATTTAACAAACTGCTTCCTATTGTATAAGTATGATCTGAACCATGCAAGAGCTTGACCATTTAGTCCAACACAGCCCTGGAGTCTGTTCAGTGGAATCTCGTGATCTATTGTATCAAAAGCTGCACTTAGGTCAAAAAGTACAAGAACAGACACAGAGTTTTGGTCGGCTGATAATAGTAAATCGTTAATAACTTTAACAAGTGCCGTTTCAGTGCTATGGTAGGGTCTAAATCCTGACTGGAACATTTCATGGATATGGTTTGAGCTAAGGTATGCACCAAGTTGCTTAGCAACAGCTTTCTCTAATATTTTTGATAGAAATGGAAGATTTGAAATGGGTCTATAGTTTTCCAATTTGTCAGATTCGAGGTTTGGTTTCTTTAGTAATGGCTTAATAACCGCCATTTTTAGTGGCTCTGGTACATATCCTGCTACTAAGGATGTGTTAATGATTTTTAACATATGCTGGCCTAGTATGGGGAAAAGTTCTTTAACTAATTTTGTAGGGATTGGGTCGAGTAGGCAGGTAGTCGGTTTTGAGGACATAACCAGTTTAGAGAGCTCCTCCATGGCTTAAAACAGTTTAGTGCCACTGTTGATACATCTTCCTGTGTTGACCAGGATCTGGGCTGTTCATTGATTATGGGAGGAGTGATGCCTAGAGGAGGAGGCAATTTGGAGATCTGGTCTCTAATAGCTTCAATCTTTTGATTGAAAAAATTCATGAAATCATTACTGCTGTAAACGCTGGGGTAGGATGAAAATTCTGATGATGGTTTTTTAGTCAAATTGTCCACAGTGCTAAACAAGAATTTTGGGTTGCATTTGTTTTGTTCAATTAATTTAGAGAAAACGGCAGATCTAGCTGATACAAGCGCTTGCTTGTACTGGAGGAGGCCCATGCAAGGATCTTTCCATGCAAGACGAAATACTTCTAGTTTAGCTGACCGCCATTTTCGCTCCAGTTTTCTTGTGGACTGCTTCAGGGCACGGGTAGTGTCATTGTACCAGGGAGTACGGTTTTTCCGACAAAACTTACAACTTAACTGGTTAGTCAGTTCGTCCAGCGATACTTCAGTGGTATTTCCTTTGTTTGAAAGGAATGATTCCGGAAGCATATCTATAAACTTTGGAATGACGTCAGAGTTTAACGACCGGCTGTAATAGTGTCTTGGCTCTGATATAGAAGTGGTCGTTGCCTCGATTTCAAAAGTAATAAGGAAATGATCAGATAATACAGGGTTATGGGGTGCAATAGTAAGATTCATAACATTGATACCATAGGATAACACTAAGTCTAGGGTATGGCTATGGTAATGAGTGGGTCCACAGACATTTTGTTTGAACCCAACAGAGTCAATAATAGAGGCAAAGGCTGTTCCTAGGGGATCACCCGGTTTATCCACATGTATGTTAAAATCACCAAGAAACACAACCTTCAGCTTCTCGATGGCGTCTGTGGACCAGGATCTGACGGATTTTGAGGATGCCTTGTTGGACTTAAGTTTCTGTTTGTACTTCGGAATAAACAGCAGCATTGCGTGGTCGGACTTCCCCAACGGAGCTCTCGCGAATGCACGGTAAGCCTCTTTGAATGGAGTATAGCAATGATCCAATGTGTTGTTACCTCTGCTGGGGCAGGTTACTTGTTGGTGGTAGCTAGGGAGTTCAGAGGACAGGTTGGTGTGGTTGAAGTCACCTCACACAATTACTGCTGCATTGGGGTGTGAACGTTCCACAGAGAAAATGTAACTGGCTAGTTCGCCTATGGTGGAGTTAACGTTAGCCTCCGGTGGTATGTAAACACCGACCATGATTACCGAGGCAAATTCTCTGGGAAGGTAGGAGGGTTTGCATTTGACAGTGTGGTACTCTAAGTGTGGGGAGCATACATGGCTGAGTGCTGTGGTGTTTCTGCACCAGCGATCAGTAAGACATTTACTTTCTTTCAGTACCGGGCAAGTTCTTGTCCATAGCTTCCAATATTCATTCAAATTAGACTACTGGGCCACCCTGTTCCTTGTTTAACATGTCCATCACATATTGTCCAGATGATCCAGGAAAAGTGCAAATCAGCCCTTGAGGCGTGCATGAAATGGTGGCATTCAATTTGCACAGCAGATCCCTTCCTAGCAAGTTTACGAGTATGTTAGGGGTATATAGGAGTCTTGCCGCAATTTGTTGCTCCCCCACTATCAGTTTTTGCTCTTTGGTGAATGGAACAGTTTGTGTTATCCCTGAAAATCCTTTTGCTTTAATATGATGTGTTGTCCTCCTTCTGAGGAATCTGCTGGCACTGTTCTGAATATCACTACTGATATCGTAGACCCGCCTTAATTCTTGAACTTGTTGCTGCGAGTTGTTTCCCTTCCGGCCCTTACTCTCCTTCCTTACTTATCCTTCCGCCTATGTTTCTTTTTTTAAATATAATTCAGGGGACCACTCTGTCCTTGGTAGCCATGACTTTATCTTTAACCCTATTAGTTCCCACTTAGTGACTGTGACTCGCATAGCTCCTCCCCTTGAATGCCCCTGAACTGACTTCCCCTCTACCTCTTCAGTTCTCAATTCCCTCAATGGGGTACACACCAGCCAAACTTGTACTGCAAAGAACTGGCTTTGTGTTAACTCGCTACTTCCCCACTGAATTTTTTCCCACAATGACCTAAGAAACTTCCAGCCCATAATATTTCCACTTTTCTAGTGTGTTCTATCTAAGTAAAACCCTTGACTTTTGTTGGCAATTGTTCTAATTTAATTAATTGAGATATATGAATATATATATATATAGTACTATTTAACAAAAATTATAACAAGAATTATAGTATTATTAACAAAAATTATTTGCCCAGACAACGTTACTTTTCCCTATCCTCGCGTAATATAGCTGTGGCAGAATCTTTCGACTGCTTCACCCTATTACCGTTTGTGGCAGACTATTTGAAGGGAAAGGTGTCCCTTTACACAGAACCTCTACGCGGCCCACAACCCGGTTACTCTCATCTTTTCAGAGAATTTGGAGCCCTATTGCTCGCCCACAGTGTTGTCGACCTGCTCTCCCGAAATGAATAATTTGATATATATTTCAATAATCTGAGCAGACTTTTTCAACACTCCTGCTTATTTCACACTCACTTCATCACAATTTTCCGACCTATTTATTCTTTCTCCACTCACCCACTGGAGCCCGTCACCCAGTGGAGGACCATACTTGGGGCCAACGGAGTACGGACAGACTTTTTATGAAAAAGGTGTCTGCCTACCTCTCACTATGGTTGACCGGTCTCTAACTTGAAGATAAAACACTGCACGCCGTTGCTTCCCTCCTGCGTTCTCCCCGGGATCTTGGACTCCTGGCTGGCTAGCCAAATATGCAGAGGGAAGTCCTTTTACTCTCTCCTCATTAGGTTCAATTTGAGATGGGTTTTTGAGCTGGAGAATTCTCAAGGTGAAGATGAAGGAAATAGCAGAGTCTTCTATTCAGTTTAACCTTTTATTAAGTGTTGATGCAAATGGGAGGTCCTTTACCCTATGCAGAGGAACAAAGACAGACATTAGTTTATATAATATCATAACTCCTCCTCTGCCTAACTAATATACCAATAATGTGCGGTGACACCCTTTCGTCATATCTTATTTTGTCCAATAACAAATTAGGCGAAAATAAACATGTAATATAACCGGTTCCTACCCTATGCGCTTGGGGGCACTCTTGATCTACCAAATAAAGTTGTTTGTGACTTATCCTCATGTGCCTTTTAATCAGACCATGTAATTTCCCTTAATTTCTCTTATTTTTTATTATTCTTCCACCTGTTCGGTCGGCATCTTATCTATTGTTATGGGTACAACTCTTGCTTAGCTATGGGAAACAGGAGGGAGACATTCCTGTTTTGATGGGGAATGCGAGATGCCTCCCTGGTTGATAGGGAACCATTATCCCAAGCCTAAGCATGGAGGATAGAAGACACCTGCAAGGCCTTATGGCCCTGGTTCCAGACATTCATACAGACACAGAGTGGGAGAAGAGTTTTTTTTACAATTCTCATCTCTCTTGGCAGCACACAAACTAGGCCCAGAGTGAGGTCACAAAGCACTAAGGTTATACAGGGTATATAATAAATTTTTTTATAATTACTGATACTTCCACACGATGCCAATGCTTAAATGATGCTTAGTTTGGAAATGTAGTAGCCTGGATTATCTTTTGACAAGGCCGACATTACAGCACAGTATCTCATGCCAAGAAGATTATGCATTACATGTGAAGCTAAGCTGCGGAAATGAGACTAATGCTACATTTCACTGCCATTGCAGTTGCCCAGCCACTCTTTTAACCTCTTGCTGCCAAAAGCCCCCTAGCGGTAACGTGGGTGTTACGGAAGTTATTAAATTTTACATTTCATTAATTTAATAATATATAATAAACTGCTCACCTCAATATTTTGATTAAATATCCTTAAAGGGATAGTTCGGAATTTTGGACATAATGTCTCAATTACGACTTACCCATGATGTAGTTGATTGATGGAAACCATTTTCAGATAATTCCATGCTGTCCCTTCTTTTAGACATACACACATTGCTAATGCTAGCGCAACTCTAAGGTAACTGGTAGCATCCACTACCAAACGCACTTAAACACTCCACAGTGCACCCACAGCAAATAAAATATGACGACAGTCTATCTGGGTTATTTTCAGTGATTATACCATCATTTTTTAAGTCAAACTGTTGTTGAATCCTTTACTTTGTGCTGACCTATATTCTCTGTGGAAGTACGGTGCCGCTGCATGTAGTGCCGGCCAACAACAATATTGTGCATGTGAAAGAATCAGACTAGTAGTATTGTTAGCTAACGTTCAGGTAAGGTAAATCCCGCGCAGCTAGACCAATGAGGGAGTTGCTCGGAACGAAGGTTTAAGCGTGATATTTTCCGCTGTTGCTGTGGGAAAAGGTAAGAGTTTTGAAATGTTACTGTTCTTACAACCGGATGAGACTGCTTCTTTAAATTCACGGGATCAGCTAGTAATTGGCCACGTGTCAGAGGCAATAGTACCACTTTGCCTCCCGCTCTAAGTCTGGTCTGCAGGCTGACCCCAGCTTATCCAAAAAGGCAGCCTGTGTATATTATATTGACTGTCAGCCACCAACGCTGATTCTATACTCATACACTACTCACAAAAAGTTAGGGATATTTGGCTTTCGGGTGAAATTTATGGAAAATGTAAGTTCACGCTACAGTGATATTATACGTATCATGAAAGTAGGGCATTTAAGTAGAAGCATGCAATGGTGATTTCCTCATCTCAAACAATTTATTGAAACAAAAGCCAACAACAGTGGTGGGTATACCACAACAAAAATGTCAATGTCTCAATAACTTGTCATGTGCCCTTGAGCATCAATTACAGCTTGACAACGACGTCTCATGCTGTTCACAAGTCAACTTATTGTCTGCTGAGGCATGGCATCCCACTCTTCTTGAAGGGCGGCCCTCAGGTCATTGAGGTTCTGGGGTACAGAGTTACGAGCCTCTACACGGTGAGTCAGCTGATCCCATAGGTTTTCTATGGGATTCAGGTCTGGAGAAAGTGCAGGCCACTCCATTTGAGGTACCCCAGTCTCCAGCAGCCTTTCCTTAATGATGCGACCTCGATGAGCTGGAGCATTGTCGTCCATGAAGATGAAATTAGGCCTGTGTTGTTCATGCAGGGGCACAATGACTGGATTAATGATGTTATTCAGGTAGTATGGGCTTGTCACTGTACCATTCACAAAGTGTAGGGCAGTTCTGTATTGACTAGACACACCTGCCCACACTGTAACACCGCCACCACCAAAGGGTCGTCTGGTGACAACAGTGGCTGATGCATAGCGCTCTCCTTGACGTCTCCAACATCGTTGGCGGCCATCATTTCTGCTCAACGTGAATCGACTTTCATCAGAGAACAGCACTGAGGCCCACTGGTCCCTCGTCCAGCGTAAATGCTCCCTGGCCCATGCAAGACGATGACGCCTGTGCCCGGTGGTGTGGTCAGGTACCCTTGCAGGTCGTCTAGCACGCAGACCACGCTGATGTAAACGGTTTCGAATGGTCTGACGTGACACTTGGGTGCCTCTCACCTCCCTTAAATGTGCCTGGAGTTGAGTGGCATTCATCATCCGGTTCCGCAGGGCACTGTTCACAATGAAGCGGTCATCAGTGTGGGATGTGGCCAAAGGACGTCCACTTCTATGCCTTTCTGTGACTCTTCCAGTCTCTCTGTATCTCTGTTGCAACCTGCTGATGACACTCTGTGACACTCTAAGCTCAGTGGCCACTTCCCTCTGAGAACATCCTGTTTGAAGCCTCGCAATGGCGAGGTACTGTTGATCAATTGTTAGGTGTCGTCTTGGTCTCATGATGTCAAAATGTGAACAGCATGATGAAGAGGACTGTTTAAATACCAATTCTAATTGAACCAGGAAATTTATTGGTCGATTCATGGATCAAACACCTGTTGTGAATTTTGCCGTTCAGCTCCTTGTTAGAGAACAGCAAGTTGTGCAAAAAGTACTGAAACATTGAATAGTTGGACATGTGCATTCAAAAGCTTAGAGAAGGTCAAATTAATTTCACCTGTAAAGGTTATAGTGCATTTTAGGTTCATCCTGAAATTTCACCCGAAAGCCGAATATCCCTAACTTTTTGTGAGTAGTGTATGTATCTGACTCCAATTTAATTATTAGTATCTAATTGCAATATAGAATTTACAGTTGATTTGTTAAAGTACTCTCATACTCTTGAGCCTGTTCTCTGAACTGAATGCGCCGGTTCCACCGGGTGCTACATACGGCCGTTTATGTACATCACTCACGGCTGACTAGATGTCTGCATTTATCTCAGAGGTTGCGGAAGAGGCCACTTCATAAGGTATAGCCTATCCAAAAAGACTCAGGGACCCGAGAAGATAATATTGGCAACACCCGTTCTCAACATGTTTAAACGTCATGCAGAGATAATCTAACTTAAGACATAGTTCTACGGGTGCAATACTCCATGATACATTAAGCTTAACTAGTCAATCTCCCTAGATCAGCAGAGGGGGTAACCCAGACTGAGGAAATTAATCAACTCATTACTGTGTTAACAGAGATAGAAGGTCTTTTTCAGAGAAACCACACAAATCAAATTTACCAGTTTAGTTTATCAGGTAGGTTCTTTACTTTAAAATAATCAATCATGGTTACAAGTTACAACACAACATATTCAAAATAGAGTATAGAGTTAAATACTTAGTCAGACCTGGCAACTGCTACACACAAGACACAAAGTGAGATGTGCGGGAGAGTCTGGCTACAGCTTCCCCTAGTTCTTTGCTTCCTCTGATTATATGCCCAAATTCTGTGTTTGATCTGGCTGTGGACGATCGTAAAACCATAAACTGGCCAGAGGGCTAATATTGCACTTTTCGTCCCCCCTCCAAGGGGGGTTGGCAGAAAGAGTTTCCTCTGGTATAATTCCACAGCGGCAGTTTACTCCTGAGTTATGAAATATATATTTCCTCCATGTTGACCATTTAGGAAATATAGGCCATTGCACCACACACACCGAGACCATCAAAACGATATCTAACATGAATAGGTCTACGTTCGTGTTGTCATGAGACTTCCATCTCTGTATAGTTTTCAAATGTGATTAATATTAATGCCACAAACAGTCCCAGGATTCCTGTTGAGAACATTACATTATACCCTAGTTTCCCCTGTTCAGTCAGGTACATTAACTGTGTGTATCTACTCATGTAACACTCAGAAACTGAACGATATATACTTATTCCTCTGGAAAAAGAGTGTACAATGTATGTTCCAGTGTCAGGACTATTTCCAGTATATACTGTACAATGTAGCATAAATATTCATCACATTTTAAGGTTTTTCTGCTTTTTGAAGACCAAAGCAGTCTGTTCTGTTATATTATGTTGTGTGGGCATTATTTGAATGAAAGGGATGTGGCCTGCCTCAGTGATGTCAGGTGGGGGCAGTCTTGCATTGTCCGTGCGCGGGAGTTTCAAACAGACCAGGGTCTCTCCCAGGATCATAAAATCCTAGGACATTCTTGGACGCCGTAAACCTTAGGCCAGATGGTCCCAGTAAACATCCCGGCACCAGATGCGTGACTTGATTGCCACTTCCCGGTATTGTGTTCTCTTTAGGTGCTCTGGGGTGTTAAATCCTGTCGTACAATGGTATTTCGGTGTGTATTTCAAGGTTGTTCAAATCATGCAAAAAAAATGGGCACCACAAAGTTTTCACCCATTTCCAGTGGAAGATCAACAAAGAAAACAGCTGTGGCTTCTTGCTGCTTGCATGGATGTCAACACACCAATTGAGACTCTAAAAAAGTTAAAATAGTGTAGTGACCATTTCACGGAGGATGACTATGTGAAAATCAAAAAAGGACGGTTGGGACACCCTCTACTGAAGGAGACTGCTGTGCCATCACCTGTTTTTCTTCATGCACCGAAAACAACTGACGAGCAGATAACTAATAAATGATTGCATGCGTGATCTATCTATTCAATTTAGCTAGCTAGTTGCCACGATTGGGAAGTCATGGAAGTGGTCAAACTTTTCCTGCAAATTGGTAGCCAGTGTGCTTGCTTGTATATGCTGTGTTATTCTGTAGCATGTTTGTGTTTAGCTGACTTGTTGTCTACCAAATATGTAACTTTATGGCAAAATGGATTGTGTCGGCAACTGTGGAGTACAGCAGATAGCCTACAGGCAGATACCCTGGCTAATCTACAGCTAGCTCCGCCGCCGTACTTCCACAGAGAATATAGGTCAGCACAAAGTAAAGGATTCAACAATAGTTTGACTTCAAAAATGATGGTATAATCACTGAAAATAACCCCGATAGACTGTCGTCATATTTTATTTGCTTTGGGTGCACTGTGGAGTGTTTAAGTTTGGTAGTGGATGCTACCAGTTACCTTAGAGTTGCGCTAGCATTAGCAATGTGTGTATGTCCAAAAGCAGGGACAGCATGGAATTATCTGAAAATGGTTTCCATCAATCAACTACATCATGGGTAAGTCATAATTGAGACATTATGTCCAAAATTCCGAACTATCCCTTTAAGATATATCCATTCCTTCTAGGAAAGTGGTTTTTAAGCCTAAAACGTCGAGTTAAAACTTCCTACCTAGACCTAATTCTCAAACATGTATTGCAGCTTGATGTCACACCATAAACAATGTGTTGGTAAACTGTTCTGCTTAATTGTATTTCACAAAACTTTGGTTTGAAAAATCATTATACCTTAGGCTTCAAGAAAAAAATACTTTAAAACTTTCATACGGCTGTACATGATTTTTTTCCAATTTTAAACCGACTTGTGCTTTTCTGCACTTCATTACGAGTAGTTTGGCTGTGTTCAGTTTGGCGTTGTGAAACTCAGCCAGTTTCTGGAGTACCAATCCCTTGGCTTAGTATATTTTAGCCAAAGTGGTTTTGTACTTTATTGCAGAGATTTATGCAAAACCGTCGTCAATTGGGTGTATTTCTTTGACTGATAGCACAATAGGCCAATCTGAAGTGGGAAAAACTCGCATCGACCCGCCTCCACTCCGAGTATTATTTGCTTTCCATTGGGTTTTAAAACTGGCTGTCAAATATTCCAGCAAATAGCCAAGACTCTTATCTTTCAGACAAGCCCTCATTCAATACAAAGCCCTTGTAAGTCAAGTAAATACAGCCCAGTGTAAGAGGAGGAGGCAACCAAGCGTAATTATCGAACCAAGATGGCACAGTGTTTTTACCTTGTAGCGTAGCTCGCTACATTCCGTTTAGCAAAGCACATTTCATAAGGTAACTGCTGCTGTTTATCTTTTTACTTTACAGTCTCTTTCATAGTTTTTGGATGGTTATGTCTAGGTTATTCAGGAGTTTCTCCGTACAGCAGGTCCTAGCCCAAATATGGTTTTGCGGTCTCATTGACGCTGAGTGGTGTAAGGTAAGAGATTTTTTTTTTTTTGCCGGTATACCAGTGCGAATTCACTGTTATGTATAAAATGAATCCCTCTGAATTAAATGAATATAGCTAACATTACTATATTGTAACAATGGCAAGCAAGCCAGCAAAATTACACATAGCAGCTAGCTATCTATTTGTGCCTGAGACGAGCTGTTCCGAGTTTCTTTTGAATTAAATGGCGTCTGAACGGTTTGTTTTGTTCCACATGAGTAAATTGTTCTGTATGCAGTACAGCAGGCTGTGCAGGTAAATGAATGAGCAATTTATGCATGACGTAACATGAGGGAGAGGTAACATGAGGGAGAGATAACATGAGGATGAGTTTGTTGTTGTTGATTATTATGCAGGGGTTTATTTTATCTAGGGTGGACATTTGATTTTATATCCCATTTGCATATACCTGGACTCATTTCTGGCTAATGGGGGATCTGGTGGAATACAAGATTCACTGTGTTGCTACATGGGTTTGGAGAGCTTTTTGGGGACCACGGGTAGGCTAGTTAGTTGTGTAATATGAAACACACCAAAAACACATCTAAAAATGAACTTCTATTGCCAATTATCAAATTTTATTGTAAAACTTAAAAAATAAATCATATTGAGACTTTTCTGGAACCTTGCCATTTTGCACAATTTGTGCCAACTTTGGTAACCGAAATGGTTCACCTGAAAAAAAGCTCTGTAGAATTTGAATGGTTTGAGTATTGACACCATATTTTTAGCAGAGATAGGCAGCATATTGAGGAATCACAAAGAGGAGTTATTTCCTCCATAGCTCTTGTAGCTCATCAGGTAAAAAATCAGAAATTTGAATGTAGGTACCCATTTTTTCACAATTTCTGTACATAAATTGCTGTAGTTAAGTAGCAAAAGGTGTATGTATATGAATTATGACTACTTAGTCATAATAGTGTAGTTATCTGTTTTAATAAAAGCTGTGAACCATATTTGTAGCCTTTACAGTTTTTGAGATAAACAGCTTTGTTAGTCGCTAGTGAAAACAGGCAAAAATTTGAATATTTTGCCCTTGGTAGGAAGAGGTTAAAATGCTCTTTTGTGTTAAAAGGTTCTGTTCCTATACAGATCCTTTCCAAAAAAATAGAATATCATGGAAAAGTTTTTTTTTTCCATAATTCCATTCAAAAAGTGAAACTTTCATAGATTATAGATTCATTACACACAAAGTGAAATATTTCTAGCCTTTATTTGTTTCATTTTTCATAATTTTGGCTTACAGCTCCAGAAAACCCCCAAAACAGTATTTCAAGAAATTAGAATAGTGTGTCGAAAATCAGCATTTACTTCAGTTATTTCAGAGAATTAATGTTTTAGACTGAGTGTCACACTATCATCTAATTTACTCAAAACACCTGCAAAGTCTCAGTTTGGTTCAGTATGGGGAAGACTGCAGACTTGACAATTGGCCAGAAGACCATCATTGACACCCTCCAGAAGATGGGTAAGCCACAAAAGGTCATCGCTAAGGAGGCTGGCTGTTCACAGAGTGCAGTGTCCAAGCATATCAATAGAAAGTTTAGTGGAAGGGAAAAATGTGGCAGGAGAAGGTGCACAAGCAAAAGAGATGACCGTAGGCTTCAGCGGATTGTCAAGCAAAGACGATTCCAAAATTTGGCGGAGATGCAGAGGGAGTGGACTGAGGCTGGAGTCAGTGCTTCAAAAACCACCACGTACAGACGTATCCGGGACATGGGCTACAACTTTCGGATTCCTCGAGTCAAGCCACTCCACAAATGCTGATTTTCGACACACTATTCTAATTTGTTGAAATACTGTTTTGGGGGTTTTCTGGAGCTGTAAACCAAAATTATGAAAAATGAAACAAATAAAGGCTAGAAATATTTCACTTTGTGTGTAATGAATCTATAATCTATGAAAGTTTCACTTTTTGAATGGAATTATGGAAAAAAAAACTTTTCCATGATATTCAAATTTTTTGGAAAGGATCTGTACTTTGCTGTATAGGAACAAGGCAGGCACAGTATGGCCCATTGAGAGTTGTTTGGGCTCTCAATTTCCACAAATAAAAAATCTGACCATGAAAGGATGCTTGGCCGTTTCTTGATCTCAACTTGTGGAAGTGTTGGCCATTGGGGGAAACAGACCTGCGAGTGAAGCACCCGCAGAAAGGGCTCATTGAAAACCCCATGAATCCAAGGGGTCTCCCTTCAAGCTATTCGCTGCCACATTTGTGAGCCGTGTTCCAGCAACTCTTGCCTTTGCCAAAGCCGTGATCTCTGCGGAGGGCGTTCTCGAAGATTGCCCTGTAGTCTAAATGTTGTTCACTGAACCCGCGCAGAACTTGTGCCGATTCGCCACATGTCAGCAGGGCTCTGTGCATGTGCTGCGGAAGTCCTGGTGTCGCTGAAACACTATGATCTCGCCACAACCCCTTTCTCTGCGCATGTTCACACAGAAGCTGTGTGTGATTCCAGCAACTGACTTTCTCTGGCCCCCTGTGTATTCACCCGCTGTAGGAGCACTGTTCTATCGCTGCTCCAGTGGAAGGGGTTAAAAATCCTGCCTACCTGATTGGCTGATATGTCCCGAGTCATACAGTATGGCGCTCTGACACTGCCAAGACATTAGCACATATTTCCAGTCTGGGCATCAATGTCAATTATGGAAAGAGCCAGCTAGTCCATCACTTATATCGGACTGTTGCTCGATTCAAGGAGCATGAGGGCACCTTTGATGCCCTGCCACATAGCCAGTGTGCTCGACATTGTGCTTCGGTTCCAGGTGAACGTGGTCCTCAAAATTAGGGTTTTTCAGAGGCTTCTGGGCCTGATTATGGCTGCCTCAGCGGTCGTACCTCTGGGACTCCTTGCAGCCAGGCCGCTTCAAATGTGGTTGAACACCATGGTGCTGCACCCCAAGTGGGACTGTCACGCTCGAATCAGGGTGACGTGTCGGTTTTCACTTAATAATTTTTTTCCCCACAACTTTGTTCAGAAAAAAAGTGGTTCATCTCTAGTGCCTCCAATAGATGATTATAAAAAAATACATCATCTAATTTACTCAAAACACCTGCAAAGTCTCAGTTTGGTTCAGTATGGGGAAGACTGCAGACTTGACAATTGGCCAGAAGACCATCATTGACACCCTCCAGAAGATGGGTAAGCCACAAAAGGTCATCGCTAAGGAGGCTGGCTGTTCACAGAGTGCAGTGTCCAAGCATATCAATAGAAAGTTTAGTGGAAGGGAAAAATGTGGCAGGAGAAGGTGCACAAGCAAAAGAGATGACCGTAGGCTTCAGCGGATTGTCAAGCAAAGACGATTCCAAAATTTGGCGGAGATGCAGAGGGAGTGGACTGAGGCTGGAGTCAGTGCTTCAAAAACCACCACGTACAGACGTATCCGGGACATGGGCTACAACTTTCGGATTCCTCGAGTCAAGCCACTCCACAAATGCTGATTTTCGACACACTATTCTAATTTGTTGAAATACTGTTTTGGGGGTTTTCTGGAGCTGTAAACCAAAATTATGAAAAATGAAACAAATAAAGGCTAGAAATATTTCACTTTGTGTGTAATGAATCTATAATCTATGAAAGTTTCACTTTTTGAATGGAATTATGGAAAAAAAAAACTTTTCCATGATATTCAAATTTTTTGGAAAGGATCTGTACTTTGCTGTATAGGAACAAGGCAGGCACAGTATGGCCCATTGAGAGTTGTTTGGGCTCTCAATTTCCACAAATAAAAAATCTGACCATGAAAGGATGCTTGGCCGTTTCTTGATCTCAACTTGTGGAAGTGTTGGCCATTGGGGAAACAGACCTGCGAGTGAAGCACCCGCAGAAAGGGCTCATTGAAAACCCCATGAATCCAAGGGGTCTCCCTTCAAGCTATTCGCTGCCACATTTGTGAGCCGTGTTCCAGCAACTCTTGCCTTTGCCAAAGCCGTGATCTCTGCGGAGGGCGTTCTCGAAGATTGCCCTGTAGTCTAAATGTTGTTCACTGAACCCGCGCAGAACTTGTGCCGATTCGCCACATGTCAGCAGGGCTCTGTGCATGTGCTGCGGAAGTCCTGGTGTCGCTGAAACACTATGATCTCGCCACAACCCCTTTCTCTGCGCATGTTCACACAGAAGCTGTGTGTGATTCCAGCAACTGACTTTCTCTGGCCCCCTGTGTATTCACCCGCTGTAGGAGCACTGTTCTATCGCTGCTCCAGTGGAAGGGGTTAAAAATCCTGCCTACCTGATTGGCTGATATGTCCCGAGTCATACAGTATGGCGCTCTGACACTGCCAAGACATTAGCACATATTTCCAGTCTGGGCATCAATGTCAATTATGGAAAGAGCCAGCTAGTCCATCACTTATATCGGACTGTTGCTCGATTCAAGGAGCATGAGGGCACCTTTGATGCCCTGCCACATAGCCAGTGTGCTCGACATTGTGCTTCGGTTCCAGGTGAACGTGGTCCTCAAAATTAGGGTTTTTCAGAGGCTTCTGGGCCTGATTATGGCTGCCTCAGCGGTCGTACCTCTGGGACTCCTTGCAGCCAGGCCGCTTCAAATGTGGTTGAACACCATGGTGCTGCACCCCAAGTGGGACTGTCACGCTCGAATCAGGGTGACGTGTCGGTTTTCACTTAATAATTTTTTTCCCCACAACTTTGTTTAGAAAAAAAGTGGTTCATCTCTAGTGCCTCCAATAGATGATTATAAAAAAATACAGCATCTTTCGCAAAAATGGTTATTAGAATGAGTGCTTATTCTTTGAAAATAATATTAGTCTTATTTTCCTTTGCCTAGCCTACTTGCAATTATCAAAAAGCTGTCATAAAAAGAAAAATATGTAAAAGTAGGCTATGATTGACCGTCTGGTATATCATACCAGACCAATATTGTCTGGATTAATTGATAGACAGTGTCTGGATCATATTCGCTTTGACAGAGAGATGATTTTGTGGCCTACTTATGTCAGCACTGCTGCTCCAAAATTATTAGGAAGCACGAAGTAACTCCCCACAGTGCTCCAGGTAAAAATCTCTTTCCCCTTTCTGGCCACATCCAGTGTGTGACAGATGCACTCAAAAAATAAATCGTTGGACAGTGGTTGCAGGTAATGGGCTATTATTAGCTCTATGAACTTTGCCCCTAGTGGTAGTGGAGAAGTATACAGTATTCATGTTTGTCTGAAATTATAAACTACAGCTTTAAGAAAACCCTGTAAGCATTTGCCGTTTTCCCTTGCTTACTGTACTATATACAGTACCTGATGCACTTTCGGTTTAGAAGACACCAAATTTTTTTTCTCCAAAATCTCTTGTATAAATATGTTTAGGAAACCAAGTACTTACCAGTATATTCAGCTACGTCTGTTTTCTGATTGAGTACAGTTGACATTTCCACAGCGACCACCTATCGCACCTAGGGCTGAAATACGTTGCTGTTGTTTAAAAGCACACACGCTTTAGTAAAAAAATATTTAAAATATATTTAAATACATTAGGCTACTTATGATTATTAGGGGTCCAAGAACATAGTGCTGGAACCCTATTGTTATTGCTGGTTTTATTATTATTATTATTATTCCCACATTTGGTACAATTGCAGCAAAACCACGATAACTTTTGCTGAAACTTTGCACACATGTAGCCATTGCGACAAGACACATGTACAGCGAATTCCAACCCAATTTACCTGATGGTGGCACTATAGAGAAAAAGTGAACTTTTTGGGCTATAACTTTTGAACCGTTTAGCCTATCTTCAAAATTATTTTTGCCTCAAATTTGTTGGTTTGTGACAAATAAATTTGCCTTCAGGACCCTTGAGGTCCGCCGTAATGGATCTTTTGCTAATTAGCATTTTGTGAAAAACCTATAAATTCGAACTCCTCCGAGACCATTTGACATATCAACATGCAATTCACACCCTTTTGTTCAGGGGACGATTCTCTAAAGAATCACAAAGCGATTTTCCTGATTTTCTAAATATCCTGATCGCAGTAAGCCAATAAAAACTGTTGTGGGCGTGGCTAGTCACAAAAACGCTAATAACTCTTCAATTATTCAATGGATATTAATAAAATTTGGTATCTATACTTGGACTGACCTTCTGAGCCAAAATCTAAAGTATTGTCTCAATAGAATCAAATGGTGGCGCTATAGAGCATAATATATTTTTTTAAATGCATAAATTCATAAAAAATCACCATTCTTTTTTTGACATTTAAAACTTGCGGTAGTGATCAATTTCCTCATCTGGAACATATGTATGTCCCATATATGTCGCTGCCATCTTGGAATGGCCACCATTTTGGAAATACTATTACCATTTCCCTTCATGAAAAATCACTGTTGTGTTTTAAACATTGAAAATTATGTGTCGTGATCAATCAATGGGCAGCCACCGGTTATCTGTTATGGCTTAACGGTAAGAGCAATGGCTCGGTATGTGGGAGACCCGGGTTCAATCCCCACCGTAGGTTACTTTTCTTTTCGATGAAAACAATGCACCGTTTGTTATGCTTTTCACACTTAATAATGTTCTTTTCACATTATTGCAAAAGCGAAGAGATTTTACTATATTAACTATTCACTGTTTCACTAGTACTTAAATGAGTGAAACAAATAAAGTTTTAATAAAGTTATTCTTTTTCCTGCCAAATTCTTCATCAAAAATGCTCCATACCCTCCAATAATTCTCCCCATATCATACAACATCTGCGATGGCTTTGTGGTTAGAGCAATTGCCTTCGATGCGGGAGACCCGGGTTCAAATCCCACCGGGTACCAAAGGTTGCGTTTATTTTCGACAACACGACATGCGCTTTCTTACGCTTTTCACATCTACAAATCTTATTTTCACATCAATGGGGTAGGAAACACTAAAAGACATTTTTTGAGTTAATATCTAGGCATTGCCTCAGATTGAAGGTCTCTTTCATGAATGTCTTCTCAAATTATTCACTTTACCAGAATTAACTGAAGGTGGTGGTCTGAAAACAGTTTGACCTTTTATACATATTCATGTTTAGACACTCACGTCATGCAGCTACATGTGTCTCACGTATACCTTCCGAGACTCGATTGTAAAAGGAAACCAATGTAACATGATTACAACAAAATTACAAACCTTATGCTTGGACCCCGTATAGTCGCTGCTTTGCAGCTATATTTATGTACTGTGTATACTGTATGTGACTATTCTGAAATAAACGTATTCTGTTGCAAATTTCTGAATGATACAGCTTCTTTTTCAATTCAAACTTTAAACCATGGATGTACGGGAATATTTTTTGAGATATTGACATTTAAATAAAACTAGTAGAAACTAGGTGGAAATTGCCTCTGGTGGGCCAAAGTAAATAGAGTTAAGTATATGTGACTTCTACTGGTTAAGTTGAGGACGTTGGATATAGGCTATTATGTTTAACCACGATATATGACTATTACGTAAATCGTAAAAATATTGTAGCCTGGGAAAATACACACAGGACAACAACTAACTTTTCGGGGTCTTAATTCCAGCTAAAGAATTATTTTCTGTAGCTATTTATTTAATCGGAATGCAATACAAAATTTATTGGATACAAAAATACTCTTACCAAATACACATACTAAAATAGTCTCACAAAAATACAGCAGTGGCAAACTAACACGAAAATACAAACATTCATGAGTATACAAGTTCATCGGTCACAGAGAGAGGATGCATTTTCTTTGCTGCTCCTGCTTTGCTCTACTTGCTTTACTTTACTTTCTGTCCATCTGCTTACAGCCGATTCATTTTATTGTTTTACTTATTTTAACTTTTAAATTTATTTATTTATTCTAAAGCAATTTTAAAGTAAGAAAGTTGGTTGGATACTTTGTTTTGAAAGCAAACATTTGGCTAGAGAACTGTGTTTGCTCTGTTTCATGTGGATTTTCTCCAAAATATCTGTTTTATCTGGATTACAACATTCCTCATCATTTTCTGGGATACTGGTGCCTGTGCTAGCGAGTTAACTGGCTAGCCTTTGAAGTCTGTCTGGAGGAGTTATTTTCCGTTAATTTACAGCAAAAATGCCACCGCACAATTCCTCCCTTGAATGCACCTGCTGCATTTCACTAACACAGAAGATTGCTGAACTTGAAGGAAGAGTCTCCTTACTTCATAAAATAAGAGAAGACGAACAATTACTTGACTCCCTGCTCATGTCCAGCCATATTGCTGAAATTGATACAACCCTTCTATCGTGAGCACAAAAGACTGCTGAACGTGATAACCCCTGGTCTAGACTTGGACCTAAACCCAAGTCTGTGATCTGTTCCACTCCCGGGTATGCTAACAGCCATACTAACGAAGGTACATGGATTGCCGCCCGGGATAAGAAGAAGAATCAATGCCGAAAAAACTCCCCCAGTCTCCCGCAATCTCAGCCTCTCGATCTCGAAAATAGATTTGAGGTGCTAGCAGTCCCACTAAGTCATACTGCCCCAGCACACCAGGAGCATGTTGATGAATATCCTCCGCAGCCTATCCCGCAGAGAAACAGTGCTATAAGGCCTCACTGAAGAACTCTCCCCCAAAACACTATCACACAAAATACGGCCAGCGACGCTTTGAACTCAGCGAAAGGCAAGTAAATCATCCCGCTGCCCCACCTGTCCAGAACCCGCCCCAGCCTAAGACTCTAATCCGAGGTGACTCAATAATCAGGGATGTCAGAGGTAAGCTGGTAAATGTTCTCTGTTTTCCTGGAGCCACAGTAAATTCTCTGACTGAAAAAAATCCCGCAAATTTTATCAAATCACCCCATGGTTCAGAAAATCATTGTACATGTTGGCTCAAATGACATTTCAAAACAACAGTCTGAACTATTAAAACGGGATTTCATCCATTTATTTAGTACTCTTAGACAATCTTCAGTTAAAGTGCATATTTCTAGTCCTACTCCCACAACTGGACGTGGAATAAACCGGTTCAGCAGGCTTTTGAGCCTAAAAACCGGGCTTAGCTCTTCATCTGCTGCTCATAATCTGAATTTTATTGACAATTTCAATCTGTTCTGGGAGCGCAGGGACCTTTTCAGAGCGGATGGCTTACATCCAAACAGAACCGGAACATGGCTGCTCTACTACAGCCATCACCCATCCGCCCCCGGATCCATGAGGCTAAGGGAGCAGCGGTCCCCAGGATCTACTCAATCTCCCCAGCGGTCCCCAAAACCTCCTCAATCTCCTCATCCACCCCCCCTCTCCCCACTCTGAGTTACACCTGGAGCCCTGAGGAAAAAGCTCCAGGAGCTTGATGACATATTAGCTGGCGCCAACAAGAAGAAACATAACTTATTCATCCTAGGCTATCAAAACCCCACACCACCAAATCCCTGCCCACCAAAGCCTGACAAACCATCCAGCCCCCCTCATCCTTTCTCTGACAGAACACTTTGGTTGCAACGTCAGCATCAACATCTACAACAATGCACTGTCCAAATACAGCATGTCCTGTCAACACTGCAGATAGCAACCGCAGTGTACAAGATACAGCAGGCACTTATTGATATTTCCAGGGTCCCCGCCATAATACCGGTGATACTCATACTTACTCCTAGTACAAGCTGGGACCCAATGTGCCTGAAATATTTCCTATCCCGGTTTTGATTAGAAACAGAATTAACAGGGCACTCTCTAACTCTTACTGTGCAGAGAAAATGTTGACCTAGACCTAATGCCGGTTGCAATTACAGGATTTAGTTAACATCTTAGTAAAACCCTTGATCCATGCAAAGTTAGATATGCATATTAATATGGAACTCTTAAATGTAAGATCACTCACAAATAAGAGTTTTTTTAATCAATGATTTTATCTCTGAAAAGAATTTGCATTTTATATTTCTTGTGGAAACCTGGCTTAAGAGTGATGGCACTGCAACTCTTGTCGAGACTTGTCCTCCTAATTATACACTGCCTGGCCAAAAAAAAAGTCGCAGTTGCACCACTCATGCATAGTGCCCACTGTACAAGCCTCTGGAGGCAGTGTTATGATCTGGGGTTGCTTCAATTGGTCAGGTCTAGGCTCAGCAATGTTATGCAGCAATAAAATGAAGTCAGCTGAGTACCTGAATGACCAGGTTATCCCATCAATCGAGATATTCCAGGACGACAATGCCAAGATTCATCGAGAGTGGTTCAGGGAGCATGAGGAATCATTTTCACACATGAAATGGCCACCAGAGTCCTGACCTTAACCCCATTGAAAGTCTTTGGGATGTGCAGGAGAAGACTTCACGGACTGGTTTGACTCTCCCGTCGTCAATACAAGATCTCGGCCAAAAATTAATGTCCGGACGGAAATAAATGTTGTGACGTTGCATAAGGTTGTCGAAACAATGCCACGACGAATGCGCACCATAATCAAAGCTAAAGGCGGTCCAACAAAATATTACAGTGTGCGACTTTTTTTTTGGCCGGGCAGTGTAAATTCTTTCAATCAGTAAGACAGGACAAAAGAGGGGGTGGTATAGCTGCTATCTTCTCCAATCAGTTTAGCTGTACTGAGATTGACTTAGTAGACGGGTCAATATATGAAAAAAAGTCACCTAACCCTGAACAAATTGCAACAAAAGGTTTTTCAATTGATTTTGGTACTATTGGGCATGCTTAATAACATACTAAAAATCTACTAAAATCTACTTTCAGGAAAGGCATAATTTTCAAGATGGCGTCCAAAATGGCCGCCAGGAGCTTAAAATGGCTATATCTCAATAACTATTCATCCTAGAAAGGTGGTTTCAGCGTCAAACCATATATTTTAAAGGTAAAGGCATGTGATTGAATCAGTTTTATTACTGTAAGTTAATTACTTCTTGCCAAATCCAAGATGGTGTCCCAAGGTGACATCATAAGTCAATTTTCTGTATATTTTGTCACAGCAGAAAAATTGAGTGTCACCCAATTGATGTCTGACACCACTTCAACGATCTCCCAGGGGTTACCTAACTTCAGGAAAAAAGTAAGGCAATAGGTGCTTTAGTCTAGAAGCAGCACTCATTTCAAATTGGGTATGCATTTTAGGCGAAAATTGCCTTGGGGTTTAACAGGTTAAATAACATCAAAACAACAACCAATTTCACTTTCTTTTTTTAATTGAGAATTAATACCATCAGTAAAGGATGATGAACAAGAAAGTATACATTGCCAGATTTTACAGTCCATTATGGGCACTATGTATCATCATCCTCTGACTCCTCTGGAAGAAACTTGTTATGAGGATTATCACACTCATCAAGTTGACATGGTCCACAGACAGTAGTGCATGGTAGTCCATATCGTCTACAAGAGCAGCGGAGTGTCTTGCATGCAGTTGAGCAGTTGCAATGAATCACCTTTAAGCTGAGACAGAGTTCTCCGGCAAGAAGGAGGAGTTCCTGTCAAGAGATATCAACAAACAGAGACTGATCCAGATGTTAAGTGAAGAACTGACAGAAAGGGATTGCACTGTGATCAATGCACCCGGGGATGCTGATGTAGACATAGTAAAGGCTGCAGTGGATGCATCTCGTCTACACACCACTACACTTATTGGAGAAGATACTGATCTCCTGGTCTTACTCCTTTACTATGCACAAGGAGATAATAAGCGTCTTTATTTCAGATCAGACAAGTCCAAAGCTGATGGTAGCTTTAAAGTGTATAATAATAATAATAATAATGCATGGCATTTATATATAGCGCCTTTCTCACCAACCGGTATGACATCAACCTCTTAAAAGAAATCCTTGGACATGATATGTGTTCTCAGTTAATGTTCATCCACGCTGTGACTGGCTGTGACACAACTTCTCGGATTTTCGGCATTGGCAAGAAGACTGCCTTCCAGAAGTTTGTGAAAGGAGACCCTGTCCTTCAGTCTTTTGCCAATGCATTTACTGTCCCAAACCAGACCCCGGAAGTGATAGATGACCTTGGGTCCCAAGTAATGGCTGTCCTCTTTGGTGGAAAGTGCACAGATTCTCTTGCGACAATGCGATACAACATCTTCAGCAAGAGGGTCGTGTCAGCTTCATCACCTCTAACACCTGAACGGCTGCCACCAACTGAGTCCACCACCAAACTTCACTGCCGAAGAGCATACTACCAGATCATGGTTTGGATTGGAAAAGAAGAAGGCATGGATGCTATGAACTGGGGGTGGAACCTACAAGATGACAGATTCATCCCACTTATGACAAACATGAACGCTGCCCCAGAGAGTCTCTTAAAGGTGATTCATTGCAACTGCTCCACTGCATGCAAGACACTCCACTGCTCTTGTAGACGATATGGACTACCATGCACTACTGTCTGTGGACCATGTCAACTTGATGAGTGTGATAATCCTCATAACAAGTTTCTTCCAGAGGAGTCAGAGGATGATGATACATAGTGCCCATAATGGACTGTAAAATCTGGCAATGTAAACTTTCTTGTTCATCATCCTTTACTGATGGTATTAATTCTCAATTAAGGCGAGACACTGCAGGTGAATAGGGAAAATAAATTAACTACAAGATATAATCATGAAACTTTACCAGTTGATTACTTACATTGTTACAATTATTTTTTGTATTGGAAGTTCTTTTTAAAGTTACATTTAAATATGCAAATTAGGCAATGCCTCATTAAATATGCGCTAATTTGCATATATTTAAAAACCAAAAATAGAAAAATTGGATAAAGCCAGGCTTAAAATCTTTATTTCATTTTGACAACATATTAGAGACTAAAAAAATTACAGAACAGATTTTGGATACATGCTTTTTTCATTTTATAAATGAGAAAATGCTATATACAGGTATAAAAAAATTTCGCCATGTTTTTAAGAACAAAATGTGTAATAAATCAGGCAATTGGCAATATATTAACAAATCCTTCTGTAATAATCTTCAGAATATAGTTAAGAATGAACATGGAAAGTTTAGTGTATGTAAGTGATCTAGAAGTTGAGATTTTTGGTTCAGAGTATTGAAAAAAACTCATTTTGAGAAAATGGCCATTAAAGATATCTATTGTTAAGTTTAATATTTGCTGACTAGAAATCACTCTTTATAGCAACAATAACCCATTAAATCACATCCCACAATGGCCTATTACACTACTGAACACATCTAAACTGTATATATACTTACTTGATTAGATATACTTGTTAATAAGTACAACTAAGCACAGGCATAGTCACAGGGCCTTCCAAATTACTGCGCGACCCTTTTGTGCCACCTGTTTGTCTTTGTCATAATGTGATAATTGTCTTTGTCATAATTGTCAATTAAGATAATTTTTTATCTTCATTTAGTAAAAAACTAAAAAAATCTAAATCAAAATACATAGGTAAGAGCCAATGAGATTACAGCTAGGGTTACCAGATTTGCAGCTTAGCCAGAATGACCGGAAAAACTGTGCACACTGTTAAACTGTACGCTGTGAAATCATGCAATGATTGTGTGACAAAGTACTCTGGTTCTAGTAAGGCAATGGAACCTATAAAACAAAAGACAAGAAGTGGATGAAGGTCTTCTCTTCTTAGAATGGATGAAGATGCATGTTTCATTATAATTATTTTATCTTTTGACTACAGTCCACCCTACAGTCTGCCCTCCCTGCCACTAAAAGGAAAAGTATACTGTAACAATAAAACAAACTGGTGGCAACATTAATGAAGTACAATATGCCGAATTCATGAAATTGCACTTTATTATTCTGTGTTATGGGACGTATACAGTACAAATACAGTAAATAGATTGCTTTAAACTGTCTAATAGGCTTCTCTATCTCTACCCTGTTTACTATACAATACCATTATAGCCTACAGTAAATAAATAATTGTTTTACACTTTCTAATAGGCCTCTCTATCTCTACATTTTACTATACAGTACAAATATAGCCTATAGTAAATACATAGATTGTTTTACACTTTCTAATGGGCTTCTCTGTCTCTACCCTGTTTACTATACAATACAAATATAGCCTACAGTAAATAAATTGATTGTTTTACACTTTCTAATAGGCTTCTCTATCTCTACATTTTACTATACAGTACAAATATAGCCTATAGTAAATACATAGATTGTTTTACACTTTCTAATGGGCTTCTCCATCTCTACCCTGTTTACTATACAATACAAATATAGCCTACAGTAAATAAATAGATTGTTTTACACTTTCTAAAAGGCTTCTCTATCTCTACCCTGTTTACCTGTCACTCTCCTGTCGTGTCTCTGATATGTCTTCAAGTGTAGTGATGGAATACCTAACACTTTACTAATTTTCCTTAGCGCAGCATATCCAAGCCCTAAACGTGAGGATGAAAACACGCTTTTTCTGTATCCATTTTCTTGCGATTTGCATTCGCTACACTCCAGCAACAGACTGCTACAAAACCCTTGGTTTTGGGGATCTATGTTTATATGTAGACCGTTCCCCATGCAATTTGGACATAGCAATTCATCCAGCAGCTCATTTAAACGCGACACGTGCATTATAAGCCACTGTTGTGTGACCGGCCTGTCATCTATTTTCGGATCACCTTTCCCCATCTCCTGAATTTTGCGTTTTGACGCACAGACAGCTGGTGACCCGCTACTGACAGGCTCGTTGTCATCTTTACGATCACATGTAGTTCCCTTGCTTCTTCTGGCAGTAGGTAATTGCTCACGTCTCTTTTGTGTCGCTTTTGCACGGATTTTCGGTGTTTTTCCAATTTTGATCACGACTTTACATTCGCCAAACTTTTGTTTCACCACTTCATTATTTGCCGCGTTAAGCTAACACGGAAGTTGCCGAACACATCACGTGATGCGTTTTAGCGAATCAGAATGCCAGAAATGGCCTTCAGCCAATGGGATTTCGCATTTTGTATTAAAGCACCCTTCGTCTTTACACAAATAGTCGTCACTGCAAAGGAAATGACCATATTTGGACCAGCTACTGTTCGGCTACAGAAAATGAGCTTTCCAACGATAGGTAACACTACATTGTTTTACCAAACGTCGCGGAACTATAGCTCACTCAAAAATGCTAACATTCGATCAAGTTAGGATAAAATTTCTGGACCTAAGTAGACAAAATACAGTAAAATAAACATATTTCTGTGCAGTCTGGACATTTTTATGATATCAGTGTTAAAGAAGACATGTTATAGAAGCAAAATAACCAAAAATCTCAAAATTGATGAGTGAATGCAAAAACGTCATTTCTGCCTGCCGTCGCCTTAAAAAAAGAAAGTGAAATTGGTTGTTGTTTTGATGTTATTTAACCTGTTAAACCCCAAGGCAATTTTCGCCTAAAATGCATACCCAATTTGAAATGAGTGCTGCTTCTAGACTAAAGCACCTATTGCCTTACTTTTTTCCTGAAGTTAGGTAACCCCTGGGAGATCGTTGAAGTGGTGTCAGACATCAATTGGGTGACACTCAATTTTTCTGCTGTGACAAAATATACAGAAAATTGACTTATGATGTCACCTTGGGACACCATCTTGGATTTGGCAAGAAGTAATTAGTAATATAACTGATTCAATCACATGCCTTTACCTTTAAAATATATGGTTTGACGCTGAAACCACCTTTCTAGGATGAATAGTTATTGAGATATAGCCATTTTAAGCTCCTGGCGGCCATTTTGGACGCCATCTTGAAAATTATGCCTTTCCTGAAAGTAGATTTTAGTAGATTTTTAGTATGTTAATAAGCATGCCCAATAGTACCAGAATCCATTGAAAAACCTTTTGTTGCAATTTGTTCAGGGTCAAACTTATATTGACCCATCTATAGGTAAATTTCTATCTTTTGAATACCATTTCGCTCAAAGCAGATCTGCTTATTTTAACACTATACAGACCACCCAAGCAATCCTCAATATTTTTATCTGAATTCTCTGAGCTTATGTCAATCATTCTTACCAGTTATGACCGAATAATCCTCATTGGAGATATGAATATTCATATTAATAATAGTACTGACTCGAAGGCCATGGAATTTATGAATCTCTTAGACAGCCAAGGATTAATGTTACTGACGATACTCATCAGCTGGGTAATATACTTGACTTGGTAATATCGCAAGGGATAAGTGTCGATAATGTTTCAGTGTCTGACAATACTGTTTCTGATCATTACTGTGTGTTCTTTGATGCTCTGTTAAATACATCTAGTAACAAAAGAGAAGTTACAATTAAAAGGCGGTATTTAGATTCCACAGCTGAACGAAAATTTTCTGAACTTGCAAAGTCTTTTGATCCATGTAGTGCACACTGTTCGATAAACAAAATGGTCGACATCTTAAATAGCAACTTAAGTAATGCATTGGACAGTGTTGCACCAGTTAAAACTAAAAAGAGGTCAACTGATAAAATATCACCATGGATAAATAGCACTATCTGTGAGCTTAAGAGACTATGTAGGACAGCTGAACGGACATGGAGAAAAACTAGAGATCCACCGTAGCATTTTGAAGGAGCACATTTCTATTTATAACAAAGCTATATGCACTGCGAGGAGAAGCCACTTTTCAAAGATAATTGCTGAGAATGGCAGCAACTCTGGGGTACTGTTCTCAACTATTGACCGATTATTAAATCCCGCACCAGCTTCTGACATTCTTAGTCTGGCTTCTGCCTCAAAATGTGCAGAATTTGCACAATTTTTTAACAACAAAATAACAACTATTAGAGCTAGTATTGTCAGAAACACTAGTAACCCTTGCGATCTGCCCTGCAACAAGCCGGAAATTATGAGGAACTTTAGTAACATCTCTGATACAGAACTCTCTGAGATTGTAAGACAGAGTAAATCTTCATCTTGACCTTGTCCCTACTAAATAAATAAAAATGTTTTGTTATGTTCTAAAAATAATTAACACATCCCTTGAGACTGGAATTTTCCCCAACGCATTTAAAACTGCTGTTGTGAAACCGCTATTGAAGAAACCAAATTTAGACCATAGTGTACTAAGTAATTACAGGCCTATATCCAACTTACCCTTCATGAGCATGATACTTGAAAAGGTAGGTTTTGATATACTAAACAACTATTTAAATGAAAACAGTATTTTAGAGAAGTTCCAGTCAGGTTTTAAATCTAATCACAGTACAGAGACTGCTCTAACTAAAATAGTTAATGACCTTAGACTCAGTGTCACTGCAAACAAGGTCTCAGTGCTTATTCTCTTAGATCTGAGTGCTGCATTTGACACAATTGACCACAGTATTCTAATCAATCGGTTAGAAAACTGGGTCGGTCTCTCTGAATGTGCTCTTAACTGGTTCCGAACATACATTACAAAGAGACAATTTTATATTAGTCTTGAAGACCAGGTATCAGAGAAATATGACGTATCTTCTGGTGTTGCACAAGGAAGCTATCTTGGTCGCCTTCTTTTTTCATTGTACATGCTACCGCTAGGTAAAATCATCAGAGAACACAATGTTAACTTTCATAGCTATGCTGATGATACACAATTATACATTTCTGTGGAACCGAATGACATTAATGCCTTATGCTCCCTGACTACCTGTCTGTCCGCAATTAATCAATGGATGAGCAATAATGTTTTTAAATTAAACAAAGGTAAGACAGAAATACTCTTGGTTGGCCCCAAAGCCAAAAGAGATGCACTTTCTAATAAGTTAGGAAATCTGGCTTATCAGAATAAAACGGAAGTAACAAGTCTAGGCGTCATTTTAGATTATGATTTAAGTTTTAAAACCCACATAAATATGGTGAGCAAAACAGCATTCTTCCACTTAAGTACTGTTTTAACTGTTATTAAAGTTAATTCATGCTTTTATTTCAAGTAGACTGGACTACTGTAATGCTCTTTTTACTGGTCTTCCAAAAAAGTCAATTGAGAAACTACAGCTAATTCAGAATTTTGCTTCTAGACTTTTAATGAAGACAAGGAAGAGAGAGCATATTACTCCTGTTTTAGCTGCACTGCACGGCTCCCTGTATCTTTTACAATCGATTTTAAAGTCCTTCTACTTGTATACAAAGCTCTAAATGGTCTAGCACCCTCTTAGATCACTGATTTGTAAGAAAAAAAGGAAGGTCTCCGATGTTCGTTGAGAATGACAAATTTTATTCTTCGTAACAGCAGTTGTCAGACATACAGCAATGCACTCTGGATTCAGTGGAGTCAATCAGAATCCTATTCTGTGAAATGGATGACTTTAAATACCATTTTAGGGCTTTGTTTTCTACAGGCGGGAAACAGAAATGTATATTCAAAAAATGATGTGATTGATTTAAGGAAGCCACTGTCTGGCTCCCTTAAATCAATCAGTCTGTCCATCAGTAGGTGGTCTGAAGGTTCAACTTCCTGTGGTCTAACCAGGAACCAGTTTATTTGATAATCTAATCTCCTTGGTTGGAATAGACCTTGATCACTCACTCCCAGCTGCTATTCTATAATTGAATACTATGCCTATACACTTACAAAAACATACCTTTTTAATCTAGCTTATAAAAGTAGCAACACTATTTTTTATTCTTTTTAGTCCTTTTAAACAGTTTTTATCTGATGTTCAGTTGTTCCTTGTTGTCTGTTGAGCACTTGAGAAGACCGTTTTAAGAGCGGCAAAAGACCGTTTTAAGAGCGGCAAAAGACCGTTTTAAGAGCGGCAAAAGACCGTTTTAAGAGCGGCAAAATACCATTTTAAGAGCGGCAGAAGACCGCTTTAAGAGTGGCAAAAGACCGTTTTAAATGCTGCGGAAGATCATTTTAAGAGTGGCAAAAGACCGTGTTATCCAAAGCTCTATAGGCAAAAGAGCTTGAAAACAAAGGGTAACCGATAAAAAGAGGTAAAGTCTTAATCGGACTTGCTGTGTTTCTTATTCGTACGAACCAGAAATGCAGTGACCAAATTTCCTATACCTTACCGATTGTCAACATAGTAAAGACAATATCGAAGTGGCGAAAGGCGGAAGTCCTGAGCTATATATAATAAGCAGGAAATCCAAAACAGGTGAAAGGGATAATTGCCGGGTGAGATTCAAACACTGGAATGGAGGCAGAAAAAATCCAATAGAGCGTCCCAACAACGGCAAAAAGAAAACCGATAATAACCATGACAATTTTCTTTTTCTCTCCATTTTATTATCATTTTTATTTTTTGTTCTGTGCTGGAATGTAAAACCACTTTGAGCTGCATGCTTTGTATGAAAAGTGCTATACAAATAATATTATTATACGCCAAACCTTCTTGACATTTCAGAAAGTGCTTTACATTCAGAGCAATTTACATTAGCATTACTCACTTTGGGTGGATTCCAATCGCTTATTTTATCCGTCCTCTTCTCCTCGGTCCTCACCTGACCCGGAAATGGATCGAGGTTCACCATCTTTAAAGACATTCCAAACCACTAAATGCTACTCAGAGCAGCATGGAGTGGGGAACAATTAGAGAAAGTTCTCGGAACGCGTGACGTGTATATATTATCCACCATTCTTCACATCTGCCATGTCGCAGTCACGCCCTACACAAATGCAATTTTACCGTTCCTTTCCATTTATTGTAAAGCACTAATCTATAATGACACTTATTCTTTATAACTAACAGCACCGTTTATTCATGAAAAAATAAGCTAAAAAGCATTATAGTTAAAGGAGCACTGTCACACTTGTTTAAATTGAGATTATTTGGATTGAATGCTTAAATTATGTGTGTAGGCCTTTTTAAAATCACCGTCAGTGCAGCCGTTTCCTATTTATGGGAAATACGGCGGCAAAACTTCAAAGGGAAAACACGTCCAGTGACGTCACTCAAACTCCACCCTTGAACGCGGAGACTGGTTTATGGGCGGGCACCCATCCAGGCGACACTCCCACGAAAATACGGTAACGTTAGCGTACAAATATCACGTGGCCTATCTTGGCCGACGACTATAGCCTGTGAGATATGGCGGACAGCTCTGAGTTCGCGGAGTTAGAGGATGAGCTTTTCGATTTTGACGAAGATATACAACCGTACAGTTTTGAACGGGAATTTACAGAGGAAGAATTACGTGAGCGAGAGAGACAGAGAGCGGAGGACAAGGCAGCTGAAGCGAACAGAGAGCAGAGAAGTGGGAATATAAATTGGTGCCAGTGTAATTAGTTACAAGTTGTAATTAAGCTAACGTTTGCTAAACTTATGTTAAAGTCGATATGTTGTGCTTGCCAGCATGACACCAAGATTCGGACATTCCATGTAACGTCAGTTAGGCTACTGTCCAAATCAGTCGCTTGTTGGCTATACCTCGATGGCTATCTAGCTGCTCATTTAGCATCCTTTGTGCAACAACAGATATTACATTACTATAACCAGTTTTTTCTGTCACCCCTTTATTTAACGTTAGGCAATTCAGATTGACCACTTATCGTTGGCTATTGGAATGGGTACTCCATGGCGAACGACTGGGGAGAGGTGTTAAGGCCAGTTTATAGTCCAGCGACAGTGTCGCTCGACTGAAATCGCAGAACTTTCATAAACATTCTATTGTCGCGCTACATACACTGTGGTCGTTGTCGTTCGCAAAAAGTATAAACGCAACTCCAGACAGTTTACACTCAGGGGACAATGGAGGAAGAAGCAGCTTTTATAGGCTAGCCTACATCTCATTATGTCTTCTGCTTTACCCCTTTTTTTGTCGGAGGTCTCTGAAATAAAGTTTATAAATGTCTATTTCGAGGGCACCGTATATTGTTTGAAATATCATTCACTGCGTCTTTCACACACTTGTAGGATGTGGGTTTTGAACGAGGTAGCAAATAAAACGTTCAACATCGATGCAACTCATATTAAACGTTATTTAGTAGGAAAACACGGAGGGCATAGCCTAGCCTACGTTCGGGATGTAAATAGCTAGTTACAAGACGGGACTCATTGGGGGAGCAGCCTACAATTAGGCTATCTAGTTAGAGAATGAGGTTCAAGAATGTGGAGTAGCCTAGTTCACTTCACTCGCTATCAGAATGCCACGGATCAGATGGGCTGTCACTGAGTCGTTGCACAAAGTTTAATCTGGCAAATCTAAGTTAGTTACTGTGAAAGCAAATAACTTTGCAATGCATTCGCAGGCGCCTACAACGCTACAAATGTGTAGTCAAGCTGAAAATGTGTCTTTGTAACCATTCACAAATAGCCTACAGACTAATAGACTATCGTAGGCTAAATTGTAGCATTGGAAGCAAGCTGCTTCTTGTTTTGGATTGTAACGTTTTCTCAACCTCTAGCAAAGCATCCATTGGTGAAATTACATTGTTATTATTAGGCTATTTATAATAATATTAAATTGTGCTCATTTATAATGATATTCACGCGCTTGCTAGGTAGGTAAGCTATGGGTAGGTAAGCCGACCCTATGGCTGCACGCACAAATTTTTCCAACAGAGAAATCTGTACATTAACAGTTAGCTTATGTGCTAGCTAGTAAGTTGACAGCTCGACCGAAGCCTCCGCTGTCCGAGACGTTACCATAACAACAGAGGCAGCGACAGGGTCAAAGTTGAATTTATTTTATGTCTCAGCGACCGTCGCAGCGACCACAGGACGACAGTCGCCCGAAGTATAAACCAAATGTCCATGGCACGTCGTCGGTCGCAGCGACACTTTCTCGCTGGACTATAAACTGGCCTTAAGAGTTGTGCTGCCATCGTGTGTAGTCTCTGCAGTATGTCAAAGATACCCTTCTCCCAATGGTCAATATGTTGGATTTCTGGACATCGACGAAGACTGAACCAGACTCTGCACTTTGTGATACCTCACGCTTTACTTTTGTTTTATTATTGTAAAAATGTGGCCATAATTGTCAGAAAATTGAGCCCATAGTGTTCAATAATAGACATACAATGCTATAGTTACTGTTTCTCCTGTTGAGTTGGCTTAGTATAAATTTCCAAAATATTTGTTGGTTTACAAGGTCTAAGTTTGAAAATGCATACCTCTATCACATTCAATAAAATCACTGGGATTGTAATTGATTATTTGGAATGGTTGTTACTTCAACATAAGATTATCTTCATTATGGCAAGGTAAACAAAGACAAAAAAAAATACAGAAAGGTGATATTGTAATAATAGTAGTATTAAGTCTTTATTGTCCCCAAGGGGCAATTATTGTGCAGTAGTTGAACAACACATACTGAAATGTCTAAAAATAAGTAAAATGAAATAAAGTAAAATTAAAAATAAAAATGCCAGAATTTCCAATATTTCTTAAGGTACCGCAGACTCAACAAGCAAATTCTTTGATTAAGCTCCCAGTAATTTGCCACTATAGTCGCGCTGGAAATCCTCTGGCTTGAAAGTGTTTCGAACAAACACAAACTTTGTCGTAATCCTTTTTTGGCAAATTTATCAGATAGATTGGGTTGTTAATTGCTGCCAGGCACTGGATGCACCTGGTCTCATTTTTGGGCAAACGGTATCCTGACTTAATATTGCACCCACATACGGCACACGATGGCATTTTGGGCAGACAAGCAAGAATTTTCTGCGGTATCTTCACTTGAACAGTTAGCTCGTCACCGTGCTCGCAGCAGTGGCGTGTACGCCCCCTATTACATATTCATGCACACCAAACCTAAGCGTGCGCAGGGAGATATGGGAAATGTGGTAAATAAGGCTGGAGCTGCTCTGGAGATGGAGCTGTTCTTGAGGGCCCATATCTCAAAAACCACAATTCCAATCTTTATGATTTTTTGGAAAATATGAAACATTGAAATAGATTAGAATGCAGAAAACATGCATAAGCGTGACTGTGCTCCTTTAAGCATGTGAGCATAATATGACACTTGATAGAGCAAGGACGTTCTATTTGCCTAATACATGTTGCCTCGTTTCCTCCACCCTCGTATCTGATCCTTGCATCCTTTCCTCGCATCCTCCGTTGGGCAGAGCTAAGGAGCGAGGAAAGGATGCAAGGAACGGATACAAGGAGTAAAAATAAGCGATTGGAATGAACCCATGGTAACAGCATCATCACCAGGCCCCTTGTTCCGCTATTGATCCTCTGAGACGGATGCCTGAGGGTAGGACCCGAAGCAGTGGTTGCAGATAAAGTCCCGTGAGGGCTTTTAATGAAGGAATGTCCAATGAGCGTGGTCAAAAAAACAAGCAAAGTTCATACACAAAAATCCAGCCAAAACCAATGTACAGTACCAGAGTAGCTGTCAGCGGGGCAGAAGTACAGGCAAACGGTAGGCAGGCTCGGGGTCGAAGGCAATGCAAGAGTCAAGACCGAAGTCCGCTCCGCGGGGCAAAAGTACAAAAGACAGCAGGCAAAAACTTGTGGTACAGGCAGGCAGTGGTAAACAAAACAGAGGTGAGTAACAATGGTGAATAAACAGGCTTGGATTGTAACAAAAAGGCAGGCTTGGAAAAATGCTCAAAAGTGCACTGACAAACAGGAGGCAGCAATTTCGCAAAAACAAGACATGAACACTGAGCTTAAATGCAGGTGTAGACAGGTGCAGACACTTGCATGCGAATGGAAATCAGGTGTGGAGTGCTGACAAGGTAACAAGATAATTAGTAATCGTTAGTAATAACCTATCCTGACCTAGCGTTAGTAAATTAGTAAATCACATGCACGAGAACGTAAGGTAAACATGAACACATGGTTAGAGAGTTAGTATTACCCAATCCTGATCTAACGTTAGTAGATTAGTAAACTAGACACAGGAGAATGAAACAATTAGGGAAGCGTGAGCGACAGCAAGAGAGATAGAGAAAGCATGGACGCAAGGCTGCGGAAAAACACGAAAATGTGTATGCTAACAATGAACGGGAAACGTAACATGAATCAAATATAAAACAAGACATGACAAGACTAGAAAATAAATCGTAACAAATAATCAAACAAGAAACGTGACATGACATGAAAATGAAACGTAACAAGAATAAAACATAAAACGTGGCATGACTAGACTAAACATAATACGTGACATTTACAAGAAATCTAACTAAGACAGAAATGAAACATAAAATGTGAAATGACAGCTGGAATCGTGACATCCTCCCCATTAATGAACTAGGACTGCAACTCCATTACTGAAGGCTCAGTCATTGGCTGGAGGTAATATGAAATTAGCCAGCATGCAGTGGGCCTGTCAGTATTGATTTACTACCCAGATTACTTGCTACAAAAGAATAGAGCTGTCTGCAGCATAATTGAACAAGTTAACTCCTTGTCTCATAAAGTCTAGGTCTGTATTGATTGTCGGCTTGGTTATATGCAGAAGCTAGAGTTGTAATGGTGTTTAATCTGAGGAGCAACTGATTTTTTTGTTGACAGGAAACATTCCAATCCAGGCCTTCCTGCTAAATTGCACAAAAAAACTACTAATTAGCGGTGTAGTTCCAGGTCCTCATTCACCAGCTTTTGCTTGACTGCGTCAGTGATTTCCTGCATCTGCCTGGAAATGTCTTGCATTTCATGTAATTGTAAACAGAACCTTTTCCAGACTTCTGTATACAAATATCACTTTTTAAACTAATTTTTATTAATGTAATACAAGCTTCAAGCTTCTAGTTAACACTTGTAAGGTTACTTATTGGCTTACTGTTGTACACGCCAATCATCAATATTGTGTGGTTACCCCCCCAAAAAAATAAATAAATAAATAAATCATACTGACTACACCTGGTACTTGAATTCGTATTTACCTTTTAGGGTCGTTTTAACGCACTTGTTCCTAGTTCGAATATGCACTATGTAGGTCACTCTGGATAAGAGCGTCTGCCAAATCAGTGGTTCCCAAACTCGGTCCTCGGGGACCACTGTGTATGCTGGTTTTCGTTCCAACCACAATTGCAATCCCGGAATTTTAACAAGATGTCAATTGTTCTTAATTAGGTTTTTGTCATATTTAGAGGGATTATTTACCCTCTTAAGCCACATTATGTTAGCAATAGCTATGCATGTCATGAATAATAAAAGTACAATATTCTCATTGTGCTATATTGCAAATAATTACAAAAGGGGGCAAAAAAAAAACATTTTTTAACTGACCAAATTTATTTTATTTTATTAAAATAGCCAAACTTGCAGTGTTAATACATTTAAGAAAAACTTGATGAGGGAACTTAAAAACTCACGTTTTCAACTACCTAATTAGGAGCCAATTGATTCACCCCAGTCTTTAATTTGATCAGTTTAAAAAAAATGTTATTAAATGTTATTATGTTGTTAAATGTTATTATATGTTACCTATTTGCAAAACAGCCCAATAAGCACAATAGGAACATGGGAATTTTTATTCTTCATGGCATGCATAGCTATTTCTGACATGATGTGGCTTAAGAGGGTAAATAATTCCTCTAAACATGAAAAGCACCTAATTAAGAAAAAATGAACAGCTTGTTAGGATTTTGGGATTGCAATTGTGGTTGGAACGAAAACCAGCATACACAGTGGTCCCCGAGGACCGAGTTTGGGAACCACTGATCTAGTGCACATTATATCAGTTGGTTAAATTGATCTAGTGTTTCTTTTAGATTATGACCAATAAAAGCATTAGGAGACTGAACAATTGAAGGATTACTTTAGATAATTGTGAAAATATCCCCCAAAAGCCGATGAGTTCCCTTTCATGAATCTGATAATGATGTAAAATGTAGGATCCCTTTCTAATCATGGCTGAAGGATTTTTGTCATGAAATTGGGGCATTTAAATAGCACTCACTAATTAATTCCAAAGATGAGGTTAATAATTTAGCAAGCTAAAGGCTGCCTTAAAAGGGCAATTTCTGGTAGATTTGTCTCTTAGGGGGTGAATTGAGTCTGTGAGCTGCCCAGCTGTAAGAGGTTAGCAGAACAGGAGGAGAACACTTATTGGGTCTTTAGTGAGTAATCAGAGAAATATGTTTAAGCCACTCCGTAACTAACCAGGCTTCAATAAGCCAGCTCTAAGCAGATGAGTGTTTATTCCAGACAGTTAGTCCTGATAATTAGAAAACGGAACATAGCAGCAATAAAACGGATGGGCAATTTATGCAATTTACAAATACAGCCCATTTGGGGTTAAAGGAAATAAAACCTTATTTGTTCAAGAGTAATAAATTGATTCATCTGAGAGTTTAGCTGTTCTCTTTAATGCAGACATGGAAGGTACAGAGCTTTTCCCCAGATAGGGTTAGGGGGTTAATGAAATGCTCTCTCTTTTGCTTATTTCCCGCTCTCCAGTGCTGCGTGATAAGTAGCTAACCAACGAAGCTTGTAATTACAATCTTACAGAAACCAGCCAGATCTGTATATAAATCTCACCATCCAATTACAAGATAAAAAATTATTTTGCACTCAGGCTGGTAAAGAGGTCTAATACTCACGCCTGTGATAATCCCCTCTGGATGCCGGCTTGATCAGATGTTGGCATCATTATTTCATGTTCAGGGAAAAAAAAAAATAATTTGGTTTTTGGGAAGTTAATTTTCTCGCCCATTTTCTGAAGCACAGACCAGAATTGAATGATTTAATCATGATTGTTAGCTATTTTTCAATCAATTTGTAATGACTGTGTGGGACAGAGGGACAGGAAGAGAAACATCTGCATAGAATGAAGGTGTCACTGACATAACAGCCTTCACATGTTCACCTCTTACAATGTCACTATTGTATATCTCCTGTCGATGTCTCAATAGAGAACACCTTGTAAAGGGACCTCCCAAACCCTAAACCTGGAGAGCCACAGGGTCTGGCTGTTTTTGATTTCACCATAAAATGAGCAACCAATTTTGAATATTCTGTACCTGTCACGATTCTAGCCTGTCATGTCATGTTTTATGTTTCATTTCTGTCTTAGTTAGATTTCTTGTTAATGTCACGTATTGTGTTTTGTCTTGTCATGCCACGTTTTATATTTGATTCATGTTACGTTTCCCGTTCACTGTTTAGCATACACATTTCCGTGTTTTTCCGCAGCCTTGCGTTCATGCTGTTTCTCTCTCTCTCTCTCTTGCTGTCGCTCACGCTTCCCTAATTGTTTCATTCTCCCGTGTCTATTTACTAATCTACTAACATTAGATCAGGATTGGGTAATACTAACTCTCTAACCATGTGTTCATGTTTACCTTACGTTTCTCATGCATGTCATTTACTAATTTACTAATGCTAGATCAGGATAGGTTTATTACTAACGATTACTAATTATCTTGTTACCTTGTCAGCCCTCCACACCTGATTTCCATTCGCATGCTGCTCTCAAGCTAAGTGTCTGCACCTGTCTACACCTTCATTTAAGCTCAGTGTTCATGTCTTGTCTTTGCGAAATTGTTGCCTCCTGTTTACAGTGCACTCTTGAGCATTTTTCCAAGCCTGTCTTTTATTTACGATCCAAGCCTGTTTTTAACCACTGTTACTGACTTCTGTTTTGTTGACCACTGCCTGCCTGTACCATGAGTTATTGCCTGCTGTCTTTGTACTTTTGCCCCGTGGAGCGAACTCCGGTCTTGACTCTTGCACCGTCTTCGACCTCAAGCCTGCCTACTGTCTGCCTGTACTTCTGCCCCGCTGAAAGCTACTCTGGTTACTGGACTATTGCATGGTGTACTGATTCTGAGACTGCCTTCTCCCTCGTTACTGTACATTGGTTTTGGTTGAATTGTTTTGTGTATGAACTTTGCTTGTTTTTTGACCACGCTCTTTGGACATTCCCCCATTAAAGCCCTCACGGGACTATTTGCAGCTACTGTTTCTGAGTCGTGCATTTTGGGTCCTACCCTGACGCACCCGTCTCAGTACCAGTTAAGTGCTTTGTAACAACAAAACGCAGCAGATCCTGTGGCTCTCCCCTCCCTTGAAATGCACCATTTAAAAAAGAAAAAAAACAACATTTTTTTAAACATATTTTGGCAAAATAGTATCTGAACAAAAACGTCTCCGACGTAAAAAAAGCCAAGTTACTCACGCATAGCCTACAGAGCGCTGTCTATAAATCCTTAATTCCAACTTGCAAAAACTAGGCCTGCCTTTAAAAGTATTGATATCAAAATGTGGCCAAGTTGCAACTAACAATATTGCCTATCGTAGCTCACACTAAATAAACTAGCTCTATTCCAAAGCAATGCTATCCAAACTTTCTTAAATTATTTAATGCAACTTGGCCCTGTGTTTCTTCATCTTAGCATATGAAGAGATTGTGCCTCATGGAACAACATATGATTTAAATTCATGTGTTTAACAGTTGATGAATAATTACACTCCAGAAAGGATATGGTTATACTTTGTTGACAAGTTTACTTTAGAAAATGTACAGGTTTTAAAATGTTAACTGCTGCTACAGATTTCTTTACAATTCACAAGCAGACATTTATATCAAGAAACATGTACAATAGAGAAAGGGGGGATGAATAAATAAATGCTGATAAAAACAAGTATTTTTTAAATAGTGTACATATAGCATTTTTGCAAATGTATCCAGACATGTTTGTGGGTCAGATGATGGAAAATAAATAATAGTACTAATTTTCTTATAATAGTTATGATCGTTGCAAACAGAATTTTGTGAACACAAGGATATCTATGCTCTGTAGGACCACATAGGTTTTGATAGAAGTCCAAATATTCCAAATAAATCAATGAATACATTTTATAGACAGCGCTCTGTAGGCTATGCATGACTAAATTGGCTTTTTTTTACGTCGGAGACGTTTTTGTTCAGATATCACTTATTTTTGGTAGCTAACTAATGATGAACAATGCATGAAGATAATGACATCAAGCGAGACATGCATACAGAATAGTACATACATTCCAAATAAATTGTAGATGAGCTGTATTTAATGTCTAATGAAATACAATGAACAGCACCACCTGAACTATGGATCATGAAGAAGCATGTAAATTAATTAACCAAGTCTATATGGAGACATGCATGCACAATAGGCTAGACACAAACACACTAGCTGAAAGAAATACATACAGCCTAAAATATGGAAATACAGTTGTAAAATAGGTGTATTAGTATTCTATAGAAATAACGTTACGCTATTCAACACTGGCTTGTCGGATGCGTAACTCCAAGCTTCTATGTCTGGGCTTACGAGCTGCTGAACTTCATAAGCACAGCATAATACCTTCGCGTTTATTTTTTTCCCCCCGGTAGTGTAGTCTAACGTTGTCTGCGGGAAATCTTTTGGTACCGGACCATGTAGCTAGGTTTAGTTTAGTTTTCTGTAGTGCAATGGATGTAAGGCATGTTGATTCGCTTCATAGTAGCGTAGCTTGTACCTGCTTCCTGACTAGAAGCTGACTGACGTTTCTCTGGCAAAACTAACGTTGGCTAACAAACTTAATTCGACAACGCATATTTCCCAGGAATCTTAGCCAGCAAGAAAACAATAGATACTACTAAGAAAGTAGCCTACCAGAGATTATTCTTCTGATTATAATTAAAAGTGTTTGCAGTAAGATACATTGTCTGCAGAGTACCGTAGACTAGAGCAATTTTCGGAGGCTATAGTATTTTTTTTTGTGACTAACCATGAATCATATATGTTTAGGGAATTGGAGGTTTATAAATCCGATGTCTTAAGGGATTGAGTCCATTCTTAAAGTATTATCGTAAATTCTTAATTTTCCTAATAGTTAATTTTATGGTGTGAACATTGTGTTCTGTGTGAAAAGGATAAACTGAACAGAGCTGAAGTGAAGAAACGAATGAAGACATAATAAAGAAATGTTGGCCAAGGCGAGCGTTGAAGGTTTGGTTTCCACAGAGTCAGACATGACCGCAGCGGAAGAGGACAGCAGGCTCCACACAGACAAATTTTTTTGTCGGCATTTGTGTGAGATTAAAACATGTAGCCAATGGTACAGTTATTTATATAATTTATTTTTAAATTAATGCAAGAACACGATGTTAACCAGATGATATTCTGCATTGAAACTTTTTTCTTTGCTTGACAAATGGCCATGGGATGCCTGTTCCCATAACATTAGCTAGCCTATTGCATTACTGTCGTAGTGTCCACTGACTGAATTGTTAACTAACAGGCTACAAGTGAACAGTTAATATTGTAAACGTGTCTTTGCCTTTGCAATAAAAAAATCATTCTTGCATGAGAAAGCCAGAACATGTGCACACAGTTTGAGTCCAAAATGAAATTTCACTTTAATATCAACCAGGCGAGGTACGAACCCATGTCTCTCGCAATACTAAGGCTTGACACTAACCATCTTAGCCAGAAAGAAAACAATAGATACTACTAAGAAAGTAGCTTACCAGAGATTATTCTTCTTATTATTATAATTAAAATGTTTGCAGTAAGCTACATTGTCTGCAGAGTAGCGTAGACTAGAGCAATGTTTGGAGGCTATAGTAATTTTTTTAAAGTGACTAACCATGAATCAGATATGTTTGGGGAATTGGAGGTTTATAAATTCAATGTCTTAAGGGATTGCAGCTTATAGTAGGCTATCGTCGATTCTTAATGTATTATCATAAATTATTAATTTTCCTAGTAGTTCATTTTATGGTGACATTGTGTTATGTGTGAAAAGGATAAAGTGAACACAGCTGAAGTGAAGAAATTAATGAATGCGTAACACCCTCACAAGAGTGAGCGTCCGGTTTGGGGAGGGTGTGATATAGTACAAGTGAAATACAATTGAAACATTGAACAGTTAATATTGGGGGCGGCAGTGTAGTATAATGGTTAAGGAACTGGACTTGTAACCGAAAGGTTGCAGGTTCGATTCCCAGGTAGGACACTGCCGTTGTACCCTTGAGCAAGGTACTTAACCTGACTTGCTTCAGTATATATCCAGCTGTATGAATGGATAAATGTAATAAGACGTTGTGTAAGTCGCTCTGGATAAGAGCGTCTGCTAAATGCCTGTAATGTAATGTAATGGAAACCTCTTTTGCCTTTGCAATAAAAATACGTTAATGTGTTAATGTGAAAATAATAGTGTAATAAATGAAAAGTACTTAACAGTTGCACATTGTTTTTGTGGAAAGTAAGCATGTGCCCTGCTGGGCTCGAACCCACAATCCTCTGTGTCAGAGAAAGAGAGAAGCCATTAGCTATATTAACATTAAAAACCATTAGTATGAAGCGTTATTATTGGGCGATAAGCTTGATGAGCAGGTATACGGACCATACCCTCAAAGAATAATTCTCCCCATTGGATAACATCGTGACAGAGGCAGGCAGTTTGGCAGGAAAAATAGGAAGAAGGAGAAAAACGGCAAAATAACCCAAGTTTGGGGCTTTATTGTGTGGATGTGTGAAGTTGTATCTGAATGCTGTGTGGTTACATGAGGTCAGAACATACAGAAGTTAATGTTTTTAAGGGCTGAGAGTCTATGGTAATTGTGGTTACTTCTGTAGGAAACCCTGAAAAGTGCCAAACTCTCGGTGCTGTATAGGTATGGGGCATGCCCCGCCAAGCCGTAACTTGATGGATGGCATACCTGCCATCCCAATGTTTTGTGGAGAAATTTTATTTTTCTGTGCAGTAAAAGGAGAATTAATAACATTTTGAAACCCTACAGGATTTTCAATATTAAAATATAGTATTTCCTATTAAATTCCCCAGAGAAATGGCGAGGAGGGGTGATTTCACATTCTCTCATCTGTAGAACCCACCAACCCCCCTGACTTTCAAGTAACAGCATTCAGTAGGCCAAGATTATAGAACTTTTTTCAAATTAAGAGTACTCAAATGCAGCTCAGAGGAGAGCCAGTGTGAGAAGGGAGAAAAATTATCTTACTGGCCCAATATACCGGGTATGTCCAAACAGCAAGAAAGTGTTGTGAATTACATTACATTATTTATTTGCTAAATACAAGTCATTATACGGGCCGACTTACACTACTTAGAGTTTTAAATCATATACATTCTGTGGCCCAGTGAAGCAATGAAGGTAACCGAGCAATGAAGTTAAATATGCTTGCTGCTATAGGATAATTTCTGTTAGAATAGTGTGGGATTCTGTAATGAGTATATATATAGGGAATTGGTGTATAAGCAGGTTTATATGAATGTGTGTCTGAAGGAGAGAGCGTGCAGCCAGGCACCGGATGAGCTGACCTGTGGGATTAAAGGTCAAGGGAGTGTCTTGGTGGGCAGTTGGTAATAAATATGAGAAAACAAATCATGTAATGACAGAATGTGTGACAGAAGGGAATTCCTTAAGTAAGCAGTTAAGGGTAGGACTGAGAAGATACCCAGTTAAGGATAACCAGATGTGCACATCAATATGCTATAGACATTTTTACGATTGGTAAATAAGTTAGAAAACCTGAAATAATGCATATATTAAGGAGGTCTCAATGTATGCAGCAGGCGATTGGCCATCGGACCAATAGGAGGGCCTATACATGTTTTAACTGTATAAAACCTGTGGAATAAGGCTGAAAGGGTGTGACTTCATGAACTCACCCGGCTTTGTTAATCACTAATAAAGTCGTTCAAAAATGGCAAGCTCCTGTCTCTGAGAGAATGATTCTGAGAGAAAAAAGACACGACACTGCATGGTACAGATGATCAACATTGGCATTATAATTTACAATTAATAATAAGAATTGGCCTCATTCATGAAACGTTCCTAATTGTTTACGTACATTTACATACAAAACTAGTTAGTACGAAACATGTACGCCGGATTCATCAATGCGGGAAAGGCAGACTTGTTTGTATTGCATATGTTCATACTTTAAAGATTCATCATAAATGACAGGCATGTGCACCTTATTTTGCGATAAGAATAAATCGATGCACATGAATTTCCATATATGGTATTAGCAGATGTTCAGTCAAGGAAAAAAAAATGTTTAGTAATTAGTATTGTCCATTCCGGTGTCATAGGAACTGGTAAAGTAAAAAGGCCTGGCAGGAGATAACATGTGCCGTCAATGCAGGATCTCCTGTCACACAAACTGTTCAAGCCTTGCTGCAGCAGACGAGGGCATTGCCTCCATCTGCCAAGCACTCGTTCTCGCAGCCTGGGATTAAATAAAATGTTATTCATTTCATCATTTTGTTGGTGTTCTGTTTGTGTGTCCAACCAGAGATGTGATTTGAAATCCACAGTCCCCTAGTGATGGAAAGAGGTAGTTAGGCCTCGATATAAACTGACACTGTGTACTGAGCGGCAGAGTAAAAAGCGGTCCATTAACACCTTCCTAGTTTCGATTGGCTCTTAGTTTTGGTATGCCTCGCCCATAAATAAACTCACATGGCCTCTGTTTAGGCTACTTACTCACTTTCAAACATAGAGATAAACGATGAAAATGTTGCTAATTCTCTGAATAATTTAGCTGCCGGTAGAAGCATAATATTAGATAACGGAGAATTAATGGAATCCTTTATCCTCCAATTCATGAACAATGGTTATAATTCTGATTCTTACCAACGAACACGGCGTAATAATCAGCAGATAACAGAGCATTGCTTATGAGACATGCTCTACTGCATCCTCCTGTGTAGGCTACTAGATAGGGTACTGTGTATTGCTTACTGCGTAGCATAGCTACTGTTTAGTGACATAACCTACAGTATGCGAAAAATATCCTCAATACTATTATCAGTGAAAAAAAATAAGTAGGATTTTCAGATTTAAAGTAGACTACTTTTAGATAACGTTTCACCTACTTAACAACATTCTTACAGCGAGCATACTCAATAGTAGCCTATAGGGCAATTCAGATCGATTCAGACACAGCCTTCGTTTAGCAGAAACCAAGCCTTTGCTAGCTAAGCTAACAGTTAGCTATCTAGCTAGCCGCATACCCAAACAATGTATCATTTGCAAGCATTTTGGTTGTGATATTCTTATCTATGTATCTATCTATCTGTCTTTGTTGAACATAAACCAAGCTTTTGCTGGCTAAGCTAACAGTTAGTTATAGTTAGCCACGTGTCCAAACATTGTATCTGCAAGCGTGTTCGTTGTGATTTTCGTATCTCTAACATTACCAGTCTTTGTTGACACAAACTAAGCCTTTGCTGACTAAGCTAACTTAACAGTGTCAGGGAAGTGAGGATTAGGTAAAATGTGTATTTTCTGAATCCAGCGGTTTCAACAGTCAATGCCCTTGTTAAAATGTTCGGCACTCTGAATACTGAACACAAGCGATATTGCGTGCTAGAACCTCTCACTTAACCTACATTCAAAATAAGTTTTATGTGATTTAATTTAATTATTATTATTAAAAATGACAATCATCAATTAAATCGCCAAATTCGTTAATAGGTAAGTCGAATAGTAACCTGCTGAATCAACCAACAAGCCAAAACAGTCTAAATCAGGTCTTGAGATTAAATAATTTTATTAAATGAAAAACAGTCAATTAGAATAATGACTTGAAATCATACATTCACTAAGGAATGTAGGCTGACTACTTATAACTTACAAAAGGGAAGACATTAAACCAGACATTAATTAGAAAATACCAGTAAAGAGAGAGATAAGCCAAAAATTGTCATTAATTATTGCCAAAATTATTTACCCTCCAGCTGAACAGGAACAAAAAGAAACGCACAAGGAACCAAAAAGGATGAACTTCTTCTCCAAACAAACTCCAAAACTGACTAAGGCTTCCTTCTTTCCGCACTCATAAATACCTCCACAGGAAGAGCATCCCTGTCCTGATTGGGTTCATGTGTGAGAAAGGGGGGGGGGGGGGTAAATTATGACAAAGACTGGCTTATCTTTGATGTTTGTGGGGGTGAGTGAGTGAGAGAGACAGACAGGGGGGGGGGGGGGGGGGGGGGGGGGGCAAGAGATGGAGGAGTTGGGTAGTTTACTTATATCTAAATATTAGATATCCTACATTCCCTCTCCTGTAAGAATAGGTGCATGCAAGCGCTAAAAACCTATTCTTACATCACCAAATAGGAATCACATCACACATTGAACATTGAAAATGCAGTTACCTGCTAACAACAAAAACAACTGTCCAAATGGTTCACCAACCATCTTTAAAATATTTAGTCCATGCCCAGTTTAATAGTTCCGTTGTGATCTGCTGGCCAGCAGATATATGGACAAACTGACGTATGTCCCACGATGAACTGGTGTGGTGCAGAGACCTGTCTCCATTAGACACTATTTTGTGTCGCTGCTGTTATGACACCCTGGTTCAGTGTCTTCCTTCTCCAGTGTCAGGGTATCTAGACTGGCAAGGGACAAAAGGTTCCCTGGACTTTGGGTAACATGCAGTGCTTTTTCCCATTAATGTTCCAATTGCTTGAGTGAAATGCAGCCGACTCCCAAGTTTCTCTGAACGATCCACAGGTGGCAGTGTGGTCAGGACCTCTTTTCTGACGGGCGGGGAAGCGCCTCTTTCCCTGTCGGAATCAATTTTGGCTCCTTTAGCCTTGGTCCAGTTGGGTGGACTGCTGACGGCAGTTGCTTAGGCTAGCTTCTTGTGGCAGGGTGTGGGACCGGTTGCACTTGTTTGCACTTGGGTGGGTGTCCTTCAGGGAATGGCAGGAGAAGACGGTGGGAGTTGAGGGCTTAGGCCTTATCACTCACAGCAACATGTGAAGAGGGGAACAATTAATGATAGCACTGCATGTTATGCACGCTGTCAGTCCATTCAGGGGAACCTTACAGACAGGGTTTACCGTTCATGTGATTGCCAGTCCAAATAATAACATGAATAGGGCAGACTTGTCTATAAGTGTCCAGGAACAGTATTTGAGGGGGCACCTACACTCTATACTAAAAGGGACTTAAAACAACATGGGCATGGTTTTAGGTTAAAAGGTAGTGGTAGGGATGTGGGTGGGGGGTGGGGCAGAGACAGAGAGAGGCCAACAGGGAGAGAGAGAAACAGAGAGAGAGCAAAAGACATTAGACAACATTCCCTCTCTTGGAACGATAGGTGCATGCAGCTGCTAAGGGCCTATCGTTCCATCATCACAAAAACCACACATTGGGACATTGTATATCATTGTACAATGATAGCTGCATGAAAACAACTGTCCAAATGGTCCACTAACTATCTTTAAAACAATTAGTCCATGTCCAGTTTAATAGTCCCATTGTGATCTGCTGTCCAGCAGATATATGGACACACTGACTTATGTCTCACAATGATCCGGTGTGTTGCGGAGACATCTTTTGTGTCCCTGCTGTTATGGCACCCTGGTTCAGTCTCTTCCTTCTCCAGTGTCAGAGTATCTGGACTGGCAAGGGAAGAGGTTCCCTCGACTTCCTTGGGTAACATGCAGTGCTTTTTCCCATTAATTTTGGAACTGCGTGAGTGAAAGATAGCCTACTCCCAACAGCGTCTCTACCCACTTTCCCCGGGGTCTCTTTGCAGCTCTGATAGGGGTGCAAGGCTTTTGCAGAGGCCCCCCTATCTCCTCTGTCACAGGAACTGTGGAAGTGGGAGAGTCCACAGAGCACACCCCTTCTGCCTGTGCAGCAGACAGAGGTTCCCTGGATTCAGCAGGAGGGGAAGAGAAGTCCAGAAGGGGTGGGGTGGGGTCCTCAGCCTGGGTGGACTGGTCTGTGGGGGCTGACTCCACCTGCTGGGGCGCGTAGACCTCTCCACCTGGCAGGGCTGATGGGCCTATAGAAGCCGGTTCCGCATCCTGCGGTTCAACAGTCTTCTCACCAGGCTGGGCTGCTGTGTCTGTAGGAGCAGGTTCTGCCTCCAGGGGTTCGACGGTCTCCTCACCAGGCTGGGCTGCTCTGTCTGCAGTAGCAGATTCTGCCTCCAGGGGTTCGACCGTCTCCTCACCTGGCTCGGCTGAGGGGACTGCAGCAGCGGATTCCACGTCCTGTGGGGTCACATCCTCTGTGGTGGCTGGTGTGATACAAGCCACAGAGCTGTTTCCACAAAATTCCTCCAGGGAAGGTGGGCTCACCAGGGGGGGGCGCTACATTGTCTGTGGAGGTGACAAATTCCACAGAATTGTCCAAGCCTGAGTCAATGGAGAATGGTGTATTGTCCTCGGTGGGGGGGGGTGGTGCCTGGGTTGTGGCTGGGATGGCGCCATCCACTGCGCCTACCAGCGCAGGCTGTACTGCCACAGAAGAAACTTGTTTGGCTGTAACTTCTGACTTACAGTGATGCTTTTCCCAAGCCAGTTTCCACATCTGGTTTATCTCATCCCATGCCTGCTTTGACCGACAAAGGTAGAGAAAATGCTGTCTCTTCTCTAGGTATGACCTTATCCCTTGGACAATCCTGCACTTGGTTTCATCACTATATGGAGAAATCAAATAGCCCAAATACTCTGTCTGCAGGTTGTAAAGTGCCTCTTCCTTAAGCTGGTCCATTGCATTCAGCTGTTCAGCAAATTTTGGGCACTGGGTTATCAAGTATTGCCGTTCCGAGATCATGAGGTACCGCTGCTGATCCAACCTTGACTGGCCAGGGAATGCTGGTAGGTCAGCAGTGGAGGGTAAATGAGGAATCTCTCTCTTTGTCTGGTACACCATAATAATTTTTTATTTTTTTTCAAAGAGAGGACCAGTCGATTTCAAAGACCAGTCGATTAGAAAAAGGTTTGGACTTGTCTCAGGGTTTACCACAGTTTACTCGATAGTACAATTTAGTATGCTATAGGACAACCTATATCGGTGGGACCTCCAAATATGTTGGGTAAGTGAGGATTAGGTAAAATGTGTATTTTCTGAATCCACCGGTTCCAACAGTCAATGCCCTTGATAAAACCTTCGGTACTCTGATATTCTACAATGGTTAGTCACTTAAAAAAATTACAATAGCCTCCGAACATGGCTCTAGTCTACTCTGCAGACAATGTACCCTACTGCAAACACTTTTAATTATAATAATAATCAGAATAATAATCTGTGGTAGGCTACTTTCTTAGTAGTAGCTATTTGTCTATTGTCTTTCAGGCTAAGATTCCTGGGAAGTATGCATTGTCCAATTAAGCTTTTGTTAACCACCGTTAGTTTTGCCAGAGAGACATCAGTCAGCTGCTAGTCAGGAAGCAGCTACAAGCTAGGCTACTACAAAGCGAATCAAAATGCCTTAGATGTCCATTGCAGTACAGAAAACTAAACCAAACCTACCTACATGGTCTGGTACCAAAAGATTTCCCACAGCTAAAGTTACACTACTGGAAAAAATGAACTGAAACACTGAAACTGTGCTGGACTTCATTATTAGGCTATGCTGTGTTCATTATTAACTCGGCAGCTCGTAGCCCAGACATGGAAGCTCGGAGCGTTCCAGAGTCTGGACTGTAAAAAAAATAGGTTCCAGTTGTCCCTTCATAGCAACCATAGCTGAAGGCTAGAAGCTGCCGTAGCGCCAAAAGGTTCACAGCTACTTTGTCACATAGAGGAAGAGAAAATACACATACAGCAAGCCACTGTTGAGTAGCCTAATGTTACATGTATTTCTATATGTAGGGCTCTGTTAAAATACGCTCTTTAATGTCAATGTGTAGTTTTGCATTTTATTGAGACTTGCACAAAGTTATGTTTTATTTAAGCATGGTTATTTTATAAGCACTCAATTATCTGTGGGTTTATTTTCTACTAATACAGCTTCCCGCACTTATTAACCAATCTAATGTAACATGCAATCTGGAGTACATCTCGTCAGCCAATGAGAATTTATGTGATACACTACTTACAAGTTTCCGCTAGTGATGGGAAGTTCAGATCTTTTTTCAGATTCGCATCTTCGGATCTCGTTCAGTCAAATGAACAAATCTTTTTGAGTCGGATTGTTCATTTGCGCATGCGCAAATCGAAGAACGTAAACAACGAGTCACTCTAGGTACCGGATCACAGAAGTGTTGCGCATGGGCAAATCCGACACTTATATTAATGGACTCATCTCGTATGATGTCTGGCAGAACGTAATTCACAATTCACTTTATTAGAGAAGTTCTACGTTTGAGGCAATACAATCCATTTTGCTGTCAGTGTTCACTTCCATCACACACGCTGGGGTCATATTATTCTACAATTTTTGTAGATATTCAGTACACCGCTTAATCGGTAATGACGCACATTTTTGTCCATTTGAAGAACTGTGCAATGTGCAGCATAGGCAAAATGTATCGTGAACGAAATACTCGCTGATTTGGATCGTCGGTACCGGATCATTGAAGTAATGCGCATGCGCAAATCTAAGAACGAAATGAACGATCCACTCGCAAATACGAATCGTACGTACTGGATCGCTCAAAAGATTTGTTGAAAAAGAACGAATCGTTCACGGATCGCCCATCACTAGTTTCCGCCCTAGCCTCAGCCCTGGTGAAGACGATTGAACAGATCGCCTGCGGTCAGTTAGTGCTCAGATAACACATGGAGTGAATATTTGGCGACTTAAATACTCTGTATTGGCCCAAATATTGTTAAACTGTTTCAGCAAGCATATATCCAGGTTATTTGCCTAGCATGGTCAGTGACTGAACTTAACAAATGGACATTTTAGCAAGTCGTGCGTGCAATTCGACCTGCTTAACTGAAAAGACACTCAATAACGTTAGCTAGCCTGTCGCTAACGCCCATAGCTTGGAAGAGGACCGGCTAACAACAGCCTATAAGAACTGCTCTACAACTCTGTGTCGGCTAGCAACATTTCCGAGCGTGCACTTCAAAGGACTGCACCGCTCCTGTGCGTTGTCAACTTGCATCTCCCAAGCTCATCGTGCCGCCTGCATGCAATTTGCTTTTTCACCGCTGGTATCATGAGTACTGTGTGACAACCATAAGTAGACAGCCATCCAAGCGCTTGGTTTAGCGTTAACGGTACTTTTCTGGTTTAACTAGTGAACTGAATTGACGAGTGATACTCGTAGCGCCATCTTGCCAGTTATATATAACCTTTATTTGACGAGGAAGTCATATTGAGATTAAAACCTCTTTTACAAATGGGTTACTGCATTGGTGGGATTTTCCTGTGCAGGTACAACTGTGTTATACGTGTAATTTTGATAACATTTTAATTTTATGTTATATGCACCCCCAGTGTGGTTAATGTTTTGTTGTTTCTAACATAAGCTAATCAGCTACCTGATTATTTGGTTAACCTACTTTAATAAGTAGTAAGCCTACTTTTGCCATAACAAGGGTACTAAATTACTGTAGCCTACATGTTTTAGACTGCTATACTCACAAATCGGCTTTCTAAATTGTGAAGAAGCATTTAAGGCTGTTTGTTTAAAGTCATATTACAATTATAACAGTCATATTGATTTGATTATAAATTTAAATATATAATTGTAAAGTATATATACTACTCAGAAGAAGTTAAGGGTCAAAAATATTTGTGCATATAAATATAGGCTAACGAGCTAAAATGGTGACGAATAATTATTTCATGGCTCAAGAACAGACAACACAAAACAAAAAACTTTTGATTAGACACTAGTTTATTACCCTGATGAAAAAAGTCATGCACCCCCCAAAATGATGTTCACACAAGTCGCAGAAGCTTCAGTAACTGGTGTAGCCACCGTAAGCATTCAGACATTCTTGACAATGTTGGTGCATGCTGTTGATCAGGCGTTGGAAATAACGTTGAGGGATCGCTAGCCATTCTGCGACTAATCGCTGAGCCAGTTGCTGGAGGTTGACGGCAGGGACGTGATGTGATCGAACTCGCTGCCCTAGGGATGTTGATAACGGATAGTTTTGCAACCGGTTAGCCGACATCATTATTCGGTTAATAAACGGTTAGAAATGCTGAAACGTTCTACAGTTATGACCCACATAATACCCAACCCAAAACCCCCAAATTAAAAATGCATGCATACACAGAATGGACGTTTCTCAGAATGGTATTTATTGGTTTCAAAATGTAACATTCAACATAACAAATAATAAGTTGTAATATACATTGTATAGCCTACAAATAGCAGCCTACATTGAAGCCCTAATTGTTTTTAAATGGACATCGGCACATCCGAGCCTAGCTATAGCCGGATCTCTTGAGGGGGGGGGGGGGGGGATCTAATTAGGCTATGACGTGAACTAGGCTAAACTAAATCAAATTTAGTCTACTTATTCGCTAACCTACACATTTTTGTTCAGGAAGATTAACATGTTGACATGTTCTGGTGTTAATCTGGTGCGTATGCTAGTCTGTTTACTGTAAGGTTCGCTGCCGAGAACACCTGCTCCTGGGGCATTTAACATATTGTTTTCATGCTTTTGCGGCACAAGAGTGACACAATTCAAATGCAATGGCATTGCATCCATTTGAATGATCATTTCCACGTGTTCGCGCAAAAACCCTGCCAAAAATCCGAACTGAACAAGCAAACTGTCAAAGCTGCCCATCAAGACAGGGCCTCGAAGAAAGGGGCGTTACAGGGAACTGTTCAAACCACTGAACATAATGGTTGTCTGTGATTTCGGTCTTCAGGCAGTTACCAGGCTAGATAGCGACATTTCCTAGTCCTCTGTGTTTGGGGATTATAGGCTAAATGCTAAAAACTATAAAGTCAACAAGGTAACCTAAACGTTACGATGATCCTCGCCAGCCCGTTGTTCCTAACTTAACCTTAAAGGGGAACTGAAACATCCATATCCAAGTTGATAACACATTCATTTTTGTATTTTAAAATATCTATGGCATGATCACTGACATGATTCGTCCAACTGAACTTCTGTCAACTTAGCTAGTAGCTATAGCTAATTATCGCTCGTCAATATGAGTGACTATGAGGACGAAAGTGAACGAGATTCATTCATGCCACTAATTTGATTGAGCAATATCGTGTCTGTTTGATTTACCCCTCCCACTCAGTTTAAGACAAATTCAACCAAAGAAGTAGGCTAACGTTACTTGACACAAATTTTTTTTCAGACCTGCAATTGAGAGCGGTCGATCATAGAGTGTAAATATGGAGAGCTCTGTGGCTAGCTATCTACCCATATGAAAAAATACTATAGTATACTATAGTAAAAACTAATAATATAGTATCAGAATACTATAGTACTATACTATAGTATTACGATACTATAGTATTACCGGTAATACTATAGTATACTATAGTATTACCGGTAATACTATAGTATACTATAGTATTACGATACTATAGTATTACCGGTAATACTATAGTATTCCGCAGAAACACTATAGTATACTATAGTATTACGATACTATAGTATTACCGGTAATACTATAGTATTTAGCAAAAACACTATAGTATACTATAGTACAATATGTTGGAATGTTTTATATAGTTCATTATAGTTTTTACTGTTATTACTGTAGTATACTACAGTATATGTTGGAATGTTTACTATAGTATTTACTATAGTATTTTCCACTATTTTCTACAGTAATTGTTTACTATAGTTTTTACAGTTATTACTACAGTATACCACAGTACAATACGTTGGACTGTTTACTATACATTGTTTACAACAGTTTTTACTGTTATTACTATAGTATACCACACTACAAAATACTAAAACATTATACTTGCTGTAGTTTTTACAATAGTAAGCATTTTAAGTGCAAACTAAAAATATCAATTAAAATAACATTTACATATTTGTTGTAATAATTAAGAAAAACATAGGAATGCATTTATTTTTCTAATAAATTGTTTATTTTAAATTTTACAAGTGAAATAAAAATTTAATTAGTTTTTTATTTTGCTGGCGTTATTTAATTTCTGCCGAATTAGCGCTCTGATGTTCCCATCCGTCAGGCTCGGGAAGTGTTCCTTGGCAGCTTCTAAGAAAGAAAGACAGAAAAACAACAAGACAAAATGAGAGGACTTTTATTTGACGCAGTAGATCAAGTCGGGTTCAGAGAAAAATTAAACAATGCGCCGTTAATTCTGTCAATTTGGTTTAAAATACATAATTTGAAACACTATGAAGGGTGAAAGTAACAAAAATTAAATGATAAAAACAGAGAAAAAGAGAGTTGATAAATGATAAAAACAGAGTTGATAAATGTACCATTTTAATTCGAATTAAAACACACTTGATTTGATAAAACGCTTGATTATTATCGTTCATCACAGCAAGTGCACATGTTAAACGATAAATGGCAAACAAGCTGTGATGAACGATAATAATCAAGCCAGTTTTATCAAATCAAGTGTGTTTTAATCAAACCATTAACACATTTATTAAATCAATGGTACTTTTATCAACTCTCTTTTCATCATTTATAAACTATCATTTAATTTTTGTTACTTTCACAAAACACAGCATGTGCTGCATTCCATACTTCTTTAACTCACTAACTGCCATGGAATTCTGGAACACTGAGCACTCAGACTGCCAAGCCAATATGGCCGCCCAACATTCTAAATGATTAAACTCAAATGACAAATGTTTAAACCCCATACATGGTCCTTGTTTTAGCTTTAGACATTTATTTCGATCAGTAATTAGTTGATTAGTAGACATTAGTAAATGCTTTGCCACTCCTTGGCCCTCATAGCTACACATAGCAGTCAACATCATCACAGAGATGCCAGTAATAAGGCTTTTAAAATTTTTTTGTGAAGGACAAATATCAACAACTATAACATCAAGACCAATAACAATGTAAAGAGTTAAATTCATTATTTAATGTCAAATGTATGCCATTCAATTAAACATGAGATTAATTGATAAAATGAACATATTAGCAGAGAGACTAAATTGAATATTAGTGAAGTCATAGAGAGTTCAAATGCATTCAAGTAGACTATCATCTCTGGACATTTTTAGATTGGTAATGATGAACAATAAATTAAATTATAGAGATGTGTAGATTGGTAAAGTTATATAACAATAGTAATAATGAACACTAAATAACGTTAATTTATTTCCTCATCTTCAAATCCCAAAAACTACTACTCACAATATCCAAATTGAAACTGACCAATTGCTCCCATCACTTTCTATAGCCAGTGTTTGAAGTGGGAAAGACAAGTTACATTGTCGAAAAGCAGTGAGAAATCAGGAAAGATACATTTTTATTTTTTAATATAGAAAGCATGTACCGTTTGAATGGCATGCCAATGGACTGGCTCACTTGAATTAATCCTTATGGACTTACGTACAGTGACTGGGAATGAAAGAAAGAGAATCTCACGGACGAATGTACAGTTTATGAGACGTAGCGGAATGCGAGAAAAATTGCCGGTAAGTTGGCTTACTCTGAGCAAAACGTACAAGTCTTGGCATGGTGTCGTGGTTCGTTCTGGCTCACGTCAAGCACTGGCTATAGCGCATTAAGTTAGCCAAGCGAAGGATAAATCGTTTGGACAGAAAGTTAAGTCCAAATAAAAGTTGGGAAACTAGAAACCCTAGGTAACGTTAGCTTGTTAGGCGTCTACCGTTAAAGTTGGCTAACGTTAACGTTACAGCTTTTTGAAGTTAAGCATATAACGTAACGTTAAATCAAAGCGAATTTTAAGCTTCAAAGTTACCTAGGGTTATAGTTTTCAAACGATTTACCCTTAGTTTGGCTAACAAATGTGGTCATACGATAGGACACCACTTCTTGAAATCTCCTCTATCCTATCTAGACACGGCCACTAAGGTGGCTCTCTTCAAATTTGCTAGCAAGTTAGCTAGCTTAGTTGTAGCTCCGTAATATCATTATATGAAATTTCAACCAATCACAACACATGTTGACATACCACATCACGTTTATTCAATGTTTCATGATATATTTACCCAGCAACAATATTGTAATTGGCTAGAAAATGAAGCTTCAACTTGTGATGCGTGTTGGGCGCATATATTCGCCCCTGGCAGTCTAGAACGTTGGCAGTTTGGGCGCATATATGCGCCCTCGGCAGTGAGTGAGTTAAAATTGAGTTTTGAATGATGTTTTTATTGCTCAGCCTTTAATTTGCGGTAATTCATTTATTTTCCATGAGTCACTCACCTCGTTAACTCGCACATTTTTGATGGACCCCAACAGACGCAAGTAATCGAGGTGATGGTGTACCATATATCCAGTGTTTCCCCTACCATACATTAGTGGGTAAAACAGCACCCAAAACTCCCCAAAACAGCACCCCCCCATAGGGGAAACACTGAATATCAATGCATCAACTCAGATTTGAATGTTTTTTTTACATAACCTACTTGTGATGAGTTCCAGTTCCTTCCATGGGATAGGTGGTTTGGGCTGGTCCTTTCCCACTGATGACTTGGCCCCGGTCAGTGAATGTTCTGCCATGTACTCCCGTGTGTACAGGCCGTGGAGCAGGTCATTGATAAATGTTTGTGCATTGTGCTTTGCACAAAGGCACAACAATTCCTTTGAGATAAACTGAAAATACAAGAAAAATACAAGAACCATAAGTATCACCTATTAGTATTATCTAACAGACAAAGACAGTTCAATCAGTTTAATTTGATAGAATGTTATGAATGGACACATTTTCACAACAACCCAATATGGTTAAATTATTTTTATTTTGTATGTTGACTGTCTCAGTAAACTTAAAATATTGTTTACAGTGCTGGTACAACATACCCCACGCTGGTCATCAGAATATCAAAATATACATTTATGTGTGAAATAGCTTTAAAATATGAGAAACTTTATTTGTCAATATTAGGTAGGACCACTTTAACATGGAATTGCTCTATTCTAAAGTTTAGTTGAATACTTACACCATCTGTGGTCCCCTGACCCTCAGCAGGGATGGGCACAGAGCTGTCCTTTCTTGCTTGGGAGTGAGTCGGAGAGGGATGAGATGGAGAGGAGCGAGAGGAGGAGTGAGGGGAATGTACAAACCCCTCCAGTTTTCTCACAATTTCTGGTAACTTGTTGATATGAAACTTTTCTGGATGGTACCACAATTGCCATCTATCACACTTACCACTTGTTGCGATTATTGTCGCTGGACAGCGGAGGTGCTCCTTGCCCTTTGGCCACAGGACAGTATACCTTTTAAATGCCTCAAAATGTCCATCCTCCAGTCCCTCTTCCACGTAGGACAGTGGTCCCACCTCCACTGTATTCTCCGCGGTAAAATCAAATAATGCAAACCACATTCTAAAACAAATAACGTTAACGTTAATGCAGCAGACATTAGCAAATGGCAATAATAACGTTATTACGGAGAACGACAAGCCCATGGCTATGGATGCAGCGGGCGTCTGAAAGAAAATAATGTGTAGGATCGTGATAATGCTGTCGATACGTTAGCTACTTCTGCCATAGCTAGCCATGTGTACTGTCATGAAGGTTTAGCTAGCTATCATACTTAGCTAGCTAGGTTCACAGGGATGTGCGTTATCAGCTGTGTATTCTTAGCTAGCTAACTTCGCTAGTTTAGCTACCGTTAGGGCCGTATGTCGTTCCATTGGTCGTTACCATTGAGGTGTTTAATCTATCTAGCTAGCTAACTGTTAGCTAGCTAATTATGTGAATGCCACCATCTTCCCCTTTTGTCCATTCGTTTCCTTTGGTGAAATTAAATTAGCTAGCCAGCATGATCATGCGCCCTAAACCTAAAGTTTAAAGGCTAGCGTTCGAGCACCCATTGTCGACCGCTTTCGCGGAAAAAAACAGCAAAGCGTACACATATTTGCAATCGTAGGTAAAAATGGGATACATATCGGTAACACCCTGTACCTAGTTTTGTAGAAAAAAATGTCCTTGTTATCCTCCGAAGGCTATTTTCTTCAGGACTTCCGCTATTTTCTTTCTTTAACGGCAAATATGCAGGACGCCCGCCCGCCGTAGCATTAGCCGGGTGGGGACCTATTCTCGACCGCCCCTCGCGATTAGTGCCGCGGTCTTTACTTTTCTCTAATTTTATGAAAGTGGAGCCACTATAAGTCATAAAGTAAGCACGCATTCAACTCTATGGTATTTTATCTTCTCAAAAATACGTCAATGGTCCCATGTACTCGCCAATTTATTTTGTAAGACAACATCTTCACCTGTACCTTGTGGAAACACTGGAAGCTGACTACAATATACATGACAAAAATTCCTTATGACAACACTCTGCGGCCTATTGTTTCTTCTCAAACACCTTAATTAAATGGGTTGAACAATTAATATACATGTTAAAATACATTGAAACATAATTCAATAATTGCATTAATTGCATTTCAGCATTGTAATGGTAAACAGGTAGCATGGTAGATAGCACGATCATCAATGGGACGTTATTTTAGATCAAGTTGTAGAAGCGTCTTTCTACAAAAACGGCAGCATTCCCTTTTTAGAACAAGGAAAATATCTCCTATTTAAAAAATGGTGACACATAATACATATCTTGCATTAATTCAAAATGTTCTTTTGTTAAAAAAACGTGTCCTTTAGGTGTATTCGTTTGTTTACCATTAATATAAAAGTTAAACAAAATCACGTCCTATCGTGATTGGAGGTTTAGTGACACATTTTAAGTTGAAACTTGTATTTCTTCTTGTTTTAATACGATTAAACTTACAAATAAACACAGATAAAATCGCTATACTTAATAGCTAAATATCCTATTTAAGTAGGCTAGATGTAAAAAGATGAAATCATATTTTATATTTTCATTTAAACATTGCTTTTCAGTGTTGTTTTTGTTCGTGGAAAATCTGTAGGCTACGTTGCATTTCAGGACATAAAACCTGCCATGGCTACATTGTGTTATGTCCTGCATTGCAAATTTCACCAGAAGAGGGGACCGTTTACAAAAATATACCAGCAATACTTACACAGCTATGCTCCCCTTTATTCCTCTGAAGAGAATATTTTGTGACATTAAATACAAACCATGCCTTGTGCACACTCCTTAACTGGACAGCAAAAAGGTGTGACAAATATCCTATTTGTAAATACATCCAGCGAGTTATTTCTTCTAAACCCCCCCCCTCCTAATTAAATGTAGTTATCAGAACAAACGTTAAAAGGTATGTGAAAAAAACATTTAGTAATTCAGCCATTGTATACCTTTATTATAAATCACATTTTGTCATTGTGATGGTGATTGCATGATCATTACAATGGAGTTATTTGCTGGTACATTTGCCACATGAAAAAAATAATACTTCCACCAAAGTACATAGAAAAGAATAATTGTACTTCATAAAAGTGAATGTTTGACTTAAATTTTTAAAACTTTTTAAAACTTAAACAAATGAATAAATATTAAATTTATTTAAATGTAGAAATATGAAATCTAAAAGTTATTAAACAACTGTATATCATGTTAAAGAAGTTAAAACTCAGGGCAGTTAATACATAAGAATTAGCCATCCTCCTCACTCAACTTCAAGACATGAGGAGTGGAACCACTGCTCGCGGGATTCACAGGAAACCCATAATACCACCATGTCTTCTTCTTTGGGAGGGTCCACCTCGCCACATGCAGAGCATAGGCTGAGGCCTTCCCTCAAATGTCTGATGATGATGTGCCATCTATAGAGAAAAGGAAGGGAAATATAATTTTTTCAGTACTTCATTCGTAAAAACGACAACAAAAAGTTGTGAAACCACTTAGGTGCTGAAAAAATATTTATTTAGGGCTCTTCAATGTACAAAACGTATATATCTTGCCATTGAGCAAGGAAGGCTATCTGCACTGCTGTTTACGTACTGGCGACACATTTAGAAACGAGCCTCTCTTCCTCAGGCATCATAATCAATGCTGCCTGAGGAAGAGAGATTCGTTTCGAAACATGAGTTGGCATCTGTTATTGAAGGGGAAAAAAAACAAAGAAAGCATGCATGAACTCACTGAGCTAAGCTTTCTACTTTTGTTGATTGCACATGATAGCACATAAGAGGGCAGTGGGATAAACAGTGTAATAAACCAATGAGATAAACAATGGAGTGGTGGAGAGAAGAGGGGCTGTGGAGGGAGGAAGGGCTGCAGTTATATGTGCTACAAAGTAAAATCAGAAAGGTAACCGAATGAGTACTAAAATGTCAAAGCAAATACATTTGCTATGATGCATATTACTAACTTATGCCTCATTTAGGATACAGATCAAACACTGTTATTACCTTTAGCTGCTAGCAGGAGGGTGGCAATGGAGGCAGGCAGCCTAGTGGAGGGATGCCGGACTTGGGAAGTCGTAGAGCACATGTGGCTAGGGGCTAAAGATTTGGCGGATGGACTGGTGATGACAGGGCCAGAGATGAGAGAAAAAATTCTTGTCAGGGGAGGTGGATGTCCAAAGCGTCTTACTCTTCAGCAAACTCTGCTTTGAGTGGTGCAAAGAACCCCCTGTCCAACAGCTGAAATATATGGGAGAGATGTGGTGGAAGAGAGAAGAGCACGACACCTTCCCTAATTGGCCAGGTCCGTGGTCTCCCTGTCGATGTGCTGTTGTGGCCATCGAACACCAGGAGCAGGGGGCGCTCCTTCATCGCGTACAGGAAGAAGTGTTTCTGGAACCACTTCAGGAAAAGGGTGGTGTCTATGTAGCCAGATGTAACAAGGTGTTAAGCTCTCCCAGGGTAGTCACTTCCCAGGTACCCCTTCCCGTAGATTATCATTGGTGGATGTCTTCCTCAGATGCTTTCAGGGCAGGCATGCCAGCACTGTGATGTGGTGCCTGGTGGCGGGTGCTTGAAGGTAGGGATGTTTCCACCCCTTGCTGACCAGCATCTTGCAGCGAAGTATTCCCATCTGAAACCCTGACTCATCACGTTGTAGATTTGTCTGGGTTTCTCCATTAGCACATTCTTCTCTACCATGGCCTTCAGCATGTTAAAGTAAAGGGCAATGTTCCTCTCCCTGGCCAACGTGGTCTCACGCGGACACGTCACATAGCGACGCTTCTGCCCAAGCGTCGCTATGTGACGCCAAAGGTAGCCTTTTGCGTCGTATATTGACGCAGCCTTTTGCGTCATATATTGACGGTTGTGGCCACATAATTTGTCTTTCGTTGTGGCACTTCAATATTATGCTTTTTTATTTTTATTTTTTCTTCATCTGGTAGAGAGTTACGTGAACTCTTGTGGTTGAGCTCGCCCACTATCTTAGCAGTTCGGGCATGAGCCCGAGTTACATGAACTCCAGTGGAAGTTATGTTTAGGGGTTGGGGGTGGGGTACGGGAATCACAAACTCAGAAAGATCTCCGCGCACACGGCGAAGACTGAGTGGGCGCATGCTCGCAGTCGGTTATCATGAGCAAAGCCTTCGCCATAGTAGGATTCGTAAATTCGAGACGAGTGCGTCAAATAATGACGCAAAAGGCCTCCTTCTGCGTCTAAAGGATGACGCCGTAGGAGCTGCCCAAGCGTCGCTATGTGACGACTTGGGAGTGAGACCAGGCTGCCCTGGCACACCTGATTCTCCCTCTTGTTGCTAATGTTGTTTTCTACTTTTTTGAGCCTGACTGCCTGCCACATGGTCATACCCTACTTGCATGCTTGTATTGCCCTCAGCATTGCCTCCTCCTCCACAGACATCTCTTTTTGCCCTTGTTCATCTGTAAAAATGTTCAAAAATAAATTTCTGCACTCTTCCCTCCATTATTCCAATAATCTTATTATGTAATCTATGTGTTCTATGAGAATGGCTAAATTATAAGTAGAAATGAAGTTTACTTAACATTTTAAATGTAACTATTTCTCAATTTGTCAAAAAATGCAAACTTGAGGATTTCCTACATTATTGATTGCAAGGAATCAAAATGTGAATCTAATTAAAGCCTACTAATATCTTAATTATATCTAATTATTATCCATTAAATGGATCTGAGCATTAAAGTACATATTGATTAATTCTATTAAATTAAGTTGCTGCCTAATTATATGTATTTTATGTGTTTCACGAATGATTTCACATGGCACAACATCTTTTTTTAAAGCAGACTCATGATCACAACATTAACTTTAGTCTTGTTAATCCAACATCAGCATGTCACTAATAATTTAAATATAAGATAAGGAACTAAGTAAATATCTATGCATTATCTCAAATTCAATAATTAAATGAATAAATAGCCCATTTCATTTAATGAGCGAGAAACCTTCATAAGCGAGTCAAAAACTGAATGTCACTGTCCACAATTCTAGCCGTCGTGCACGGTCTGAACAGCTTCTGTGCCGTCCGCTAGGATACTCATTTTCTGAGGCGCATTTCTTTGTGTATTTAAGGTTAATATCGGAAAGGGGTGGTCCTTATAAGTATTTCTAGCAATCCGTACATATTCACTGCAGTTAGCCAAGTGTTTTCGAGCTAAATAGCCGTTGGAAAGCTACGTTTCAAACTGTAAAGCGATATTAGGACTGTTTCATTTAATCGTCGCGATTAAGGAATTCGAAGCGTGCTCGAAGTATAAAAGTTAACGTTGTAAAAGAGGTCGTATTAATATAACTAAATATAGATCTATTAAGTTGAAAACTGTCAGTTAGACAGGTTATTATGTGTATTTTTACGGGACATACGTTTAATTGGTCACAGTGTTCAGTCCTCGCGAATAATATGAAATAAATACGTTGGCGCCTGAGGCGGTCGGAGATGGCCCCCTCCCCCCCCCCGGTCGAGAATAGGTGCTCGAACGCTAGACAAACGTTAACGTTAATTTAGCTAGGCCAGTAACAGGGACAGTAATTTCAACGACGCTGAAGTTGGCTCCCGATTCGCAGCTCCCGATTCGGAATTGCCGGTCCACCTTAAATCGGTCGCGAAAAGCGATTGTATGCTTTCACGGTCATCCTTCCGCTTTTTTCTCCGCTAAATCTAATTGGCTCAACATTCTGATAGCCTAGTTGTGTGTGTGTATACATACATATATATATTTATTAATTTATTTATTTATTTTGGATACTGCACCGTTTTGAAATAATCGCACTCCAAACTTCCTATGTCCACCAATGTAAATTACTGAAAAAGGTGAAATTTTGAATAGGATTTTCTTGCCAATTTTAGAACGTCTCAAACTTTTGACACTTGGGTATGAGAGAAGAGGTCCTCCTCTATATCTTACCCGAGTTGGGTGAAATATTACTGTAGCATTTTGAAATAATCCCACTTCAAACTTTCTATGTAATCCAATGTAAATCGACTGAAAAAAGTGACATTTTGAATAGGATTTTCTTGCCAATTTTAGAACGTCTCAAACTTTTGACACTTGGGTATGAGAGAAGAGGTCCTCCACTATATCTGACCTGAGTTGGGTGAAATATTACTGTAGCATTTTGAAATAATCCCACTTCAAACTTTCTATGTAATCCAATGTAAAACGACTGAAAAAGGTGAAAGTTTGAATAGGGTTTTCGTGCCAATTTTAGAACGTCTCAAACTTTTGACACTTGGGTATGAGAGAAGAGGTCCTCCACTATATCTGACCTGAGTTGGGTGAAATATTACTGTAGCATTTTGAAATAATCCCACTTCAAACTTTCTATGTAATCCAATGTAAAACGACTGAAAAAGGTGAAAGTTTGAATAGGGTTTTCTTGCCAATTTTAGAACGTCTCAAACTTTTGACACTTGGGTATGAGAGAAGAGGTCCTCCACTATATCTGACCTGAGTTGGGTGAAATATTACTGTAGCATTTTGAAATAATCCCACTTCAAACTTTCTATGTAATCCAATGTAAATCGACTGAAAAATGTGAAAGTTTTGAATAGGGTTTTCTTGCCAATTTTAGAACGTCTCAAACTTTTGACACTTGGGTATGAGAGAAGAGGTCCTCCACTATATCTGACCTGAGTTGGGTGAAATATTACTGTAGCATTTTGAAATAATCCCACTTCAAACTTTCTATGTAATCCAATGTAAATCGACTGAAAAAAGTGACATTTTGAATAGGATTTTCTTGCCAATTTTAGAACGTCTCAAACTTTTGACACTTGGGTATGAGAGAAGAGGTCCTCCACTATATCTGACCTGAGTTGGGTGAAATATTACTGTAGCATTTTGAAATAATCCCACTTCAAACTTTCTATGTAATCCAATGTAAATCGACTGAAAAAAGTGACATTTTGAATAGGATTTTCTTGCCAATTTTAGAACGTCTCAAACTTTTGACACTTGGGTATGAGAGAAGAGGTCCTCCTCTATATCTTACCCGAGTTGGGTGAAATATTACTGTAGCATTTTGAAATAATCCCACTTCAAACTTTCTATGTAATCCAATGTAAAACGACTGAAAAAGGTGAAAGTTTGAATAGGGTTTTCTTGCCAATTTTAGAACGTCTCAAACTTTTGACACTTGGCTATGAGAGAAGACGTCCTCCACTATATCTGACCTGAGTTGGGTGAAATATTACTGTAGCATTTTGAAATAATCCCACTTCAAACTTTCTATGTAATCCAATGTAAATCGACTGAAAAAAGTGACATTTTGAATAGGATTTTCTTGCCAATTTTAGAACGTCTCAAACTTTTGACACTTGGGTATGAGAGAAGAGGTCCTCCTCTATATCTTACCCGAGTTGGGTGAAATATTACTGTAGCATTTTGAAATAATCCCACTTCAAACTTTCTATGTAATCCAATGTAAATCGACTGAAAAATTTGACATTTTGAATAGGATTTTATTGCCAATTTTAGAACGTCTCAAACTTTTGACACTTGGGTATGAGAGAAGAGGTCCTCCTCTATATGTGACCCGAGTTGGGTGAAATATTACTGTAGCATTTTGAAATAATCCCACTTCAAACTTTCTATGTAATCCAATGTAAAACGACTGAAAAAGGTGAAAGTTTGAATAGGGTTTTCTTGCCAATTTTAGAACGTCTCAAACTTTTGACACTTGGGTATGAGAGAAGAGGTCCTCCACTATATCTGACCTGAGTTGGGTGAAATATTACTGTAGCATTTTGAAATAATCCCACTTCAAACTTTCTATGTAATCCAATGTAAATCGACTGAAAAAAGTGACATTTTGAATAGGATTTTCTTGCCAATTTTAGAACGTCTCAAACTTTTGACACTTGGGTATGAGAGAAGAGGTCCTCCTCTATATCTTACCCGAGTTGGGTGAAATATTACTGTAGCATTTTGAAATAATCCCACTTCAAACTTTCTATGTAATCCAATGTAAATCGACTGAAAAAAGTGACATTTTGAATAGGATTTTCTTGCCAATTTTAGAACGTCTCAAACTTTTGACACTTGGGTATGAGAGAAGAGGTCCTCCACTATATCTGACCTGAGTTGGGTGAAATATTACTGTAGCATTTTGAAATAATCCCACTTCAAACTTTCTATGTAATCCAATGTAAATCGACTGAAAAAAGTGACATTTTGAATAGGATTTTCTTGCCAATTTTAGAACGTCTCAAACTTTTGACACTTGGGTATGAGAGAAGAGGTCCTCCACTATATCTGACCTGAGTTGGGTGAAATATTACTGTAGCATTTTGAAATAATCCCACTTCAAACTTTCTATGTAATCCAATGTAAATCGACTGAAAAAAGTGACATTTTGAATAGGATTTTCTTGCCAATTTTAGAACGTCTCAAACTTTTGACACTTGGGTATGAGAGAAGAGGTCCTCCTCTATATCTTACCCGAGTTGGGTGAAATATTACTGTAGCATTTTGAAATAATCCCACTTCAAACTTTCTATGTAATCCAATGTAAATCGACTGAAAAATGTGACATTTTGAATAGGATTTTATTGCCAATTTTAGAACGTCTCAAACTTTTGACACTTGGGTATGAGAGAAGAGGTCCTCCTCTATATCTGACCCGAGTTGGGTGAAATATTACTGTAGCATTTTGAAATAATCCCACTTCAAACTTTCTATGTAATCCAATGTAAAACGACTGAAAAAGGTGAAAGTTTGAATAGGGTTTTCGTGCCAATTTTAGAACGTCTCAAACTTTTGACACTTGGGTATGAGAGAAGAGGTCCTCCACTATATCTGACCTGAGTTGGGTGAAATATTACTGTAGCATTTTGAAATAATCCCACTTCAAACTTTCTATGTAATCCAATGTAAATCGACTGAAAAAAGTGACATTTTGAATAGGATTTTCTTGCCAATTTTAGAACGTCTCAAACTTTTGACACTTGGGTATGAGAGAAGAGGTCCTCCACTATATCTGACCTGAGTTGGGTGAAATATTACTGTAGCATTTTGAAATAATCCCACTTCAAACTTTCTATGTAATCCAATGTAAATCGACTGAAAAAAGTGACATTTTGAATAGGATTTTCTTGCCAATTTTAGAACGTCTCAAACTTTTGACACTTGGGTATGAGAGAAGAGGTCCTCCTCTATATCTTACCCGAGTTGGGTGAAATATTACTGTAGCATTTTGAAATAATCCCACTTCAAACTTTCTATGTAATCCAATGTAAAACGACTGAAAAAGGTGAAAGTTTGAATAGGGTTTTCTTGCCAATTTTAGAACGTCTCAAACTTTTGACACTTGGCTATGAGAGAAGACGTCCTCCACTATATCTGACCTGAGTTGGGTGAAATATTACTGTAGCATTTTGAAATAATCCCACTTCAAACTTTCTATGTAATCCAATGTAAATCGACTGAAAAAAGTGACATTTTGAATAGGATTTTCTTGCCAATTTTAGAACGTCTCAAACTTTTGACACTTGGGTATGAGAGAAGAGGTCCTCCTCTATATCTTACCCGAGTTGGGTGAAATATTACTGTAGCATTTTGAAATAATCCCACTTCAAACTTTCTATGTAATCCAATGTAAATCGACTGAAAAATTTGACATTTTGAATAGGATTTTATTGCCAATTTTAGAACGTCTCAAACTTTTGACACTTGGGTATGAGAGAAGAGGTCCTCCTCTATATGTGACCCGAGTTGGGTGAAATATTACTGTAGCATTTTGAAATAATCCCACTTCAAACTTTCTATGTAATCCAATGTAAAACGACTGAAAAAGGTGAAAGTTTGAATAGGGTTTTCTTGCCAATTTTAGAACGTCTCAAACTTTTGACACTTGGGTATGAGAGAAGAGGTCCTCCACTATATCTGACCTGAGTTGGGTGAAATATTACTGTAGCATTTTGAAATAATCCCACTTCAAACTTTCTATGTAATCCAATGTAAATCGACTGAAAAAAGTGACATTTTGAATAGGATTTTCTTGCCAATTTTAGAACGTCTCAAACTTTTGACACTTGGGTATGAGAGAAGAGGTCCTCCTCTATATCTTACCCGAGTTGGGTGAAATATTACTGTAGCATTTTGAAATAATCCCACTTCAAACTTTCTATGTAATCCAATGTAAATCGACTGAAAAAAGTGACATTTTGAATAGGATTTTCTTGCCAATTTTAGAACGTCTCAAACTTTTGACACTTGGGTATGAGAGAAGAGGTCCTCCACTATATCTGACCTGAGTTGGGTGAAATATTACTGTAGCATTTTGAAATAATCCCACTTCAAACTTTCTATGTAATCCAATGTAAATCGACTGAAAAAAGTGACATTTTGAATAGGATTTTCTTGCCAATTTTAGAACGTCTCAAACTTTTGACACTTGGGTATGAGAGAAGAGGTCCTCCACTATATCTGACCTGAGTTGGGTGAAATATTACTGTAGCATTTTGAAATAATCCCACTTCAAACTTTCTATGTAATCCAATGTAAATCGACTGAAAAAAGTGACATTTTGAATAGGATTTTCTTGCCAATTTTAGAACGTCTCAAACTTTTGACACTTGGGTATGAGAGAAGAGGTCCTCCTCTATATCTTACCCGAGTTGGGTGAAATATTACTGTAGCATTTTGAAATAATCCCACTTCAAACTTTCTATGTAATCCAATGTAAATCGACTGAAAAATGTGACATTTTGAATAGGATTTTATTGCCAATTTTAGAACGTCTCAAACTTTTGACACTTGGGTATGAGAGAAGAGGTCCTCCTCTATATCTGACCCGAGTTGGGTGAAATATTACTGTAGCATTTTGAAATAATCCCACTTCAAACTTTCTATGTAATCCAATGTAAAACGACTGAAAAAGGTGAAAGTTTGAATAGGGTTTTCGTGCCAATTTTAGAACGTCTCAAACTTTTGACACTTGGGTATGAGAGAAGAGGTCCTCCACTATATCTGACCTGAGTTGGGTGAAATATTACTGTAGCATTTTGAAATAATCCCACTTCAAACTTTCTATGTAATCCAATGTAAATCGACTGAAAAAAGTGACATTTTGAATAGGATTTTCTTGCCAATTTTAGAACGTCTCAAACTTTTGACACTTGGGTATGAGAGAAGAGGTCCTCCACTATATCTGACCTGAGTTGGGTGAAATATTACTGTAGCATTTTGAAATAATCCCACTTCAAACTTTCTATGTAATCCAATGTAAATCGACTGAAAAAAAGTGACATTTTGAATAGGATTTTCTTGCCAATTTTAGAACGTCTCAAACTTTTGACACTTGGGTATGAGAGAAGAGGTCCTCCTCTATATCTTACCCGAGTTGGGTGAAATATTACTGTAGCATTTTGAAATAATCCCACTTCAAACTTTCTATGTAATCCAATGTAAAACGACTGAAAAAGGTGAAAGTTTGAATAGGGTTTTCTTGCCAATTTTAGAACGTCTCAAACTTTTGACACTTGGCTATGAGAGAAGACGTCCTCCACTATATCTGACCTGAGTTGGGTGAAATATTACTGTAGCATTTTGAAATAATCCCACTTCAAACTTTCTATGTAATCCAATGTAAATCGACTGAAAAAAGTGACATTTTGAATAGGATTTTCTTGCCAATTTTAGAACGTCTCAAACTTTTGACACTTGGGTATGAGAGAAGAGGTCCTCCTCTATATCTTACCCGAGTTGGGTGAAATATTACTGTAGCATTTTGAAATAATCCCACTTCAAACTTTCTATGTAATCCAATGTAAATCGACTGAAAAATTTGACATTTTGAATAGGATTTTATTGCCAATTTTAGAACGTCTCAAACTTTTGACACTTGGGTATGAGAGAAGAGGTCCTCCTCTATATGTGACCCGAGTTGGGTGAAATATTACTGTAGCATTTTGAAATAATCCCACTTCAAACTTTCTATGTAATCCAATGTAAAACGACTGAAAAAGGTGAAAGTTTGAATAGGGTTTTCTTGCCAATTTTAGAACGTCTCAAACTTTTGACACTTGGGTATGAGAGAAGAGGTCCTCCACTATATCTGACCTGAGTTGGGTGAAATATTACTGTAGCATTTTGAAATAATCCCACTTCAAACTTTCTATGTAATCCAATGTAAATCGACTGAAAAAAGTGACATTTTGAATAGGATTTTCTTGCCAATTTTAGAACGTCTCAAACTTTTGACACTTGGGTATGAGAGAAGAGGTCCTCCTCTATATCTTACCCGAGTTGGGTGAAATATTACTGTAGCATTTTGAAATAATCCCACTTCAAACTTTCTATGTAATCCAATGTAAAACGACTGAAAAAGGTGAAAGTTTGAATAGGGTTTTCGTGCCAATTTTAGAACGTCTCAAACTTTTGACACTTGGGTATGAGAGAAGAGGTCCTCCACTATATCTGACCTGAGTTGGGTGAAATATTACTGTAGCATTTTGAAATAATCCCACTTCAAACTTTCTATGTAATCCAATGTAAATCGACTGAAAAAAGTGACATTTTGAATAGGATTTTTCTTGCCAATTTTAGAACGTCTCAAACTTTTGACACTTGGGTATGAGAGAAGAGGTCCTCCACTATATCTGACCTGAGTTGGGTGAAATATTACTGTAGCATTTTGAAATAATCCCACTTCAAACTTTCTATGTAATCCAATGTAAATCGACTGAAAAAAGTGACATTTTGAATAGGATTTTCTTGCCAATTTTAGAACGTCTCAAACTTTTGACACTTGGGTATGAGAGAAGAGGTCCTCCTCTATATCTTACCCGAGTTGGGTGAAATATTACTGTAGCATTTTGAAATAATCCCACTTCAAACTTTCTATGTAATCCAATGTAAAACGACTGAAAAAGGTGAAAGTTTGAATAGGGTTTTCTTGCCAATTTTAGAACGTCTCAAACTTTTGACACTTGGGTATGAGAGAAGAGGTCCTCCACTATATCTGACCCGAGTTGGGTGAAATATTACTGTAGCATTTTGAAATAATCCCACTTCAAACTTTCTATGTAATCCAATGTAAAACGACTGAAAAAGGTGAAAGTTTGAATAGGATTTTCTTGCCAATTTTAGAACCTCTCAAACTTTTGACACGTGGCTATGAGAGAAGAGGTCCTCCACTATATCTGACCCGAGTTGGGTGAAATATTACTGTAGCATTTTGAAATAATCCCACTTCAAACTTTCTATGTAATCCAATGTAAAACGACTGAAAAAGGTGAAAGTTTGAATAGGATTTTCTTGCCAATTTTAGAACGTCTCAAACTTTTGACACTTGGGTATGAGAGAAGAGGTCCTCCACTATATCTCACCCGAGTTGGGTGAAATATTACTGTAGCATTTTGAAATAATCTCACTTCAAACTTTCTATGTAATCCAATGTCAATCTACTGAATAAAACTTTGAATTTTGAATCGGAATTTCTTGCCAATTTTAAAACGTCTCAAACTTTTGACACTTGGATATGAGAGAGGAAGAAGGTTCTATTTCATATTGTTCAATATGGCATGGTATGGGAGGAGACTGAATAGCAAATTAACCACCACAACGGGAGGAACCACGTCACGCCATAAATATGGCGCTTGTATGCCATCCGGCCTTTTTTTGTCTCAGTTTGAGCTGAGACTGGTTTGTATGGTACCCTTTAGAATTTCTTGCCTCTCCCTATTGCCTGGAGCTACGTCCTGAACGGAGTATGCTTTCTGGGGCTTTCCCTCCCCAGCAACGCGGAATCACGGTTTGTTGCTGTTTGTTTGGCTACCATTACTCGGTAGAGTTGTTACCTTTTGTTAGGCAGTTCACTGCCGGTTTTCCTTGCAGAAGTAGATCGGGTTATTTATTTTATTTTTATTACATTTATTTAGCAGACGCTTTTATCCAAAGCGACGTACAGTAAGTGCGTACAGAGACAACATCATCATTACAGAACAGACAAGGCAAAGCACATCCTTTGCATAATGTAGCAGCTATCCCTAGCAATGAACGTTGACTGTAGTTCACAGTAAGCTGTGGGCAAATCAGCAACACCACACTTTCATTCCAAATACTATTATAAACTATACTATTATAAACCATTCCAAATACTATTATAAACTATGCTATTATAAACCATTCCAAATACTATTATAAACTATAATAAACAGACAGGAAAACACAGGGAACAGGGAACTGATATTCCTAGGTGAGGATATCAGTCAAGGTGGAGTCTGAAGAGGTGTGTCTTCAGGCCTCGACGGAATGCAGGCAGGGTTGGAGTAGAACGTAGGGGAATGGGAAGTTCATTCCACCACTGAGGTGCTAATGTGGAAAAACTCCGCAGTCGGGACAAGCGAGAGCCTTTGACACGGAGGGGGGGAAGTGCCAGTCGCCCTGCTGTAGAAGAGCGAAGTGGTCGAGCAGGAACATAGTTCTGGATTAAGTCCTGCAGGTAGGCGGGGCCTGTCCTATTGGCTGCAGTGTAGGCCAGGGTCAGAACTTTGAACCTGATCCTGGCTGCAACTGGCAGCCAGTGGAGAGACCTCAGCAGGGGGGTTACGTGGGAAAACTTCGGGAGGTTGAACACAAGCCGGGCAGATGCATTCTGGATCAGTTGAAGAGGCAGAATGGCGCAGGCCGGTAGGCTTGCGAGCAGGGAGTTGCAGTAGTCCAGGCGTGAGGTGACCATGGTCTGGACAAGAAGCTGGGTGGAGTAGGTGGTCAGGTACGGTCGAATCCTCCTGATGTTGTACAGGAGGAACCTGCAGGACCGTGCCGTCGCACTGATATGCTCTTTGAAGTCCAGCCGGTCGTCCAGGACCACCCCCAGGTTCCTTGCAGAGCGGGAGGCAGCCACCCCGGTCCCATCAACGGTGATGGAGAGGTCATGTAGTGGGGAGGTCTTGTACGGCATGAAGAGGAGCTCTGTCTTGTCAAGGTTGAGCTTCAGGTGATGGGTAGCCATCCACTCAGAGATGTCAGTCAGACATCTCTGAGTGGATGGCTGGGTTATGCCGATATCTTCTGATTGTATTTTGTCCTGTTGAGGCATTGAATTCTCTTTCTCCTTGTTGTTACTAAGAAAGGGAAAAGGGACAAGCCGGAAGTAGCCTCTGTGTCAGTGGACATACCTGAGGTTTTAGCGGTCTCTGGCGGCCCTTCAGTGCTACTGATTCGGGCCTACTGCTAGCCACCTGCGCCAGCCTACTAGGCCTCTGCTTGGTTGGCTTAGCTAGCCGACACTATGCTGCCTGTGGTGTGTTGGAGGGATTTCCGCAGGATATGTCCTCCGCTACCCCCAGTAACCTTGCTATGGCGCCCACGTACCCGATGTCCTTCAATGCTCAGCAGCTTGGAGTCGGGGTACAAGCTCCAGTTCACACGCGACCGGAGAGGGCTCAACTGCTTCCTAAAGCGCCTGCCCTTGCACATGCTCTGCCGTTCCAGTCTCCCCCTACTGGTGGGAGACAGCGATTGGTTCACATCTGTGTCCCTGCCGGATGTATACTTCCATATCCCCATACACCGGGATCACCGGAAGTACCTCCGCTTTTCCTTCCAAGGCAAAGGGTACGATCACTCGGTCCTCTCCTTCGGCCTAGCCCTGGCCCCACACACCTTTTATGAAGTGCAAGGAGACACGCTGATCCCACTCTGTCACTAAGGGATTCGCATTGTGAACTACCTGGACGACTGGCTAATCTGCAATCCTTCAGAGGAGCAAGCCAGAAGGGATACAAGGTCAGTACTGGCCCACTTAGCTAGCTTGGGCCTGACCCTGAACAGGGGAAAAGAGCCACCTCAGCCCCTCCAGAGAGAGGGTTTTCCTGGGCCCGGTTTTGGTATCAATGTCCATGCAGGCCCCTCTGACCCAGAGAGGCAGCATGTTTTTGATGGACAGTCTGTCCCCACTTTGCTGCAGCGCAGCAGGTGACAGTAAACATTAACCGGAGGTTGCTTGGCTTGATGGCTTCAGCGGCCCAGGTAGTGCCACTTGGGCTGCTGCATACGTGTCCATTACAGCGTTGGGCGGCAGCACAGGGAGTAAGCCCGCACGAGGACAGGCGGCAACTCCTCCCTATTTACCCAGTGTGTTACCTAGGGTGACGACCACCACGGACGCCTCCAAGACTGGCTGGGAGCGGTCGGAGAGGGTCATTCCCTACAAGGGTTGTGGAGCCACTCATGGGTCGGGAAGCACATCAACCTGCCAGAAACGGAGGCAGTGCATCAAGCATTGACCCATTCCTCCCAGTGGTCCGACACAGACAGGTTCTTGTCCGGACAGACAATTCCACTGTGGTCTCCTACCTCAACCAACAGGGTGGGCTTTGGTCTCCAACTCGACATGCAAAGCATGTCAACTCCTGCTGTGGGCACAGGCCTAGGGTATGTCCCCGAAGGCAGTACATGTACTGGGCACAATCAATGTGGAAGCCGATAGGCTGTCCAGGGGTGGCCTGAGAGCGGGGAAATGGTGCCTGCACCCAGACAGTGCAGTTCATTTAGGGAGTTGCTAGTGGGCACCCCTTCGCGCCTCCCGACCAGAGCGGATTTGCTGCCGCAGGCCTGCTATGGCAACCAAATCCACAGTTGTATGACCTGCTTGGCCCCTAGATGGGAGTGGCCACAGGGCCTGGGGCCAGCAGTACTGGAAACATTTCAGGCATCAAAGCCCCATCTACGAGGGCGCTCTACGCTGGGAAGTGGGCAGATGTTAGCTGCTGGTACCACAATAATGGGTTTACCCAATTATGACAGTTCAGTCGTTTTGGCATTCCTCCAGTCCCTCTTCAAAGAGGGGCTAGTGGAGTCCACGCTAAGGTGTTATCTGGCAGCCATATTTGACAGCCATGAGAATATTGAGGGCCTGATGGTGGGGTCTCACCCTCTCGCCAGCCAGTTTCCCTGAGGAGCCAGGTGGCTTTGCCCACACAGGTCTAACTTTGTCCCTTCGTGGGACTTACAACTGGCTTTGAATCCACTCACTGAGCCGCCCTTCGAGCTGGATGGACTCAGTCTAACCTTGAAGACTGCATTCCTGCTCGCTATCGCCTCCGCGAGGCGTGTGAGCGAGCTGCATGCACTGTCAGTAAAACCCTCCTGTATGCGGTTGGGTGACAGTAGCTCATCGGTCTTTCTGCTTCTTAACCTTGTGTTTTGGCCTAAGGCCCTCTCGCAGTCGTACATTTCTGTCTATGGTGTTGGAGCCGTTTCACCATCCTCCCCACGATACCCCTGAAGAAGCCAGGCTGCACTCACTGTGCCCCGCCCGGGCTCTACGGTCTTATATCTCCTGCACAAGTGCAGTGAGGAAGACCAAAAATCCTTTTATTGTTTTCGAGGGGGCTATGAAGGGCTTTGCCCTATTGTACAGCACGCGGCCCTCTGGATCATAGAGACGGTTCCATGGCGTACAGCAGTTCTGACACATCCCCTCCCACAGGCGTGGTAGCTCACTCCACTCGGGGCGTAGCTACCTCCTGGGCCTTACTACGTGGCGCCACAATTGCTGACATTTGCGCAGCAGCGGGCTGGGCCTCATCACTCACTTTCAACAGGTTTTATCACCTGGACGTAGCATCATCGGCATCAGTTGCCTCCTCTGTCCTCAGGGCAGCGGAGCAATCTTGTATGTAATTTTGTGATGATTTAGGGTTTATATTACCCGGTGGGTATTTTCCACATTTCCCACTTGAGCTTGCTCTTCTGGTAAGAACAGTAGCCAATAGTGCATTTTGTTTTTTAGAGGATTCGCACTAATGCAATGACCTGCGGTCCTGGTACCCCACTACATACCGCGGCCCAACGTTATTTGGTATTCTGTGACCAATACCGTGGTCAGGCGGGGAACCTTGCACCCTCAGGATGGCAAGTGCCCTCAAGTCGGCAAAAGAGGCCGGGCGGCGTACAAGCACCATATTTATGGCATGACGTGGTTCCGCCCGTAGTGGTGGTGAATTTGCTATTCAGTTTCCCAGCAGCTCTTCCTCTCAGCGAGGATGCCCCATAGTGTGGCGTGTTGACCGATATGAAATAGAACCTCGTTCGTCTGTCATATCCAACTGTCAAAAGTTTGAGACGTTCTAAAATTGGCAAGAAAATCCTATTCAAAATGTCACCTTTTTCAGTCGATTTACATTGGATTACATAGAAAGTTTGAAGTGGGATTATTTCAAAATGCTACAGTAATATTTCACCCAACTCAGGTCAGATATAGTGGAGGACCTCTTCTCTCATACCCAAGTGTCAAAAGTTTGAGACGTTCTAAAATTCGCAAGAAAATCCTATTCAAAATGTCACTTTTTTCAGTCGATTTACATTGGATTACATAGAAAGTTTGAAGTGGGATTATTTCACAATGCTATAGTAATATTTCACCCAACTCAGGTCAGATATAGTGGAGGACCTCTTCTCTCATACCCAAGTGTCAAAAGTTTGAGACGTTCTAAAATTGGCAAGAAAATCCTATTCAAAATGTCACTTTTTTCAGTCGATTTACATTGGATTACATAGAAAGTTTGAAGTGGGATTATTTCAAAATGCTACAGTAATATTTCACCCAACTCAGGTCAGATATAGTGGAGGACCTCTTCTCTCATACCCAAGTGTCAAAAGTTTGAGACGTTCTAAAATTGGCACGAAAACCCTATTCAAACTTTCACCTTTTTCAGTCGTTTTACATTGGATTACATAGAAAGTTTGAAGTGGGATTATTTCAAAATGCTACAGTAATATTTCACCCAACTCGGGTCAGATATAGAGGAGGACCTCTTCTCTCATACCCAAGTGTCAAAAGTTTGAGACGTTCTAAAATTGGCAATAAAATCCTATTCAAAATGTCACATTTTTCAGTCGATTTACATTGGATTACATAGAAAGTTTGAAGTGGGATTATTTCAAAATGCTACAGTAATATTTCACCCAACTCGGGTAAGATATAGAGGAGGACCTCTTCTCTCATACCCAAGTGTCAAAAGTTTGAGACGTTCTAAAATTGGCAAGAAAATCCTATTCAAAATGTCACTTTTTTCAGTCGATTTACATTGGATTACATAGAAAGTTTGAAGTGGGATTATTTCAAAATGCTACAGTAATATTTCACCCAACTCAGGTCAGATATAGTGGAGGACCTCTTCTCTCATACCCAAGTGTCAAAAGTTTGAGACGTTCTAAAATTGGCAAGAAAATCCTATTCAAAATGTCACTTTTTTCAGTCGATTTACATTGGATTACATAGAATGTTTGAAGTGGGATTATTTCAAAATGCTACAGTAATATTTCACCCACCTCAGGTCAGATATAGTGGAGGACCTCTTCTCTCATACCCAAGTGTCAAAAGTTTGAGACGTTCTAAAATTGGCAAGAAAATCCTATTCAAAATGTCACTTTTTTCAGTCGATTTACATTGGATTACATAGAAAGTTTGAAGTGGGATTATTTCAAAATGCTACAGTAATATTTCACCCAACTCAGGTCAGATATAGTGGAGGACCTCTTCTCTCATACCCAAGTGACAAAAGTTTGAGACGTTCTAAAATTGGCAAGAAAATCCTATTCAAAATGTCACTTTTTTCAGTCGATTTACATTGGATTACATAGAAAGTTTGAAGTGGGATTATTTCAAAATGCTACAGTAATATTTCACCCAACTCAGGTCAGATATAGTGGAGGACCTCTTCTCTCATACCCAAGTGTCAAAAGTTTGAGACGTTCTAAAATTGGCAATAAAATCCTATTCAAAATGTCACATTTTTCAGTCGATTTACATTGGATTACATAGAAAGTTTGAAGTGGGATTATTTCAAAATGCTACAGTAATATTTCACCCAACTCGGGTCAGATATAGAGGAGGGCCTCTTCTCTCATACCTAAGTGTCAAAAGTTTGAGACGTTCTAAAATTGGCAAGAAAATCCTATTCAAAATGTCACTTTTTTCAGTCGATTTACATTGGATTACATAGAATGTTTGAAGTGGGATTATTTCAAAATGCTACAGTAATATTTCACCCACCTCAGGTCAGATATAGTGGAGGACCTCTTCTCTCATACCCAAGTGTCAAAAGTTTGAGACGTTCTAAAATTGGCAAGAAAATCCTATTCAAAATGTCACTTTTTTCAGTCGATTTACATTGGATTACATAGAAAGTTTGAAGTGGGATTATTTCAAAATGCTACAGTAATATTTCACCCAACTCAGGTCACATATAGTGGAGGACCTCTTCTCTCATACCCAAGTGTCAAAAGTTTGAGACGTTCTAAAATTGGCAAGAAAATCCTATTCAAATTGTCACTTTTTTCAGTCGATTTACATTGGATTACATAGAAAGTTTGAAGTGGGATTATTTCAAAATGCTACAGTAATATTTCACCCAACTCAGGTCAGATATAGTGGAGGACCTCTTCTCTCATACCCAAGTGTCAAAAGTTTGAGACGTTCTAAAATTGGCAAGAAAATCCTATTCAAAATGTCACTTTTTTCAGTCGATTTACATTGGATTACATAGAAAGTTTGAAGTGGGATTATTTCAAAATGCTACAGTAATATTTCACCCAACTCGGGTCAGATATAGAGGAGGACCTCTTCTCTCATACCCAAGTGTCAAAAGTTTGAGACGTTCTAAAATTGGCAATAAAATCCTATTCAAAATGTCACATTTTTCAGTCGATTTACATTGGATTACATAGAAAGTTTGAAGTGGGATTATTTCAAAATGCTACAGTAATATATCACCCAACTCGGGTCAGATATAGAGGAGGACCTCTTCTCTCATACCCAAGTGTCTAAAGTTTGAGACGTTCTAAAATTGGCAAGAAAATCCTATTCAAAATTTCACCTTTTTCAGTAATTTACATTGGTGGACATAGGAAGTTTGGAGTGCGATTATTTCAAAACGGTGCAGTATCCAAAATAAATAAATAAATATATATATGTATGTATACACACACACAACTAGGCTATCAGAATGTTGAGCCAATTAGATTTAGCGGAGAAAAAAGCGGAAGGATGACCGTGAAAGCATACAATCGCTTTTCGCGACCGATTTAAGGTGGACCGGCAATTCCGAATCGGGAGCTGCGAATCGGGAGCCAACTTCAGCGTCGTGTAATTTCAGAACAATTAATACATGGGCAGCAACGTTGAGCTAGTAACGTTAGCTAGTAACGTTAACGTTAGCTAGCTAGCTAACACGTTAGCGTAGCAACATTTTCAACTTATTATTAACTAAGTGTTACATTATCTCAGAAATAATGTTAACATTAGCTAACGACATTACACCTAACGTTAAACATAACGTTAACGTACTCATCTTACCTTAGCGTCGTTATCAATCCGGCCAACGAACTTCTTGACTTCAACTGTCAGATTGGCAGCGCGCTGGTGCTGGGCGTTAAAACTATGCGCTCGCGGAGACTAACGCCTGGAACCCACCAGACGCGCAAGCGCACAGACGCTTATTGCGCGCGCAGATTTGAGCAGAACTGAACCCACTAGACGCGCAAAGGCACAAACGCTTTTATTGCTTTTTCGGAGCGCATTCCGTGAATGACACGAGACGCGCTATACAAACAAACAGTCTACATTCCGGATTTGTGAGCTTCGCTTAATAATGGATAAGTAAATATTGCTATTACATATGTCTTACTGCTTGACAGGTTAATTAAAATGAAAACTTGCATACTGTCAATATATAGGCTAGTACTACATGGGAAAATAGTACACATGAATCAGACCAACAAACAAGTCTTCACTGGCTGGCAGCAAATGGCCTACTTTTGATTTTTACTTCGTAGCCTATAGCTAATGTAATTATGTCATTATAACGAAATCAGTTGAGTGATTACCTTATCTCGCAATATTAATATAGTAATTTTTTTGTTTGTTTCAATACGAGTTGTAAACATGAGGAAGGCAATTACGGTTTACCTCTTGCTCCAAATGCTCCTGAGGAGGAGAAGAATGTGGGTAGCTACACCCCATGAACTGCTTGAACACACTTTACTTTGATCACACTTTTGATTATATTAAAACAAATATCTAAACTATATAGAATGTTGTTTTTTAAAAGCTAAATGTAGCAAACGAGACAATGCCTCCTTTATAAAGTCCGTTTAATATTATTTATTTATTTAAGACAGTAATCAACATGTTCTAAACATTAAATTTTAGCAGAATTAGCAGCTATTTTTATTATGTAGCACCTGTGTATTGTGTATGTATGTATACTATAGTAAAGAAAATGCATTATAAAACGAGAATAACTGGTTATATGCTAAATGTATGACTTGATTTAACTTCATTCATCCCACAATGGACAATGGTGATTGTCTCTGTTCCCATTTTCATTAGGGCCTATATTAAAATATAATATGTATTAAAATAATTTATAACATTACATTACATTTATTTAGCAGACGCTTTTATCCAAAGCGACGTACAGTAAGTGCGTACAGAGACATCATCATCATTACAGAACAGACAAGGCAAAGCACATCCTTTGCATAATGTAGCAGCTATCCCTAGCAATGAACATTGACTGTAGTTCACAGTAAGCTGTGGGCAAATCAGCAATACCACACTTCCATTCCAAATACTATTATAAACTATATTATTATAAACCATTCCAAATACTATTATAAACTATGCTATTATAAACCATTCCAAATACTATTATAAACTATACTATTATAAACCATTCCAAATACTATTATAAACTATAATAAACAAACAGGAAAACACAGGGAACAGGGAACTGATATTCCTAGGTGAGGATATCAGTCAAGGTGGAGTCTGAAGAGGTGTGTCTTCAGGCCTCGACGGAATGCAGGCAGGGTTGGAGTAGAACGTAGGGGAATGGGAAGTTCATTAACAATTGTAAAACTATTAGTAGGTTGAAAAACATTAAAATGTGGTGCTATAATGCAGATATTGAACATATTCAATGTATTTCTATGAGATTGCGCATGCGGATGGCCAAAAAATTCCGCCCGGAGCGGAAAAATCAGCTCCACGCCCGCGAGCCGTCCGCCCGCCTGCCGTGCGTGCGTGGCCGGTGAGAACCGCGGCAATTCGTTAACATGGGAGCGGAAGTGAAGCGCAGCAGTGCGCGTGTGCGTGCGCTTGTGCTTGCGCGTCTGGTGGGTTCTAGGGGTTACGGGTGGGAAACTCACCGTTACAAAGCACAATGGGGAACATTCTTGCTTGAGCATTTTAGTCTGCACTGACTTAGGTTTTCATTTAAACACATTTTGTGTGATTTTCTTTATCCCAAATTCATGTTATACGAGTTGCTTGTATTATTATATTTTGCATGTATTTTGTTAATGCCTGAACAAATTCCTTGCATTTTTATGCTTGGCATAAAAATGTCAGATTTTGATTTCTTGATATAAATTGTACTTTATTTTAAAGTGATATGGTTTGTATAGTCAATTATTTATCAATGTATAAATCAATATATTGCTATTGATATCAGTGTATAAATGTTGCGGGAGTGTTGAAAATATTTTGTTGTTGTTTAACGCCGCGTTCACACAGCGAGCAACTTCGGTCGCCCAGTTGCCGGAAGTCCATTCATTCTCTATGAAGCTGAGCGACGTTCAGCGACCTGAGCAACTAGAAAACTGAGCGACCAAAATCGGCCGATAAATGTTGCCCACAGTTTAACTTAGCTCCGTAACCTAGCTAGCTACAGGGCGCCCTTTATCGGGCACGTCCTCGTTCGACCATATTTGAACTTCCTCGAGATAGGAATCCAGTTAGCCAGCTATTTAGCCAATATATCGGTTATTCAAACGGTATCTTTCTTGATGAAATAAACCATTAATTGATTCTTAAAACAACAATAATCATGAGCTTGTTTATGGATTACAACAGCCGCCCGATAATGGGCGCCCTTTCTTTGGCAGTCTCGTCTCATCTTAAAGACGTTAAAACGAAGAAAAAAAAACACGTTATTGGCTTAAAAGTTAACATAGTTTTTGTAAAGAAATAAATCCAATGCGATTGAGCCTATCTCTTTTAAGCCAATAAACGATAGTTTTCTCCCCTTTTTTGACAGTACTTTCTCATCTAAAAGACGTTAAAACGAAAAAAACTACCGGTCACATCTACATGGTTATTGGCTTAAAAGTTAGCTTATCGTTTTGTGAATTTAATAAATATAATATGTTCAATGGTATGTGCCAGAATAATATCAGTATCGTATGTTGATCACAAAAATGTCTGGTTTCCGCCCGATAACAGGGTTCGGTACGCTAGCTACGTAGCCTATCAAACTAAGCTAGGCGAAATAGGGTTAGCATTGGTAACAGTGAATAATTTATATATTATCATTGTATAATTATCAGTGTCATAACATAACCTTAAAGGATATATGTGGCTTGTTTTACCAATATCACATTGATCCCAAACTACGTGTTGAGTTTTATAGCTACATAAATCTATCTAGATAGATTGATAGATTTATGTATAAAACCGCCGGTACTTGCAATTACGTTTGAGAAATAAAAGGGTCTTGAATCGATTTCAATGATGAAAGACGGTATAGCTTCATTATTTGTTCAGCATGATGTTGGTCAGCTTTCCAGTCTAACATGCCCTCACTCCAAACTGGCCCAGCATTTACTGTAAAACCGAATAATAGATAGATAAAGATCGCCAGCTCGCAACGAAGATGGATATAGCCTATCGCTAGCTAGCGAGAACACATAATTATCAGTGTCATGACATAACTATAAAGAATAGGCTGCATCGTAAATATGTCTTTCTTATATGTAGGCTACCGCCGTTGTTTCTCTTCATCAAAAAATTGTAGCTGTACGAGCAGACTTGGATGACACAACGGGAAGCTCTTGCCCCGCCCCCAGCCTAGTAGACTTGACCGACCCAGCAACCAAGTTGCTCGCTGTGTGAACGCGGCGTTATGTTTAAGACATTTATATTTTAATCTAACGTTGAATGTACAACAAATAAACTCAACGTTTTGAACAATCTCTTGTTTTGGAGTATCAATCCAAAATAATGACTGTATACTATAATATACTGTATCTGAAGTATAATTACTATATTATACTATAATATACTGTATCTGAAGTATAATTACTATAGTATACTACATCTGAAGTATAATTACTATAGTATACTACATCTGAAGTATAATTACTGTACTACACTATAGTATTCACTGTATCTGAAGTATAATTACTATAGTATACTATAGTATATACTGTACTGAAGTATAATTACTATAGTATACTATAGTAGTCACTGTATCTGAAGTATTATTACTATAGTATACTATAGTATTTACTCCATCTGAAGTATAATTACTATAGTATACTATAGTATATACTGTACTGAAGTGTAATTACTATAGTATACTATAGTATTCACTGTATCTGAAGTATAATTACTATAGTATACTATAGTATTTACTCAATCTGAAGTATAATTACTATAGTATTCTATAGTAAACTACAGAATACTATAGTACGTATTACAGTATACTATAGTATTTTTTCGTTTGGGTACAGTGACCATGTGCATTTTGATTTCTTTTTTTTCAACGTTCAGAGCAAGTGTGGAGTGAATTGTGTCATTTATTTAGCATTTTTCACTTGTGGGCTTGCTTTTTTTTGGTATCTTAGCAAGTTAAGCATTTTATTCAGATGTCATGGCCAGTGCCACCATGTTCGTTAACATGGACGAAATGGGAGACATTGTTGATCGTCTTTGAGACGGGTTGGTGTTTGAATGCATGACTTTTGTAGAGAAGAGTAAGACCCAAGTGAAATGTGAAGGAAGACCTAAGCTCTCGTTCGACTCGGCTAAACTTGCCAGGGGAAGGGTGTTTCAATTGTTACGATCGAGTGGGCTGGTTAACGGAGTCGTTTGGCTAACAAGTGTCAACGTTACTGCTGGCCCTGTCTGATTTTTTCAACAAATCGTAATGGGACCTGGACAAAATATTGTCCAAATTCAGCATGTGTTAGCTAACGTAGATTAGGGGGGCTAAACCGGTGAAAATGTATGGGGCGAACAGCCTGCCTTTTCTTTTAAAAAATAATTTCTACAGCCTGGGGCAATGGACCGTTTTACATCTTTCTCCATTGAAGACATCGATGTCCTGACTTCACTGAGACTGAGATGGCCACTGCATTGACTTGTTACTGCTGTCACTCAGCTAGCAAATAGATATTTTAATTTTTTTTACATCAATTATTATTATTATTTACATCAATTTGTTCATGTACAGTTTTAAAATAAGATATATTTTATATTTAAATATTAAATGTTTTCATGCGTCAAATGTTCCAGCAAATAACTTGATGTAACCACCATCATAATGACAAGATGTGATTTATGTATTTCTCACACACCTTTTAACGTTTGCTCTGATAACTCATTTGATTAGGGGGGCCAAATAACTATCCAGTTAAGGAGTGTAGGCTACGTGGTTCGCATCTAATGTCACAAAATATAGATAACCTACTCTTCTGAGGAGTAAAGGGCATAGCTATGCAAGTACTACTGTTATATTTTGGTAAATGGTGCCCTCTGCTGGTGAAATTGGCAATGCAGGCCATAACGCAGCCTTGACTTAACCTCCATTCACGGTGATAGGGGATAGTAATTGTTTAACTGTTTGACATTAATGGTACAAACACGAATGCACCTTTTTAAAAAGGACTAGATTACGTTTTCTTAAGAAAAGAACATTTTGAAATGATGCAAGATATGCAGGCTATTGTGTGATCATTTTTAATACGAGACATTTTCTTTGCTCTGAGTGAGTATGAATGCTGCTGTTTTTGTGGAAAGGCGCTTCTGTTCTGGAGGTAGCATGATCAAGTTCCATTATAATGATCATGCTACCTCCATTATAATGCTGAAATGCAATGATTGAATTACGTTTCAACGTATTTTTAACGCGTCTATGAATTGGTTAACCCATTTAATTAAAGCGTTTGAAAAGAAACAATATGTGGGATCATTGACATATTTTTGAGAAGATAAAATAGCCTACCATAGAGAGAAAATTTGAGAAAAATAAATAACGTGGCACTAATCGCAAGGGGTGATCGGTAGGCTACACGTCCCCTAGCTAATGCTACAACCGGCGGACGTCCGGGGTGTTACCGATATTTACCCCATTTTATTTACGGTTGCAAATAGGTTTGGGTCATTCCTACAATGCGGTGCCCTTTGGGCCCAGTAACTTTCTCAAAAAAAGTTACAATTTCCCATTATTTTAACATTTTATCACAAGGAGGGCATGTTCAACTGTCAGAAAAAGATATTGGTCCAGCTCAGGCCATTATAACCTAATAATTCTGAGCAAATTGTTCAGACACGAACTAGAACAAATGTCCACCCTGTTACGTGACATTCATAACTATTAGAAAGTGTTTTTAAAGAATGTTTATTATAATATTCACATTTTATAAGAGATCAAAATGTCCCTTACTCTACCATGCTAATTTATGTTTACCAAAGTAATTATAAACAATCATTATTTTGTAAAACACATGTTTTTATTATGGCGCCATGTAATTTCCATCCTATTTTTCAGAATAAAAATGACTATCAATAGAATTTGGCCCAAATTTTTAAAAATGTTTTCTTGACCAATCCTTTCCCTGCAAATTACCACAAACATATGCATAATATTTGTTGATATCATTGAATTGTGAATAAAAAATACACATGTAACAGGGTGGACCAAAGGATAACAGGGTGGACGTGACGTAACAGGGTGGACATCACACCAATAACCAACAAAACATTTAATCAAAGAAAGACATTTTATTAACATCCATAAAACATCCATATAAACATTACTCTGAACAATAAACAAACATTGTAAACATTCTTTCCATTCATAACTGGCATTGCCCCACAAAATATCTGCTCTGCCCCCCCAAACGCAATCACTGGTACCCCCGTTAATAGGTAATAATTATATAAAAAAATAACCTCCGCAACAAACAGCAACAAAATGCGCACTCAACCCCCCTGTCAATAATCTCTGCGACGAACGTCAACAGTACGAACCCCCCACCCCCGTCAACAATCTGGCCTCAAAGGTGCTTCTCGAGGTAACTCCAGACGGACTTTTCGATCTGGACAGATCTCTTGTTCAAGGGTTGTGGCTCTGTGATCAGGCATACAATTTGGTCATCACCATACCAGCAGATATCCTCCTGTAGACCTGGCCAGAAGAATTTATTTGTGCCGTTCCTGTGCATGCATTTAACCTTCACGTCGGTCTCTTGAACTCCCAGTATGACTCCTGGGTAAGGCTTGTTGTCATATTTTACAACGCACCACTGTCCAATGTGTTGTTCGTCTATGACTTCAGGCCGCCGTGGGACATTTGTGTTCATCTGACTTTGTCCATTTGTGGTGCTTGCCTCTTCTCCCACACTCACCTCTTTTAGCCCATAGCATGCACAATCCAGGACACCTTCTTCTGCCTTGCAAAGGCAAGTTATGTCTCTGTATTTGATGCGGCCTTGAGAGACACTAATGACCTGGTGCATTTTCATAGTGCCTCTCACCGGCACTAATGGGGGCGCATCAAACATTTCCTGCACCTTGGCCTCAACTGCATTTTCTTCCACAAAAAATAGTTCCACTGAAGTGCCTAGGTCCTTTAATTTGTGGAACATGGCCTCTGCATCGGGGACATCTCCTCCATGGCGGACTATTTTGTCCGCTGACCGCTTCAGTGTCCCCCCAACACCATCTGGAGCCCCCTTGCCGTGGCTGGCCTCAAAGAAATTCCAGCTGACATCTTTAAAGCCTTTTTTGTATGGCTCTTTGGAAAGGAGGTAGAAGTTCCCCTTCTGTTTGTATTGTGTCGCTGGACCATCACTGAACACATGAAGGCGGTTCACAAGAGGGAATCTCTCCTTCACCATGTCCAGAACAGGGTCAAGGTGGGCCCAGATTGCTGGTGGGTCATGCCTTCTGGAAGGTGAGATGGAGCAGAAAGCCACTGGAGATTGTTCTGCCGCAGTGTACAGTACTCCAGTGTGAAGGGTTGCCTGCTGATGTGACCCTCCGAAATGGACCGATTGAATTTCTTGAGAATACTTACAGGTGTAATTCTCACTGAAATCCACATGAAGCAGGCATTCATTGCTCCTCAGGTTTTCTCGTAGCTGTCTGTAGGCCCCATACTGCCATTTTATGTTAAATATGTGTCGCCTAAATCTGAACAGCCTGTCATGGAATTCACTTGTGAGTGCATCCTCTGTTGTCATCACCTCTTTTTTTACAGTGATCGTGGACCTTTTTCCAGACTCTTCTCCATCATTCATTTTGGTATTGTCTTCCACTGACCATTGGGTAAGGGCTATCTCTGTGTCTGCAGAGGCTCTCAGCATTGCATGTGTTGTGTAGACACAGTCTCTACACTCACCATAAGCGCAGAGCTTTGATTTGGGGTTGCACATTGTTGCATCCGCCATCTCCTCAAGGTTTTTTGTTGCTGACAGCCCTTGGCTGTACAGGGTGTTGGCCATGAACTGCAAGTTCTCGTGAGTTTTACACTGGCAGGTTTCCCGATCAGCTTCTGTGGGCGCCACAACCCAAAATGGCCTTAAGGTGCAGAAAAAAGAGTACGAGACCTGATTTTGATGTTCCGACAGGAACCTTCGGTGTAGATTCTGCAATGTGTCGGTCAGCAACCGTTTCTGCTTTTTCTTCTTCTTCTGGGTGACTGTTTGCTTTCTTCCTGTCGTCATCCGGCTGACATCATCTCTTAAAAAGAAGGACTTCACCTTCTGCTTGCACTCAGCAGGTAATCTGTTGCCCTGCTTCCTCACAAAGGTGCAAGGCTCTTTATCCAATTTCTGCCACCGCTTCTTTGAAAAGCCCAGAGTAGCCTGGGCAAACCTCTGAAGCCTGTACTTCTTTATTATATTGCCAGTTATTATTTTTGCAATGATCTGCTTCTCACGTTCCTTTTTGGTGTTTCTATATTTATTCCTAATGCCCTCAATCATTGATTCGTGTAACAAAAGGGTTCTACGAATGGCCGTATTAACTGAATGATGGCGCAGCAGTGTGTTTACTTTCGAACGTGGGGATTTGCTTTTTCCCGCCAAGCGTTGGCACCTCTTCTTATACTTTTCATTTTTCTTTTTTGCTTTCTGCAACAAGGCCTTCAGTTGTTCGATCTCATTACGTAGCCTCTTTTTCCCCTGCCTGGAATTTCTCCGTCCTACATCAGATTGCCTAAAACACCGTAAGCACTGTATCACAATCATGTTAACTGTAATTACAACATATATGTTTAGATGATTCTGTAAACAACAAGGCATTTTAGCCACAGAAAGGGAGTTTGTACAAATGTAATGCATGTGAAAATGTCAACGTGTAATTACACATTAAGTTGCTCTCACGCACGCACGCACGCAAGCACGCACACCAACCACACACACACCTTATTACCCAAAAAATGAATCTAATCTAATCCAACTACAGTATTAATACACAGGTATAAGAGCAAATTCATCTAAAGTCATTCAAATCCTGATTCTGACTTATCAATAAAGTTCAACCTTCAATCTGGTTCTAACCTTGAGGGCCCTGGCTGTGGGTCATTTTCTGGACTAGGAGGGGGGGTCATTAACTGAACATTTGTCCTGGCACTGGCACTGGCCCTCGACTTCCTCCTGTTTTCTCTCCATTTCCTTCGCTGTGCTCTCTGTTTTCTCTCACTGAGCTCTGAGATTTTCTTTTTTCTCCCTTCCTCGCTGTCCTTTCTCCACTTCTCTTTCTCATTATTGAGGTAACGTTGCCTTCTTTCAGGGTCCGTATCACGGCGTGCCCTGTAGCGTCGCTGCCTTTCTGCAGCAGACAATGGTGCCATTCCCTGACAATTACATGCATACTGTTTTAACAACTCTTTTAAAAATATATAATACATAAATATATAATAAATAAATACTAAATACCAAATACTGTCAGTATTAATTCACCTGACCCACTATGTCCACCCTGTGACAATATGTCCACCCTGTTACAGTGCAAAGCATAACAGGGTGGACGATAACAGGGTGGACATTTTATGCTAAAAATGGCCATTCCTGCTCATGTGATGAAGACCATGCTAGCACATGGCAAACACTGAGAAAGAATTTAAACATATTTATCAAACATATTTTCAAAATTAAAAAAATCTATTAATTTCCTCAATAGATAAGCGTAACAGGGTGGACATGTTATGCTTGACCCCATCAGTTTGGCATTCTAAAACATTGAAAAAGAGGTCAAATTAAACAGTGATACTTACTTTGCTTCTTCTAGTTCTTTTCCCTCCAAAGAAATGATGCTACTTCCTGAAAGTCATGTGACTAGAGGAATAGTCCATTATTTTACAGGGGGATTTGCATCAGCGTTACAGGGGGGACAGTAGATTGGGGGACACAAACTAATTGAAATTTTTTATGCATTAGAAATGTATTAATCACAATAAATTATATTTGATGAGAAAGATTACAAATAAGAATATATAATAATAATGAAAAATACAGAATTTGTTTGGATTTTATTACTTTTATTTCTAACTGAAGTTGAGTGAACATGGTTGGGGACATGCCATTTTAGCTGTGTTGCACTGAAATAAAAGTGGTTATTGTACATTTAATCCACCCTGGGGTACATATCATTGTGTTTTTATGATAGAGGGGGTTTAACCATGTAAAAAAAGCTTTTTGGAATTAGTGTTGGTCCATATTTTACACAAAATATGCAGTAATATGTCATGGGGACGTAAAAGGCACTGCATAGTAGGAATGACCCGTTTACGTTTTGCTGTTTTTCCGCGAACCCAGGTGCTAGGTGCTCGAACGTTAGACGTATCATGCCAGTGATGTCACTGACTACGAAAATTGTATGTCGCTTTGGATAGGGCTGCGCCCTAACGGCAAAACGATAAACTATTCTTAGCGGTTTCTCCATTATCACCGTTTCTTCAGATTTGAGAACTGGAATATGTATTAGACTGAAAAGGCATCCACCCTATCACCTTCACTTCATATTATGTTTCAGTTCACCTTTAACAGCAGGGAGGACTTGCCGTAAGGGACAATAGATTTTGTTCACCGGGTTGCTGTGTGATAAACCAACATTGGCCTATTGCTTAGCCTATATTCCATGTCACTAAAATAAAATAAGCAGGCTATCAATAAAATAAGTGCTTATGTCTCTAATTGTGTCTGAATGGTAGACCTATTTAAATGAAAATAATTCTGTAGCCTATGTTCTTAAAAGACTGAACATAATGGCACTGTGCCAATAGCTACTAGCGGATTATTTAATTTTTTACAGCTGTGTGGATAGGCTACTGTCGGAACTCACTGTATTTGCACGCCCTCTAAAAAGACTAATTTTACGTTCTCAATAATCAAGAGCCTATTTAAATTGAACAAATTAAAATGTTTTGTGTAGGCTAGGCTACAACAGGAAAATCAGTGTCATAGAGGCTAACCGCCTCATCTTACACCATTGAGATCTGGAAAGCTCCAGAGACTGTGCGAATAGCCTACCTAGTAGCCTACCAAAGACGATGGATTGTGTTGTAGGATAGCCTATATGGTGTAACGTTATAATTAAATAAAAACAGAATTAAAAATATATATTGAATCATCTGTAGGCTATGTTGCTTCATGACTAGGCTAAATATAGATTATTACAATAGCTGAGGCTACAGGTAAAATTCCCAAGGTTGATGGGCTTTGTGAGTAGGGAGATCAAAATCGGTTGTGTCGTATATCTAAAATCTTTAGTTGTGCTTGCCGGGGTCGTTTCCCCAGTGTTTTCACCACAGAACTATATAGCCTACGAACGTGGTTTTCACCAAATAAAAAAAGCTGTCATTCAGTTTTTAAAAGTCTTTTATTGCCATCTGCTGGGTAAAGACATGAATGACAGTCCATACTACACAACATAGCCTATGCGGAGTAGGCCTACACAATTTAGTATTTTTATTTAATTAGCCTAGAGTCTATACATTACACCATACAAAATCCACCGTTTTTGGTAGCTAGGCTGTAGGCTCAAGCTGCGTCTCGTTCTGATCGCTGTCTCAGGCTTTCTGTGGACTACGTTACCTTTGCTCTGCCTAAGGGTAAGGCTATCTAAAAGAAAACAATAATTAATAGAAATTGTGATGGAAATGCCCACGGTGCCCACATTTTTCAGGCATAGCCTGCCATGAATAGCCGGCTGGTTTTGGCTACGGAAACCCATAACATTAGGCTAGCGGCTAGTTTCCACACCAGATTAAAGAAAGCAGGCTAAAAACTGTGAAATGAATGTAGTTAACATTGGGCTGGCTATGGCTAGTCGCAACTTTTAGGATACCTCGTTTCCTTTTTAATTCCTATCATTTTGCCTATAATCCCCAAACACAGAGGACTAGGAAATGTCGCTATCTAGCCTGGTAACTGCCTGACAACCAAAATCACAGACAACCATTGAATCATATTATGTTCTGTCGGGTAAATAAATCAACTTCACCAGTCCAGGCCAGATATGGATCGCTTCAGGTATTCACCCTTCATTTGTAAGTCCAAACTCTCTTAACTTCTTTAAAATAACACGGTCTTCCAGAGTCTAATGCAAACAGGATTTGTATATAATTAAAAGGAATTACATGCAGTAACCCAGGCTGATCTGCGCAGATAAAAACATGTATTCACAGACAGTTCATTCTCCATTCAGTCAGAGGCAGTTTGACACACACCCTTTTTCTAGTCAGTTTCAAGTCAGTTTTTTTTTTGTCCATGAGTAGTGGGTGCATGAGTGTATGTCCTGAGTGTGAGATGTCTAGTCTGAGTCTTTCCAGTATACCCAGTATGGTCCAGAATGGTCAGGAGGATCTCCTTGGTCTTTCAGGTGTCACAGGTCTAAGATGTGACCTGTATGGCTGTTCTTTATATCCTTTTCCCGTAGTTCCACCCTTTGTGGGGCTTAGAAACCATCTCCTCCCATAACCTGCCCCTAATGTTTAATTAACCAAAACACATAAATTTTACACCATTATTTATGATTTCTGAGTGCTCATATTTTTTAAAAGATGGGAGTACATCCTTTTACCACTAGTCTGTGTTTTTGGTCCAGTGTGCGCATGCGTCAGCCCCCCTCTAACAGTCCCACTCTATATCATTACAGTTTACACCTTATACATCATTGTGATATATATTGGCTATATATTGTGTGCTTAGGTATATATTTGTTGTGCGTTGTATACATATAACTTGGTTTACATTTGATCATATGGCTTATATGCCTTTAAAACTGCCCGTGTAACCCCACTCCTTAAAAAACCTAGCTTGGATCCCGCTGATGTCAGGAACTACCATCCTGTATCTCTCTTGCCCTTCCTGTCCAAAACAATTGAACGTGCTGTCCTTAACCAACTGTCTGTTTTTCTCCACCAGAACAACCTGCTTAACCCGTATCAGTCCGGCTTCAGAACCGGCCATTCCACTGAAACTGCTCTCCTGGCCGTGACGGAGGCACTCGCCACTGCTAGAGCCTCCTCTCTCTCCTCTGTTCTGATTCTCCTTGACCTGTCTGCGGCATTCGACACGGTCAACCACAAACTCCTGATCTCCACACTCGCTGAGATGGGCATTTCTGGGACTGCCCTCTCTTGGTTTGTGTCGTATCTCACTGATAGATCCTACCAAGTCTCCTGGAAGGGTTCCGTCTCTGCTCCCCATCCCCTGTCTACTAGGGGTGTCACGATTCTCCAAATCCGCGATTCGATTTGACTTTCGATTTTAAGGTCACGATTTGATTTGATTTTCGATTTTTTTTCAGCACTATTTTTTTTTCCAGCACTATAGTCTAACTAATGGCTATGCCATTGTTAGACTATCGAGTCTTGATTTGTAAAGAAAAATACTTGTTTCTCAATAAGTAACTTTTATTTGAATAATAACTATTATAAATAATAACAAAAATATGAGAATATTTAAACACACCTAAACAGTTAAGAGCTTTATCAAAACTAGACTCTAGAATAATAAACAGTTGAACATTTACCATGCTATTAACAATTTACACATTGGTTTTATGCCCTGACAACGGTCATTTACATTTACATTGTCGTCAAGGCAATTAATTCTGCATTAAATGCTTAAATCCAGCGTTCTCCACCACCGAATAGGGTCGCATGTCTACAAACAAGTTGAATTTTGTGGAAGCTTGGCTCTAAATGAGAATGGAAGAGTTGCCTGTGTCAATGTTTTTTTCCCAGTCAAATCTATTTCTTTGTGATGCCTGCGAATGTGTCCTGCCATATTTGACGTGTTGCCTGAGGTGGCGTATGGTACTCGCGTATAGCATAGCCGACAAACTGTCGTTTTTTTTTGTCAATGACGCGTTCGTTGTTTATATAACTCACGGGGAAGGCAAACTGTTGCCACACCGGTGACTTGAGGGAAGCAGGAGGATTTTGCAGTTCTATTTCTCCATCTCCGACTCCGGCAGTGGCCATGTGTCGAAAAGTAATGCAGGCTACCGGTAAGCTAACGTTAACTAGCAGCTGTGTCTTCTTTGAAATATCGTTGTTTTTTTTTTCTTCGGACGCACGCCTGCGTGGACGAACAAAATGCAGTGGAAGGCGTCAAGTTTCGTTTTGTCGGAAACGCTTACATTAGAGATGGCCAAGTAGGCTACTTTTTTTTACATTTTACCCATCGCATGAAAGGCTAAGAAGAGCGCGCGGGGGGCGGGGGTGGAGAGAAAAAAAAAAACTTGGAGAATCGCGAACCAGCTTGTGATTTCGAAGTTCGAAATCGAACGCTCATTTCGATCGATTTTCGATTTTGAATCGGTATCGTGACACCCTTACTGTCTACAGGAGTCCCGCAGGGATCTGTACTGGGTCCTCTGCTGTTCTCTATGTATACTAAGTCTCTTGGTTCAGTAATTCATTCACATGGCTTCTCATACCATAGCTATGCTGATGATACTCAACTCTTCCTCTCTTATCCTCTCCTTAACCTGTGGGGTAGAGGGAGGGAATCTGCTTGTCTGACTGACATCTCTGAGTGGATGGCTACCCATCACCTGAAGCTCAACCTTGACAAGACAGCGCTCCTCTTCATGCCGTACAAGACCTCCCCACTACATGACCTCTCCATCATCGTTGACGGGACCGTGGTGGCTGCCTCCCGCTCTGCAAGGAACCTGGGGGTGGTCCTGGACGACCGGCTGGACTTCAAAGAGCACATCAGGGCGACGGCACGGTCCTGCAGGTTCCTCCTGTACAACATCAGGAGGATTCGACCGTACCTGACCACCTACTCCACCCAGCTTCTTGTCCAGACCATGGTCAGCTCACGCCTGAACTACTGCAACTCCCTGCTCGCAAGCCTACCGGCCTGCGCCATTCTGCCTCTTCAGCTGATCCAGAATGCAGCTGCCCGGCTTGTGTTCAACCTCCCGAAATTTTCCCATGTAACCCCCCTGCTGAGGTCACTCCACTGGCTGCCAGTTGCAGCCAGGATCAGGTTCAAAGTTCTGACCCTGGCCAACACTGCAGCCAATAGGACAGGTCCCGCCTACCTGCAGGACTTAATCCAGAACTATGTTCCTGCTCGACCACTTCGCTCTTCTACAGCAGGGCGACTCGCACTTCCCCCCCTCCGTGTCAACGGCTCTCGCTCGTCCCGACTGCGGAGTTTTTCCACCTTAGCTCCTCAGTGGTGGAATGAACTTCCCATTCCCCTACGTTCTACTCGAACCCTGCCTGCATTCCGTCGAGGCCTGATGACACACCTCTTCAGACTCCACCTTGACTGATATTCTAACCTAGGAATATCAGTTCCCTGTGTTTACTAGTTCCCTGTGTTTTCCTGTCTGCTTGTTGTTGTTTATAATAGAAGTGTAGTATAGCTGATTTACCCACAGCTTACTGTGAACTACAGTCAACCTTCATTACTAGGGATAGCTGCTACATTATGGGAAGGATGTGCTTTGTCTTGACTGTTCTGTAGTGATCTTGATGATGTCTCTGTATGCACTTATTGTATGTCGCTTTGGATAAAAGCGTCTGCTAAATGAATGTAATGTAATGTTATAGCCTGATTATTGCTTACGTTGTGATTATAAAATAACATGATGGTCCTTTTGGGTCTCAGGGGACCCTGGAGTTCCCCCTGCATCCCCTGGCCTCCCATGGCTCTAATCAAGGTTTTTTATGGCATTCTTCCCAGCTGTAGTACTGAGATGTTTTACAGAAGCTTTCTGGGGATTTTTCTCCCACAGTTCAGTGGTTTGAACTGAACAGTCCCCTGTAACGCCCCCTTTCTTCGAGGCCCTGCCTTGATGGGCAGCTTTGCCAGTTTGCATGTTCAATTCGGATTTTTGGCAGGGTTTTTGCATGACCACACGGAAATGATAATGCAAATGGATGCAATGCCATTGCATTTGAATTATGTCACTCTTGTGCCGCAAAAGCATGAAAATGATATGTTAAATGGCTAATTTAATTATCATTTCCTTTTTGTCATGGATCATGCGATTGCAATAAGAAACTGCTAATGCAAATGGTTTTTCATTTTCATTAAAATTATGGCAGGGTTGTGTCGTAGAGGGAGAGAAAAATTTAATGTGAAATGGATTTGTATTAACATTTTCAAATTGTCAGATAAAATGCGTACATTAACTTGCAAATGAAAACACAAAGTGGCCTTTTGCATTTTCATTTGAATTATGTCATGGTTTTTGCGCACATCGAATGTAAATGAAATGCAATCGCCGATTTGCATTTTCATTTGAATTTTGGCACGGATATGCTTCCATAGATAGCGTCTGGCTAAAGCTGGGGACACATTACACTACTTTTCCAATCGTAACCGACAATAATGATTAGCACACATTTAACAAATGTCATATGCACATTTTCAGTCTCTTGTGTCACACACACATAATGACGGCTGTTTCTGAGGAGGACAAATCTAAAAGACAGGGAATTGATGCAGACGGATGTAGTTCTCTCGCATGAACGTGATTTTTCGTGGTAGACCTGCACTCGCGAGAATGTCTTTTTCCCGATATTTTGAAACCAAAACAACCATGGAGCCCATACAGCTTGCAACTTTGTCAGTATTATTGTGGTAACTTGCAGAGTTGACATTATACAGACAGACACACTCATGTTTCTGCCACAAATCCACTTCAGTCAGGGACCACTGTTGTTCAAGTAAAAGCTTTATTGACATTCTTAAAACAATACATTTTAGGTTTGGCGGTATGGTTCTGTTCAAAAAGCCCTCCCGCCAATCCACGTGAGCAAGCATGGGTATGGCGGTGAGGGCAGCAGCAACAACCCCCCAATAGGGTTACACTTAGAACAGAACCGGCAGCACTGTGAATGGTTTTAACAGATTCCATTCAATATACAGATCCTTTCCAAAAAATTAGAATATCATGGAAAAGTTTTTTTTTTTCCATAATTCCATTCAAAAAGTGAAACTTTCATAGATTATAGATTCATTACACACAAAGTGAAATATTTCTAGCCTTTATTTGTTTCATTTTTCATAATTTTGGCTTACAGCTCCAGAAAACCCCCAAAACAGTATTTCAAGAAATTAGAATAGTGTGTCGAAAATCAGAATTTACTTCAGTTATTTCAGAGAATGAATGTTTTAGACTGAGTGTCACACTATCATCTAATTTACTCAAAACACCTGCAAAGTTTATCTCAGTTTGGTTCAGTATGGGGAAGACTGCAGACTTGACAATTGGCCAGAAGACCATCATTGACATCCTCCAGAAGATGGGTAAGCCACAAAAGGTCATCGCTAAGGAGGCTGGCTGTTCACAGAGTGCAGTGTCCAAGCATATCAATAGAACGTTTAGTGGAAGGGGAAAATGTGGCAGGAGAAGGTGCACAAGCAAAAGAGATGACCGTAGGATTCAGCGGATTGTCAAGCAAAGACGATTCCAAAATCTGGCGGAGATGCAGAGGGAGTGGACTGAGGCTGGAGTCAGTGCTTCAAAAACCACCACGTACAGACGTATCCGGGACATGGGCTACAACTGTCAGATTCCTCGAGTCAAGCCACTCCACTCATTCTCTGAAATAACTGAAGTAAATGCTGATTTTCGACACACTATTCTAATTTCTTGAAATACTGTTTTGGGGGTTTTCTGGAGCTGTAAGCCAAAATTATGAAAAATGAAACAAGGCTAGAAATATTTCACCCCCCAATAGGGTTACAATTAGAACAGAACCGGCAGCACTGTGAATGGTTTTAACAGATTCGATTCAATATACAGATCCTTTCCAAAAAATTTTAATATCATGGAAAAGTTTTTTTTTTTTTCATAATTCCGTTCAAAAAGTGAAACTTTCATAGATTATAGATTCATTACACACAAAGTGAAATATTTCTAGCCTTGTTTCATTTTTCATAATTTTTCTAATTGCCCCGTTGACTTCTATTGTAGCCCAGTGAGAGCCTACAGGAAATCTGTAGCTAGCTCAATACTGGACCGATCAGCGAAAATATGGACTCAATGTGTCAGGTTCATGGAAGACAGACCGCAAATAGGGTCCAAGGTCCAAAATAGCGAACTTATCCTTTAACATAGAGTCTGTTCTCCAAAAGTCGTTGGAGAACCTGCATGAAGTGGCCTTTGTGTTCCTTGACGTTGGAGGAGTAAATCAAAATATCGTCCAGATACACAAATACGTAGCGGCCCAATAGGTCCCGTAGGACGTCATTAGCTAACGCCTGAAAAACGACGGGGGCATTAGTAAGGCCGAAAGGCATTACTAGGTACTCAAAATGTCGTAACGAGGTGTTGAAGGCGGTCTTCCATTCATCCCCCTCACAAATGCGCACCAGGTGATATGCGTTGCGTAGGTCCAGGTTGGTGAAAACAGTGGCGTTGTGGAGTGGGTGGAAGGCTGAGTCAATGAGCGGTAGTGGGTATTTGTTCTTGACCGTGATATTATTTAGTTCTCTGAAGTCAATACAAGGACGCAGCGAGCCGTCTTTTTTCTGGACGAAGAAAAATCCAGCGTCCACAGGTGACGAAGAGGGGCGAATCAGACCGTTGGCTAGGCAATCCCGAATATATTTCTCCATGGCTTCCCTCTCAGGTTTGGAGACGTTGTAGAGTCGGTTTGAGGGAAGAGTGGAACTGGGTAGAAGCTCAATCGCGCAATTATAGGGTCTGTGAGCGGGAAGTGTCTGTGCTTGCATCTTGGAAAACACGATGCCCAGGTCGTGATAAGGGGCTGGCACGATTTCAAGCGACGGCTTGGTGTCTTGAGGTGGGGTAGGTGGGGTGCAGGTGCAGACCGAAGACAGGCTTGATGACACTGGCGGCTCCAGGCTTGAATGTGGTGGGACTTCCAGTCAATGACAGGGTTGTGTACTTGAAGCCAGGGTAGTCCCAGAATGAGCGGGTCGTTGGGGGAGTGGATGATGTGGAACTGGATGAACTCATGATGGTTGCCAGAAATGATAAGTTGAACGGGTTCTGTGACGTGGGTCATCTTGTAGAAAATCTTGCCGTCCAACGACCGAGCATTCTCGGTGTGGGGCAGTGGAAGGGTGGGAATGTCCAGATCTCTGACCATAACTTCATCGATAAGGTTAGTGTCTGCTCCAGAGTCAATGAGCATGCTCACTTGAACCTCCCTCTCAGGTAGCATGATTGTGGCAATGAGGGTAGGGCGAGTATCGCTCTTGGAGATCTTCTCCTGATGGGTTGAAGACCTCACTCCCACAGATGACTCGGATCTCCTGGACTGGGCGGTGTACTGTGCCTGAGAATGCCCCAGTTTTCCGCAGTAGAAACATGCCCCGGTCTCCCTCCGATGTCTCCGTTCCTCGGGCGAGATCTTAACTCCGGCACGGGAAAGATCCATAGGTTCGACTACCCCATCCTGGTTCTCCTCCGTCAATGAGGCAGGTACTCGTCTGGGGTAAGGCTGACCGGGCGGAACCGGTCTCTCCATCTGGCGAAGTCTGTAGCGGTTATCCAGGCGAATGGCGGCTCGGACGAGGGCGTCAAACTCCCTGATGGGTTCCTGATGGGCTAACTCGTCCTGGAGCGCCCTGTTCAAACTGGCCCGGAATAAGTCCGCAAGGGCCGAGTCATTCCAGTGGGTAGCCGCAGCGATTGTCCGAAAGTCAATAGAGTGGTCCGCGGCACTTTTAAGGCCTTGGCGGAGGGCAATGAGTTGCTGTGAGGGCTCTTGGTCACTGGAGGCGTGCTGGAACACTTTGCGGATCTCTTTCGCAAAGACCACGTAGCTGGGAGGAAATGAACCTCCGGACAACACCGCAGTAGCCTAGTCCAAAGCTTTCCCCTTAAGTAGCCCCATCACGTAGCCAATCCGTCGCTCGTCAGTCGGATAGGTCAATGGCTGTTGTCGGAAGACAAAGTCACATTGTAATAGAAACGCCTTGCATCTCTCCGGTTCACCACCGAACCTCTCCGGGGGGGGCTGTTGTGACTCCCGGAATTGCCAGGTTCCCATGGGGTTGGAGGGTGGGATAGCAGGCGGCTTAGCAGGTTGCTCTGGAGTGCGTGGTTGAACGGCAATGGCCAGTCTCCTCATCTCAGCGCACAACTCTTTAATCTCCTCCCGGAGCTCGGAAATCCCCTGGGCGTGCTGCTGCACGATGAGGCCTTGTTGTTGCAAAGCGTGGAACATGGCGGTTGAGTCCATCGTGGCGAAATTGTTCTGAGACAGATGTGTGCGGGTTGGACCCGTAATGCACGACTCAGAACACAAACTTAATAATAAATGTCCGCAAGGACTTTATTATAGGGAAATCCAGAAATCGTAGTCACACAAGCGAAGTCCAAAAACCAGTAAATCCAGCCAATAACCAAAAATACAGTACAAAAGGAGAAAGCAGTCTCAAAATCAGTATCCATGCACAAGTTCAAAAACCAGAGTAGCTGTCAGCGGAGCAGAAGTACAATTCAGGGGTTGGTCGTGGGGCATTGTAGGAGTCAGACCGAAGTCCTATCCGCGGGCCAGAGGTACAAAACAGACAGCAGGTAAAACTTGTGGTCAAAAACAGGCAGTAGATACGATAGGCTGGCAGTAACGATGGTCAGTAAACAGGCTTGATTTATAACGGTAGTCAGACAAAGGTAAACGCTCAAAAGTGACAGTAGATAACTAACAGGCAACAATTTCGCGAAGACATGACATGAACACTGATCTTATATGCAGGTGTAGACAGGTGCAGACACTTAGCTTGAGAGCAGCATGCGAAGGGGAATCAGGTGTGGAAGGCTGACGAGGTAACAAGATAATTAGTAATCGTTAGTAATAAACCTATCCTGGCTTCAGGTGATGGGTAGCCATCCACTCAGAGATGTCAATCAGACAAGCAGATTCCCTCCCTCTACCCCACAGGTTAAGGAGAGGATAAGAGAGGAAGAGTTGAGTATCATCAGCATAGCTATGGTATGAGAAGCCATGTGAATGAATTACTGAACCAAGAGACTTAGTATACATAGAGAACAGCAGAGGACCCAGTACAGATCCCTGCGGGACTCCTGTAGACAGGGGATGGGGAGCAAAGACGGAACCCTTCCAGGAGACTTGGTAGGATCTATCAGTGAGATACGATACAAACCAAGAGAGGGCAGTTCCAGAAATGCCCATCTCAGCGAGTGTGGAGATCAGGAGTTTGTGTTTGACCGTGTCGAATGCCGCAGACAGGTCAAGGAGAATCAGAACAGAGGAGAGGAGGCTCTAGCAGTGGCGAGTGCCTCCGTCACGGCCAGGAGAGCAGTTTCAGTGGAATGGCCGATTCTGAAGCCGGACTGATGCGGGTCAAGCACGTTGTTCTGGTGGAGTAAAACAGACAGTTGGTTAAGGACAGCACGTTCAATTGTTTTGGACAGGAAGGGCAAGAGAGATACAGGACGGTAGTTCCTGACATCAGTGGGATCCCAGCTAGGTTTTTTAAGGAGTGGGGTTACACGGGCAATTTTAAAGGCAGCAGGAACATGGCCACAGATTAGGGAGGTGTTAATAATGGAGGACAGATATGGAAGGAGCTCAGCAGATATAGACTGGAGGACTGCTGAAGGTATGGGGTCTCGTGGACAGGTGGTTGCGCGATGGCGCGTCACCAGCTGGAGCACATCTGAGTCCTCCAGAATCTTGAAGGACGACAGTGTAGCGATGGGTTCAGTATGGGGGATGTGGGATGTCACCGGATGCGTGATAATACGTTGCGTAATGCTTCCACTGGCCTCTCTCTTTTTGAGGCTCAGGTAGGATATATACCCCCATTGTTCCCTGAGCTGGAGAGAGATGTGGAGGTTCCTTCCGCCGCTTCTTTCGTTCGCAGATGTCGAGCGGCCTGGAGGCGCGTACGCTCCTCTCTTTTACGCGCTTCGGCTAAACAAAAGGCTGTGGCCGACAGACATTGTCGGCCTGCCCCTTCTTACTGGGTGGGGCAATGGGTGTGGCTTTCTACACGGGACCTACCTCTGCAAGTTGAGTCTCGTAAACTCGTGCCTCGGTTTATAGGCCCTTTTAAAATCATCCGGAAACTCAACCCGGTCACTTCAGTTGCCATCATTCATGCACATCCATCCCACCCTTCCATGTCTCTCGCTTGAAACCGGTGCTCGTTAGCACCCTCACTCCGGCTGATAAGCCGCCACCTCCCCCCCCACTTTGTGGATGGAGGTACGGTGTATACCGTTCAGCTGAGAGACGTGTGGGCTAGAGGTTATACATTTTTAGTGGACTGGGAGGGTTATGGGCCTGAGGAGCATTGCTGGGTTCCCCTCCAGGAACATCTTGGATCCTACTCTAATTAGGGGATTTTCGTAGAAGCAAGGTTGAGGGATCGCCTGGAGCCGTCCCTTAGAAGGGGGGGTCCTGTCATGGTTATTTGCAGCCTTTGCTTTCCTACGTTTTTGGTTTACTTTTTGGTGTCGTCAGGATGCTCTATTGGATTTCTTCCGCCTCCGTTCCGGTATTCGTATCTTGCCCGACAATTATTCCCTTAATACCTCAGGATTTCCGCACTTCGAGATTGTCTTTGCTATGTTGACAAACGAAGTCGGAAAGGTATCGGAATTTTGGTCGCTGCATTTCTGGTTCCTACGAATAGGCAGTGCTGTAGTACTCGAGTCCAGGACTCCGACTTGAGTCCGACTCGAGTCACGATTTTAATGACTCGTGACTTGACTTGGACTCTGACCATTGGTGACTTGGACTTGACTTGCTGTTTTAGTAACTCGGACTTGCACTATAATTATTGTTTCTTAACTTACTAAATTGCTTCAATAAATATGTGATTAAAAAAATTAAATGTAATTTTTTTATGATAATATTGGTACACAGCAAAATCTGTAGTGTTAATTTTGTGTTAATTTTCAAGTGTAAATTATTTGAGTTGATGGGTGTTTGATTTGGGTGTGGTTTCAACACGTGAAGTGTTGAAATAGCTCTGGGGGGCGGTGCTATTCAGGCGAGTTGATAGAAAGCTCTCCTTTCCGAGTGAATCTTACTTCCGGTTTTTTCGCGCTGTTTTATTTGACATTACGGAGGTTTTATTTGACATAACATGTCTGCTAGCTAGCTAACAAGTGGCCAGTTAACTTAACATCATGTCAGATTTTGTACCAGTACTAGAACATCCAAATGTACATCTAAAATAAATACAGTGTGTTTCAATGTGGTTTAAAACGGAATTAACTAACGTGGGGAAAATGCTGGCCAGTGTTTTCCACAAAATGTCTTGTTAACTTCACTGTGTGTGGGGGAGGGGTGCGCGCGTCGCGTCGCAGATAAACTGTTGAGCAGTAACGTTAAGTTAGGAGGTAACAAGAACATTAATAACGTTAAATTAGTAATATGTTTAGAAAGGTTTGTGTCCGTTTTTGAATGAGAGAGAAGGCTGCAAGTGTCAGTAAATGCAAGTGTCCTTTATACATGTGGTGTGTGTGTGTGTGTGTGTCCATCCCCACACCGCCTGTCGGCACATTGTTCTCTGGTAAAACGTCAAATGTACAGCTAAAATAAATATGGAGTGTCTCAATCTAGTTTAGATGTCCGACATTGGTCAAAGTAATGGTTTAGGTAAGCTGTGCCAAGTGTTTTTTTTTTCAAAATGGAAAAGCGCGTGTGTGTGAGTGATCGTCGCCGACATGGTTGGTTGGGGGGTTGGGGGGGGGGGGGGGGGGGGGGGGGGGATTACAATGAGTTGTTAAATTCTGTTGGGTTTGACGAGATTATAGTTAAATTTCCTTTGAATTACAGTGCACAGTGAACTCTTGAAGACACTGTATTTGGACACTTGGCTTCATTCATTTTGCTCTGTTTCTGTTCACTTTCTAACATTACCTAACGTTAACGTTACCAAAATGGCAGTGTAAACAGTGACGTACAGAGCTCAGTACATTTATAAAACTGCTATAATCTCTGTATGGAACATCAGTCATATCAACGTGTTTGTAACAAGTGAAGTTGTACTATGTTAACCTGCATTGTCCCTATCAAATAAACTAAATAAATAAATACATATTATATAATACTAATAGGTTTCTTTTCTTTTCTCCACTAAGTGGAGTTTCCAGATATGTTGCTGAAGGTGAAATACAAGGGTACCAAGAAGTACATCCGATTACAGTCAGGTTTCACCTATTTGGAATTCATCAATGAAGGTGAGCTGTTGTTTATTGTTTCATTATGTGTAGTTTTAGACCTGTTTCTGGTATCTTTATCCAGTTCCATGCTTATCTTTTATAGTCAAAAACAAGTTTGGGCTTCCCGATGCAGCTGAACTTGACATTTTTGATGAAACTGACACAGCAGTAGAAGAAGACATCCTTCTTGAACTGATAGAGGCCAATCCTGACTTATGCCTTGACAGTTTGTGACAGAATTTCAGATGAAGGTATACGGTTTCATTATAGAAGTCTGTTGTAATCAATGGTTCAGGGTTTTTCTGCTGCACAAATATTGTCAAGTTGAGACCCCATTTATGTCCCTGTGATGATACTGTGACAAAATAGATTAACAATATTTAAGCAAAAGAAAGATCGGCATCCAGATGCCAAAACAGTTTGTATTACACAAGATTTTTTCTCATGTCTAAAATGTTGACATTTGGAAATTCTATTTGAAATCGCCATATCATATCACAAATCGTATCTACTAGGTTCCGCCCCTGAATTGCACATTTCTAGCAGGTCACCCTTTTGTCTTTTGTTGTCCTTAAAGATTTTTCTCCTTTGGGTCATTCAACACCATCTTCCCTCACGGATACCATCACATCATTTCTTCAAGTGAAAGTGAACTCTCCATTCAGAGTCAACAGGGGATTCCTGCAGGCAGCTCTGGAACCAGGAACAGGTCTACCACAGAGGTTCCTGAGTCAGCGGCTGCAAAAGAGGTACTTGAGAGCAGTAGATGCTAACAGTTTTGACTTAACATCATCAAACTAGTGAGTGAACAAGTGATGATTTGTATCAAATTGAGATTCTCACCAATCAGAATATTGTGACATTATTTAATTTAGTTAAGTTGCACAATCACACCTGGAGCCGTGCAATACAACCACATTCTGATCTGCTGGGTACTGTGTAGCTCCACTGATGACTTTTTACTAAATTAAGTTTAGTGAGGAAATCCAGTAGATAACAGTGAATAACTTTCACCTTTTGTCTGAACAGATGAGTTGTGGTATTTTGTTCAAATGAATTTATCCTGGTCTGGAACAGATTTACAGTGAAATCTTCTTTTCTCTTTTGTGAGTAGATGGTAGAAAATGCCTTGCGTGAGAAACCTGGAGGCGGCGATGTTCTTGAAGAGTACAAGTCAGAAAATGCACTGAGCCACCGCACTCGGAGACAGCTTGTCAACATATTAGCTAGCCACATGAGTGAGAATCATGGGTAAGTGTTTGTTTGTAAAATAAAATACATTGAATTACAGGGTTTCTGAAGGGTCTTAAAGGTTTTAAAAAGTATTCAATTTGATTTGGAGAAACCCTGAAAATTAGTGGGGCTCTGTAGTCATCAGTGGGGCATTTGGATTTTGTTTTTGTATTGTAAGTATGGTCTTCAGGAATTGACACTAATGGTTTCCCAATAATAGAGACCTTTCATTTAGAGAAAGCTGCTCAAAGAGCAGTGTAACAAATGTGTAAAAGTCTGTTTACTTAAAATAAAAGAACAGCTTTAAATGTAAGACAACTTATGCTCATGTTGTTGAGTAAGAAAACATACTCAACATGCATGTAATAGAATAAAGTAACAAACCTGTTTAAAATGAGTTCAAATTTACGCATAATTGTTTATAATGGATTATTTTATCTTTTGGAAAAGTGAATATGACCTTTGGGCTAGTAGAACTTGACCTGCCTTTCAGACCTTGGTGTCAACCCCTGGGTCTTGACCTGCTTTATATGAATAGTGTCATGAGATAACTTCTGTTGTGATTTTGTGCTATATAAACAAAGCTAAATTGAAAAATTCTTTGTTCTAAAGGAGGATTCCTTCCCGTAAGCAGAGGGAGAAGTATGCACTGGGGATTATCACCCTCTTTCCTTCGCTGAGGGATCCTTTTTCTGCAATGGGCTATGTAAGTTTAAAAGAAGGGTTACTTCGGAAAAAAAACCCACTAGTTTTACAGATACATAGATGCATACATACACATATTTTACAGATTCAATGCACCACATTGCTTATAAAAAAGTGGTAAAGTTGCAACTCTTTTTGGTTTAATTTAATTGATAATGACCTAAAAATGTCATGCCAATTTAAAGTGTTGGGTATGCTCCTTTTTATTTTTTAATGACTCAACAGGAGCACTTCTATGATGGGGGAAAAGGCACCGGTTATTTAGCATGGCGCCTCAAGACCATGTCCAGGAATACACATAAGCGGCCAGTGAAGGCAGCCACAGTACCTGAAGCACAAGCACCGAGGCGCCGAAGATCAGCAGCCACAGAACCTCAGCAGCTTGATGGAGATGCATGCAAAGAAACTATATCATTTCTTGTTCACTGTCCTGCTGAAGCAAGTGTGTTTCTGAAGATGAAGGTGACCTTGCAACATCGCCAGGACCTTGTGCATGACCCACAGAGAACCACAGATGTCTTTAAAACATTTCCACGTTTTTTAGATGTCAAAGGACTGGTAAGTTGTGCAGTTAAAACTCCAGTTTTAAAACTCCATTGTTTTATTTGGTTGGATGTAAGCAGTAATGCACTGACCATTATCTTGATGTATTTGCATGTGTGTTTGATCAACAGCTGAATCAAGACTTCCTGCTGCTGTTTGGTGATGAAACAGCCCCCAAGTTGCTTGAAAAGTGGGACACAGCATTCAAGCCTAAGGTTATCAAAGAGGCCAAACACCTGACTCAGTCATCCGAGCTGTGCCGACTCCTGAGAGCTGCTGAGAAACTCGCAGAGAATGATGACAGCAGTAAGCTACATGTTTGGTTTATATTCCAAACAGCTAGTGCTGTTGACTTTATGCATTCCAACTAGATACTAATGCCTTGTTTTGCCTAATTTTTCTTCGTCATAGACTGGGACAGTGATATGGCTTCTCTGCTGCTCCTTCTCCATCTCTTGCCACCTACAGCTGGACGGAAGAGGGCGAAAATAAGTGCAAGTGATGCAGTGGACAAAATTGTTCACTTTCACAAGGTATGTATCTCTCCTTTGATAAAAGTCAAGTCTTTCCATTTTTAATGAAGTTAGTGATAATTTGTAAAGGCATCATTTTCTCCCCCCTGAGATGTTTGCAAGAAAAGAAAGGACTAATCTAAATCTTAAAGGAATAGGTCACCTAAAAATGTAAATTCAGTCCTGATCTACTCACCCCCTTTTTTTAATCCTCAAAACACTGCTGGAGTATCACGAGGAAACAGCGTCCTGGAGACCACAGACAAAACCTAATAAAAGTATCCCAAAAACCTTCAAAAACTTCTCGTCTGCCACAGTTTGGAACCCACAGACTGCAGAATTAATTAAGAATTAAGTTTAAGAGACAACATTTCCTGTATGTTTATAGGCTGAATATTGTCCCACAGTTTCTGGTGACCCAAATATGCAGAGAGCAGTTTAAAATTTGCTAGCAAAAACCAAAATCTGAACAATCACTTTAAGATGTTCATGTTATTTTTCTGTTTTTTAGTCATGCTGCAGCATCGACGAACACCTCCAGGGAAGAGTGGGTAATCAACCATACATCCTTGCTGTTGGCAGAACCAAGAACAGGATTGATACTTTCTACATTGTCGTGGACAAACGGCTCATCCCCTGCCAAGCCTCCAGCTCGTTGGGTGCCTTTGATGAACTGTTTAAGTCCCACTACGTGTTCAACCTGTCTTACGATGAGTCCCTGGTCCAGCTCTACACTTTCATACAGACAACAATCTACAACATCGATGTTGCAACTACAGATGAGTCTCCAAGAGTTTGTGAGTTTCGGGCAAAAGTCTTGAACTAGGCATAAAACATGTTTAAGTGTTTCATTTGTCAAGCTGTACATGTTCCCTGTCAGTCCTTGATAACCCATTTACGAATGGATCACAGTTTCTATCCTAGCACCAGGTTTAAGTTGGTTTGTGAACAAAATCGTTGTAGGCGTCAGTTTTCAACATATTCCGGGTTCAAAAAACACTTAATTAGTGTGCATGAGAAGGATTCTTGTCGAAGTGGTGATGCTGCAAACTCAGAGTCATTTCAAGCTAATTTTCACAGTCTCCAAGATGCTACAGAAGTTGCCGGTACAAGTGTCATGCAGAGCCCAGAGGCTGGCTGTTTTGAGAACAATGGATCAAGTGAAAGAAACAAAGAAAATGCAAACAAAATCTGCGCCTCAATTATTGCTAAACTCCAAGGAAGTGGTATGGCAAATAGTCTCGTTTCAACTATTGTCAGTGATTTGGAAGAACTTGGGACTGAACTGCACTCCCAAATCAAACATGAAGTGCTGTCTGCTGTGCCTAAAGATGATCCTGTAAGATCTACATTGAGTGAAAGTCTGGAGAATTTTGAAAACCCATTTGTTAGCTTTAACACTGAGACTAAAAGGATGAAATACTTCAATGAAAAATGGGGGGTTGTGGAGCCGGTAGAAAAGATCTTAGGAGTTCGATATGATACAAGGCGAAATAAGCAAACAGGTACTTATGATCAAGTCCCAGTGAATGACACGTTTGTTTACATTCCAATTATGGAGACAATCAAATTTATGTGTCGCAATTCGGATATCTGTAAACTGCTTGGGGAACCTTGTGTATCAAACACTGACAGATATGAAGACTTCTGCGATGGAAGTTATTTTAACACTCATCCATTGTTCTCTAAACAACAGACTTTACAAATTCAGCTCTACTATGATGACTTTGAAACTGCTAACCCACTGGGGTCAAAGCGTGGTATTCACAAAATGGGTGCTCTCTATTTTGTCCTCCGAAATCTGCCACCAAAGTTTAACTCTGCTGTGATGAACATTCATTTGGTTGCACTGTTTCATACAGAAGATGTTAAAAAATATGGCTTTGATCCCATTCTACAGCCTCTGATCAATGACATAAAAAAACTGGAGAGTCATGGCATTGATTTACCTTTCTCCACTGAAAAAGTCTATGGTACTATATGTCAGATAACAGGGGACAATTTGGGAATGCACAGTATTTTGGGTTTTACAGAGTCTTTTAATGGACGTTATTTCTGTCGTTTGTGTTTGATCGAAAAACATGATGCCCACAATGTTTACAGTGAGGATGACCCCAAGATAATCTTGCGTGGAAAAGAGCTTTTTGAAATGCACTACAATGAGTTGCAGTCAGACCCACAGAAGTTATCAGTGTTTGGTTTGAAGAAGAATTCAACTCTGAACAGCTTACAGTTCTTTCATGTTTGCCACAACTTTTCTTTGGACATAATGCACGACGTTCTTGAAGGGGTAGCTCAGTATGAGATAAAGTTACTGTTGGAGTATCTCTCAGAAAACGTTCTGTCAAAAACTGATCTGCTGTCTCGGATTTATGCTTTTGACTACGGATACTTGGAGCGAAAAAATCGTCCTACAAGGATTAACTTGGACAGTAGTGGCAATAATATAGGGCTCAATGCCATTCAGACTCTTTGTCTTGTAAGAAACATTCCTTTGCTTTTTGGTGACATTGCGCCTGAAGGAAACCAAAACTGGACTTTGCTACTGCTTTTACTGCAGATTATCAACATCATATTTTCTCCATCTGTTACACTAGGCATGACTGTACATTTAAAGCACTTAATAATGGAACATCATGACTTGTTCAAAAGGTTGTATCCAGATAGAAATATGATCCCAAAACATCACTTTATGATACACTACCCGGCATCTATAAGAAAAATTGGACCCCTGTTGCATATGTGGAGCATGAGGTTCGAGGCAAAACATAAGGTTTTCAAGAACACTCTTAAAAACTTCAAGAACATCACTAAATCGCTTGCAAAAAAACATCAAATGTCCATAGCATATCATTGGGAGACATCACCTTTAAACCATACTGAGTATGGACCTTTGAAATCATTTACTGTGGACAGTGAGGATAGTGACATGTTTGCCCGAGCCGCACATGCTGCTGTACCGAAAGACATCTTCTCTGCTAACTGGGTTAAGATAAGTGGAACAGAGTACAGGACAGGACTAATCATTTGCAGTCAGATTGAACATGAAATGCCGGTGTTTTGCAGAATAAAAAACATTCTTTTGGTTGACAGTGCTATGTACTTCCTAGTGAATAAGCTTGTGGTTGATCATTTCAGTGAGCATTTTCATGCCTACCAAGTATTTGAAAGTGATGAGAGAGATGTTATCAAAGCAGACAGTCTTGTTATTCATAAGCCCTTTGACTTGCAAAATGTTTATGGTGGAGATGAGAGCCTATATATTGTACCTCTGTATGTTTTGTAAACGTGCACATAGAGTTACTGCAAGTTCCAGTTGGTGCTTGGATCTTTGGGACAAAAATTGTTCTTAATAAAAAAGAGAAAATGATAGTTTGTTTTATGATTTATTTTACTTGGTCACTGTCTTGTGGGTCAACACATTTAAACTTAAGTAAACACAGATAGTTTGAGTTTGAGATGTACAGTATTCATACTGGTTTTCTGTAGCCTTGCAGGGGACTAGAAACATTTTCAGATTTGGTGGGAGTGCATTACTGTACATTATGGTGGTATGATGTGTCATAAGATGTATGTTAGAAATTAACACTTCTAGTGAAACAGAATAACACTACATAGTGTTAAAAATACACTTTCATGTGTCATAAAATAACACTCTGAATGTTAGAAATTAACACTTCTAGTGAAAGGGAATAACACTACATAGTGTTAAAAATACACTTTCATGTGTCATAAAATAACACTCTGAATGTTAGAAATTAACACTTATAGTGAAACAGAATAACACTATGTAGTGTTAAAAATACACTTTCATGTGTCATGAAATAACACTGTGAGTGTCATATATTTAACACTACTAAAGAGTTAAAATATTAACACTATCCAAAGTGTAAATTTAACTCGGAACTGGTGAGAACTATATAAACACCAGGACCGTGTTAAATTTAACACTATGGGAGTTAATTTAACACTTACGTTTTTGCTGTGTAACATTATTAATATTTTTCTCCTATCAAACTGCTATGCGGCTTAGTCACAACGCTTGTAACGGTTCGGTTGTGGAAAATATGCCTGCGGTGGCGGCAGCAGCAGTGCCAAGGGTGATCAAATTTTCTTTAACAAATTATGGCATAAAAAACGATCAGCAACTTGCACTATATGCAACAAAAAAAAAAGAAGAGGTCGTGGGGACAACATCCAACTTCACTCGGCACCTGTCAAGGAAGCATCCTAAAAGGTAAATAAAAATCTAATTTTTAGTTCAACGGGTGCTGAGGGAAAATAACGTTAACGTTAACTTAGGTATGTTAACGTTAGGGCTGATAATGAATGACCCCCTCAGAGCTAACGTTAATAAGGCAGGGCAAACCTAAAACGTTCGATTTTTTCTGGTTGGTCCAGTTCCAGTTTATTAACGTTATCAATAACCATTAACGTTACGTTTTTTGAACCCCGTTAGGTAACGCTTTACTGGATAAATACATTGTATGCTTGAAGAGTTTTACTTTTCAATCCCGCGGCGCGTGCATTATGGATTTCGGTTGTTCGTTGAGATGCTGCGCATTCTTTAACGTTATATCCGTGTCGTTTTGTTCCTGTAGAAAAGTGTTGGCCTAGCTAGCTAACGTTAATATAGTGTAACATAAAATATTAAATATTGATTTTAAGAGATGGCTCTTCCTTTTCTAATCTCAAATTTTAATCATACTTTTTCATCTTTAGTAGTGAGAGCTGGAAAATGTGATTGTTTTTTTCATTCCAGACTTCTGGACACAAACTTGTGTAACGGTGACTTGGAATCGGACTCGGACTTGAGTACCAGTGACTTGGGACTGGACTTGAACTTGTGGTTTAGTGACTTGACTACAGCACTGCGAATAGGAAACGCAGCAAGTCTGGTTATAAGATTTAGGATTAGATTGGTTTTCTCTTTCCTTTCCAATCTTTCTTTATCCTTTATTCTTTTCACCTGTTGCCAGTTGTGTTCAGCTGTTTTGCCACAAGAGCTTTGACTAACAGGTATTTTCTATTCTTTTCCTTCACTCGTTTTATCGAGTTTTGTTTTGTTTCATCACCTCTTGTTACGTCTAATTATTTAGTGCGTGAGTCCTGGTGCGGCTACTTCCGCGTTTTGTGGTGTATATACGCTTTCAGAAAACCTTATCGGTCGCATTTGGTTCTCCGAACCTTACGCTCCCCCTCACAGTATTTCCTGTAGAGTGTGTGTTTCTTCTTGTCGTTGTAGAAATGTGTGACTGGGATGGGTCAGAGGACCAGACGCGACGTGAGGGGATCAATAAGTTACCCACAAGACATGGAACAACTACAAGTTAAAAGGGAGCAAGAGGAATCCACGAACGGAACAGCGTAAACTCCCGGTGTAAAGCCAACAAAAAACAACCCAGAAAAGAGGGCGAAACAAGCTCAAGACTCGAGCAGAAAAATAAAGGAAAGACCTCTAGCTCGATAATAAATAAACAAGCTCTACGGAGAGGGAATATTAGAAAGGTAAACAGAAGTTACTGCCTCAAAGAGGACAGATAGGTAAAAGAGGAAAGAACCAAGTAAGGAGCGCAATGAAAGGAAAGAGGATCCTAAGGATATAAACCTAACTCTTTAAACTCAGAAGGTTCCTGCGTTTCTTTCAGACACAAAAGGAATGTAGTCCTCCGGCTATATCGTTTAGCTGGCTAGTGTGCAAAGTATGACATATGACAGTATGACGGGTATATAGCTTTGATATTACGGCCTTCGATAAAGAATGTATAATGTGATTTGGCAAACTTGCTCATAGTCCATAGTACTTGGTTATCAAGAGGCCTGCTCTGCTGACCTGACCAGCCTTTCTCTCTGCCCCATCCACTCTACAGGCAAAAAGAGAAGAGTCTGGCTGCAGACATCCACCGTGAAGCCCCACGTCCACCGCCAGGCCCCTCGGGGCCTGAGCATGGACCTGGAAGTTGCGTCATGTGCTCTGGCGTCACTTCCGACTACGTGCATGGACCTTTTCGTTACTTCCCCATTCTGTTTGCAGAACACACTAAACGAGCCGGACGTGTCTTCATTTGTCCAAGCAAGTTTGTTCTTTTTTCTAATAAGTGGATTTCAACGAGCCGACATCTGCCAACAAGGTAAATGATGCCAATGTACTGTTGGAACCAATGACGTTAACGTTAAACAGCAGACAACAACTTAATACTAGGAGTTGGCTAGCTAGCTCACGTTACCAAATTAGCACTAATGTTACTAACTTGTATGTTGTTTTTTCCATTGCTATGTTTATTTGTAGCGCAGCAAACGTTTGCAATCATGATAAGTCATGAATCATAATGTTTGTGTAACGTAACTAGCTAACGTAAGCTAACGTTAAGTAGTAGCTAGCTTTCTAGCCATTAGTGTTAATGTAACGATATACTTTATATATTGTTTGTTTTACAAACATTAGCACTAAAATTAATATCAGTTTTATGTGTGTTGTTAATGTAACGTTAACGTTATGTATGTAACATTAGCCGCCTACTGTAGTTAGATGCCAGCTCTCTGTTCTCAAGTCGGTCTTTTAACGTTTGCTTGTTATTATTGGCAATCATTATTTGTACGAACATATTAAGTTATTTATTCAAATGTATGTTTGTTTAAACAATTGTTAGATTTTAGTAATTTCAAAGTGTGTTTAGCAACATGTTTCAGTTTGAAGTAGAATCTGTATGCCCCAACATATTAGAGACTTAGGTGCTGAACGGCCTGGGAAATGAGCTATGTTAATTTCCTCCCCCTCCCGCATTGTTAAGTACTCATTGTCACCTGCATGAATGCCCCCCCGAGTTTCCTGGGAATCGTAGCCTGGTAGAATAACGTGTGAAATAAAGTTATTGATCTAAGCCCTGAGACAGGAAACTAGGAAGAAGAACCAGAGATAGGAGTGAAGTAACATAGCCACAAGACTTCCCTGTCTAGCCTACCTTTTGTTATCACCTACATGACATTTCCTGTTTTCTGTGTATAAATGCTGGGCCGGTTTGGAGTGTAAGTAATGTTAGACTAGAAGCTGACATAAACATCATGCTAATAAAGAAGTTATGGCTACTGTCTCATCACAGAACCGATTCAAGACCCTCTTATTTCTTGAACGTAATTGCAAGTACCGGCAACGAACAGAAGTGTCATTGAGAAATACAAAGCAATTCTTCACCATTTAAACAATTAGATGGTGTAAGATATTCATACTGTCAACAAGATGCATTATGGTTAATTTGTAAGTTAGTGGACACTTTCATGCAAGACAGTCCAAAAGTGTTTTCCAGCTGCCCCGTGTCCTGGGAATGGAGGAGAGCGAGGTGGCCAACGCCCTCATTGCATACACCCGGCTCGCTGACGTGGTTGGGGAAGCAGAGCACAACGAGATTGTGGGACCATTTGTTTTTATTTTCAGTAACCAGCAGGATATGGAGCGATTCTTAATTTAAATTGTGGACCACAGGTGTTACATAATTTTCTGTCTTCTTCCCTTACAGCCTGTAAGGACTACTAGTAAGGACTACTCGTGTTATATAGTGTACATAAATATATGTATAGTTTTAGATTGCATGGGTGTTCAGTGTGTCGTGTAAGTTCTTATTGGTTGTACTTTTTTCCCTTTGTTATTTTCTTATTAGACTATTGATATTTCAAAAAAAATTAAAGAATTTTACAAATTATTAATTTGTGTGGTTGCTAAAGTCTATGGCTGCCTAATCTGTTCTTCTGTCATTCCATCATTTTGGGTTATTTGTACTTTTAAAGTTCCCTGATAGATTATCATATAAAGTGATGAAGAAAATGTTAGCCATATTCCCTATTCCTATATCACACACACCTCAGCACAAATAAACCTTGCATAAGGTCATGGAATCTGTCCATGGTTCTGCAATGCTTAAAACATGCCTTCTGTCAGAAATTGTACAATGCTGCACAATCATTTGTATTTAGTGTTGCAGTGTTTAATGGTCTGGACAAAGAGTTCAACATTGGGAACAGTCTGCTGGCTTGTATTGAGATGCCTATTATACCTCAAAATAACATTTTCAAAAATCTAGCAAGGTTCATAATATACATATAAACCCTTAGATCACTACTGAGTTTGTAAATTAAGTTTGGAACTGTGACGACTCCATAGTTGGATACATCAATAATGTCGATGAAGCTGTAGTGTAGACTTGCAGTGACTGCTAGTAGGTGTGGCTGAATCATGTTGAAAGCACTGAGGATGTAGTAGTACTTTATTGATCCCACAATGGGAAATTTCTTCTTCAATCATTACACTCCAGTAATACACAGTAAATATAACACGTGTACATTATTACAGGGAAGCCAGACCAGAGAAGGGATCAGCTATTCTTTTGTTAAAGTGGACAGTGATACAATTTGCAGCAGGTTGTGCATCTGTCAAGTTGTAAATTTGAATTTCCCTGTAGAATGGAATGATGCATCTGTAAAAAAAAAAAAACATAACAGAATAAGTACAATAATTTAACACGTTCGTACAAATAATGATTGCCAATAATAACATTACATGTTGGCTATCTGTTACATACATAACGTTAACGTTACATTAGCAACACACATAAAACTGTTTGTAAAACAAACAATATATAAAGTATGTTGTTACTTAACTACCATTGGACAAACACTAATGGTTAGAAAGCTAGTTACTACTTAACGTTAGCTAGTTACGTTACACAAACATTATGATTCATGACTTATCACGATTGCAAACGTTTGCTGCGCTACAAATAAACAGCAATGGAAAAAACAACATACAAGTTGGTCACATTAGTGTTAATTTGCTAACGTGAGCTAGCTAGCCAACTCATAGTATTAAGTTGTTGTCTGCTGCTTAACGTTAACGTTATTGGTTTCAACATAACATTGGCATCATTTACCTTGGTGGGAGTTGTCGGCTCGTTGAAATCCATTTATTACGAACAGAACAAATTTGCATCGACAAAAGGTGATGCGTCCGGCTCATCTGTTGTGTTCGCAAACAGAATGGGGAAATAACGAAAGGTCCATGCATGTGGTCGGAAGTGACGCCAGGGCACATGACGCAACTTCCAGGTCCATGCTCAGGCCCCGAGGGGCCTGGCGGTGGACGTGGGGCTTCACGGTGGATGTCTGCAGCCAGACTCTATTGGGCAAAAAGGCAATTAAGTCACACTGAGGCGCTGCTTCTCTATGGATATAAATCTTAGATTGGCCAGGATGTCTTTCCCCCTGTTGAGGAGAAAGACCAGGACACAAAAGTATTCCTGAGGTCAAAGCCCATCGTGGCCAGAGAATACCACATGGCCACATGGCCAACAATTTTTAATATTTGGTCGCATATCCTTTGCATGCCATGACTCCCTGATGTCTGTGACCCAACAAAATCAAAAGACTCTTGATATCTTATTTTCTGGTACTCTTACAAGCGATACTATAACGTCTCTGCATTTGAATGGATCTCTATGGGAATTGGGGGGTGGGGCTAGATTTATCTGTACATTACACTGGAACAGTATGGAAACACATGGTCGGCTAAATTGGTCTGACGTATCAAACAAGCCTTAAATCATCACTCTGCTGCCAGAAATACAGTAGATATGGATGGATAACTTGAAGGGTTTCTTCTCCTGACTTATTTTTCCATAGAGTTCAATAGGAAAATTTGTCAGGAGAAACAACCCTTAAAGTGATCCATCCATATCTACTGCATATCTGGCAGCAGAGTGATGGTTTGAGGCTTATTTGATACCTCAGACCCTTGATGACTTACAGCCATTTTACCAATCATGTATTCCATACTGTTCCAGCATAATTTACAGCTAAATCTAGTCCCACCCCATTCCCATAGAGATCCATTAAAATGCAGAGACGTTATAGTATCGCTTGTAAGAGTACCAGAAAATAAGATATCAAGAGTCATTTGATGTTGTTGGGTCACAGACATCAGGAATAGCATGCAAAGGATATGCGACCAAATATTAAGAATTTAAAGGCACAGTCAACTCCAGTCCGGTGGTGAGTAAGCATGAACTTTTTGAGCCGGGTTTCCCCCTTAACAGACTTTGTTAACACCGAGCATGATGTTTTAAGGAATAACTTTTCGCTGTTGGACTGTGGAGACCTTGATAGCACTGTCTCTCTCACAAAATCAGCTGCAGACTCCGCTGTGTGTCGAAACCCTGCAGTGAGGAGGCAGAGGATACTCGAAACTTTCCAAACTGTCAATCATGCGAAAGTCTTATGGGACCCGAAGCTGAAACCGAGGGGGCTATTTGGTGGACATTTTAACATCAGAAGCATTACTGCAAAGAGCAATCAGCTAACTCATCTTTCGTCTCAAATCTGGTTGAAACAAACAACTCCCGCAAGTGTATTCATGGTGCCTGGATACCAATGTTTTAGACGAAATCGACCTAATGGAAGAGGAAGAGGGGTGCTCTTTTATGTGAGAGACGACATTAAATGTGAACGTGTGGTTTATATTGCTGGTAAAACATTAGAATATGTTGGGATACAAATAATCTTGTCCCAACACGTCTTTTAACATCATAGGTGTCTATAGGCCCCCTTCTGTGGATGACACTTTCTGTGATCAACTCACAGAAGTCTTGAGAGAGTGTAATCTCAACAATGAATTATTACTTATGGGTGATTTTAATGTGAACTGGGAGGATAAATCTAAGAGGAAAAAACAAAAAATGATCACAGAGAAATTCCACCTAGAACAACTAGTAAAAGGCCCAACTTAGATTGCAAAATGCTCCATTACACAAATTGATCTGATATTTACTAACAAGCCAGAAAGAAGAACTAAAAATTATAATTTAATCACTGGCTTGTCAGATCATAACCTAACCCAATGTGCGAGAAAACTGACTAAAAATAGATTCAGGAACACGGCAATTAAGACAAAGATCCTTCAGTGCATACCCAGAGCTAAGCAAGAAGAATTTGTCAGTGAAATTACCAGCTTGACAATCCCCCTGACAATCTGGACTATGGCTGTGATACATTTACTCACAGAATCAACTCTGTGACGGAAAGATTTAAGGTGAGGGTACAGATAAAATCTAAAAAATAATTTACCCTGGTTTCATGAAAATCTGTGGAAGCTGATGAAATCTAGAGATGCTGCACTAAGGAAGGCAATTAAAACTAGAAGAGACACTGACATACTGATTTATAAAGGTTTAAGGAACAAAGTTATCCAAGAGCTAAGATTAGCTAAATCTCGTTTTTTTTATATATATATTGAATGAGGCAAAAGGCAATAGTAAATTGATCTGGAAAAACATCGATAATCTCACAAGGAGAGTTTTAAATTAAGAGATTTAAAACTCAAAGTACAGGCAGAGTTAATTGAAGATCATCTTGCTGTTGCTTTTGTCTTTAATAATTTCTTGAGTCTGTATATGTACAGAATATGTAAATAAATTAACAAAAAGGAAACTGGATATTGTTCCTACAGATGCTACAGGCCAGATTTTCGAGCTGGTAGAAATTAGAGTCACAAGTAAGCAAAATCATCAGCTCCTTAAAAAGCTCCAAAAGTAGAGATGCTTTCCAATTTGACACTATGTTTGTTAAATCACACAAAGATATTTTAACTCCCCCCATTGCTCATTTAATTAACTTGTCTTTTAAACACAGCTCCTTTCCTGATGATTGGAAATGTGCCATCGTCACGCCTATTTTTAAATCTGGAGACTGCCCTGAAGCCAGTAACTATAGACCAATAAGTATACTGCCAGTACTCTCAAAGGTTGCTGAGAAAGTGTCATTGAATAACTGACATTTCATACAAGCAATTTTGGTCTACATCGTATGCAGTTTGGCTTTAGAGCAAACCATTCCACCAAAACTGCTACCTTGCACTTAATAGAGCAAATTAAATCAAGGCTCAATAAAGGAGGAGTAGTTGGTACTGTATTTTTAGATATGCGTAAAGCTTTCAATACAGTCAATTATGATGTCTTAATATCGAAGCTCTCTAAATTTAACTTCTCGTGTAGAGCACTGGCATGGATGTCTTCATATTTATCGAATAGGATGCAATGTGTTAAAGTTTGTGACGCACTGTCCAGTAACATGAAGTGCACAATGGGCATCCCACAAGGGTCAGTGCTAGGTCCCCTATTATTTAGCCTATATATTAATGATCTCCCTCAACAGTGTCATGATGTAGAACTGAAAATGTATGCAGATGACACTGTTGTATACACACATGCAAAAACAGCTGAGTTAGCAGCTGCCAAGCTAACAATTGCATTAGATAGGATCACACATTGGCTTGAACAATCATGTCTGAGTCTTAATGTAAACAAGACAAAAGGTATGTTTTTTTCTAAAACCATGGTGCAACCTCCTAACGCGGATATTCTCATCAAAGGTGAAAGGATTGACATAGTCACTGATTTTAAATATCTAGGCGTGATACTGGATCCAAATTTGAACTTTAAGAAAAAATAGTTAAAACCATAAAGTACAACTTAGCAAATTGTAGACACATTAGAAACGGTCTCTCTCTGAACGCAGCCAAGATATTTATGCGTGCTATGATTCTTTCCCGTATGTCTTATTGCATTACATGTTGGGGGCAGGCTGGTGAAACAGCCATAATACCTCTTGAGTCCTTATACAAACAAACTCTGAAAACTCTGGACAAAAAGCCAATACATTTCCATCACGGTAGGGTACTGGAGAAATACAATTTACTGAGCTTTGAGAATTTTATATTATTTTCAAATTTGTGCCTGGTTTATAAAATTATTAATGGTTTGGCCCCTCCTCCACTATGTGACCTCGTGTATACTCGCACCGTATATCTATTAGATCCTCCAGAATATCCTCTATACAAGATTGCACCATACCATTTCGCCACACTGCTTTTGGGCAATCAGCTTTCTCTGTAAAAGCCACAAATCAGTGGAACACCCTGCCTGACGATGTGAAGAGCTGCAGCTCTACCAGCACTTTCAAAACCAACTTAAAAAGTCTGTTAAAAGCTACTCAGCTCGTTACTCACTGACTTTCTTTCATACTTCTATTTTATGGTCTTCACAACTTGTTTCTTTTTTTTCTTTTTTTTTGACAAGCATACATTTGTGATGTGCTATTGTGTGTAGTTTTGTATTCTCGTGTCTTGTGTGTTCTTTTTTGTATAACTTTGTTTGTTGTTTTTACTCTGTACTGCTTGTTATTGTGCTGTTTCTTTGCTTTGACTTGCCAAGGGACTACAGATTTGAATTAATTTGCAGCTACAATCTGGTACGGTGCATCAAATGGTGACATTTATGTTTGAACTGTACATTGTCTCTTTTAAATAAAATAAATAATTAAAATAATTCAACTTCTGACCCACTGGAATTGTGATATGGTGAATTAAAAATGAAATAACCTGTAAACAATTGTTGGAAAAATTACTTGTGTCATGCACAAAGAAGATGTCCTAACTGACTTGCCAACACTGTAGTTTGCTAAGATGAAATCTGTGGAGTGGCTAAAAGTTTTTAATGACTTGAGTTTTAATGACTTCAACCTAAGTGTATGTAAACTTCCGACTTCAACTGTATATATAGCCTATAGCCTATATTTCTCGTTAGGCCATAATATTCTCGAATGCCTAATCTGTATTTTGACTAGAATGCTGATTTTGACTAGAAGGCTCCCCATGTCCATTTCAGATAGGCTATGTCTGTAGGTTATAATGTTATTTTATTTACATTAGCTTACTTATAAATTTTGCCATATGATTGTCTACTATCACTTCCTTATGTTGTAATGGAGACCTGTGTTAGCTTATACTCACACTGCTGGAAGACTGGGCCTTCTCTTAGGCTACTAATTAAAGCCACAAACTGAAAATCATACACTTCCTTTCTTGACAATATAACAATAATATGTATAATAACAAAACAATCGGAGACGATAATATAGCCCCACGGTGTATTGAAGTAGGCTAATCAATTATTCACGTGTCAGCAGAAGCGCGCACATTCCACTTTAGTCTACACACAAGGCGACGTTAGATTAACACCAAAATATACATTTATAAACGTGACAAAATGCCCCAAAACCCCCCAAATTACGAGAGTCCTAATGTCCAGCAAGCAATAGAAATAGTTCAAATACAAATTAATTAAGAGCTAATCAAGTTAATAAAGAATGCAATCATAGTCAAAGTTTGTGACGAAGAAGGAGCGAGAAGCCGCGGTTCAAAAAGGAGCAACCTGCAATCTCAGCACTCGAACGAGAAGAAAGCAATCCTATTGCAACCACCCACCCCTTCCGACCGAGAATAATCCACAAGGAAAGTTTATTCCAGCAGCTAAGAATCGTGACAGTTTGCAATTAGATGAGCCCGAACGCCGTGTTCACCTGCATGCATACACTAATTTCCCCTGATCCCTAGCACTTGGCCTGTGAGGACGTCCTCTCTGTCTTCATTATACAATATAATCAATTGATAGCACACACAATGCATAGCATAATCCAAGAGTAATGGAAAAAGAATAACATGTTATTATTAAAAGAAAATAACATGCAGATAGACTTTTAATGGGTGGCCATTATAGTGGGACATAGGGGTTTTGAAGGGTTTTGTCACGTCGTTGTATGTAGGCGACATTTTGTGAGGTTAGGCTACTGCTTTGTGTGTGTGTGTGTGTGTGTGTGTGTGTGTGTGAGCGAGAGAGAATGGGTGTGTGTCTGACAGTAGCGCAAACTCACGTTGTCCCGTAGGCTATACTGCCGCCGGGCTCACGGTGTCACTCCCGGACAACAATATTTTAATGCTTCAGAAAAGAATAATTGCTGTCAGGTCAGCAAAAATTTGTGTATGTAGATAAAGCTTAGTGTCGTATTTTTTCAATGAAGTTACACCTTGGATTTACTGACAGTGATTAATCTTTTGTGAAGCAAGGCTTTATTCATCGCACTGTCATGCAAAATAAGATGAAAACACATTATTATACGAAGGAAAACACAAAGTTCAAGTATCCGTATGATTCTAAAGACATGCCTTAAAATTAACCCCGTACCGATTTTCTAAATTAAATACACATACATGACATTTTCATTTAAAAATAAAAGCGTCACTTTGACGCACTCCCGCGGTAGCCTAATCCGCCGATTAACTTCGCCGCCTTTCTAGTGCTATTGGTGTCCGGGACAGTGTGAGCCCAGCGGCTGTATGAAACCGTGAGATAGGCTATTTGAAAGGTAAACAGACAGTTAATGACCCAAATGAAAATATTCATGTAGGCTAAGGGCGTGTACACACTGTCCGCTTTTTTTTTTTTTTTTAAAGCGGTGGCTAGACCGGACGACAACGGTCAGACATCGGTTCAGCGCAGCGACTGATATTATCGCCATTGTTATTATTTTTCAACCTTTTTGTTGACGAAAAAAATAGCCATGGCGAAAATTAAGAAATGATTAAATCATAAATCCTCTTTAAAAATTGTGTAGCCAAGCTTCAGGCATATGGTTTCACTGCCAAAAAGCAGAAAAAGTGAAAAGCACTCTAGAGACTTTTTCACAAGAATTGCACTTATTGTTTTTTTTGTTTTTTTTATCTTCCCGCCACCACCCCCCCCTCTTCGGAGGTCAACTTTATTTTTATAGTGTTATTTACAAAAAGGTTTTGTGCTGGAGCCTCTCTAAGGGAGGGAAAACTAAATTAAGTAAACAGTAAAGTTAAGCAAACAAAATATCATAAAACAAGACAATACAAGAAAAAAAAAAAGAAAAAAAAAAAAAAAGTGGATAGGGGGAGATGTACTAATGTAGAAATATAATAGTTATAATGAAATGTTATGTATGTGTATGAGTATGTGTATGAGTGTGTGATGCATGTGTGCGTGCATGCGTGTGTGTGTGTGTGAGAGAAGGGCGGGGTTGGCTAACAGGCAAGTTCAGGTGGAATTGTAGGTTATTGGTAAATTAAGGGTATTGATAAATGGTTCCCAGTTCTCTCTAAATTGCAACATTTTATTGTGGATAGAGGCAGTTATTTTCTCCATTGAAATGTATTCTATTAGAAGATTTAACCAATGTGTTGTATTTAATGTATTTCTGGTTTTCCAGTGTAAGAGGATGGTTTTTTTTGGCGATAGTTAAGGCTGTAAGTAAGGACTTGGTGTTTTGGATTGTTGGTGTGATTACTGAGATGTCTCCCAGTAGGCAGAGAGAAGGGGATAGTGGAATGTCGCAGTTTAAGGACAGGGATATTGTGTCAGTAATTTTGTGCCAGAAACTTTGGATGGGTGGGCAGAGCCAGGTAGCATGAAAGTAGTTATCTGGGGTGTCTAGTGTGCAATGTGAGCAAATGTCTGTGTCTGTTAGTCCCATTTTGTACATTTTGTGCTGGGTGATATGTGCTCTATGGTTTACCTTAAACTGAATTAGTTGTAAGTTGGTGTTGTTAGTCATAGTGAATGTGTTCCTGCATATTTGTGTCCAAAACTCGGCGCTGGGAGAGATTGCTAAATCTTGTTCCCATTTTGCAGACGGGAGTGATATAGTTGTGTCAGTCCGGGTTAATAATTTATAAAATTTGGAAAGCATTTTCTTAGTTGTAATTTTGTGGATTTCTTCAATTAATGGGGATGGGCGTAAATCATTCTGTGATATGTTGATTTTAGATTTGAGGACGGATTTTAACTGTAGGTATTGGAGATATTGTTCTTTCCCGACGCCGTACCTCTGGACCAGGTCTTTGAAAGTTATAAGAGTGTTGTCTAAGAAAATGTGATGAAGATGTGTGATACCTTTTTGTTTCCATGTGGTGAAGTTAAGTGGAGATTTATTCATCTGAAAATTAGGATTCTGCCAAATTGGGGTATTTTTGCAGGGTGATAGAGTAGTATTTGTGATTTTGGTGATTTTCCACCAAGCTGTCAGGGTTGTAGAGATTACTGTATTTAGAAAGCAACTGTGGTGTTTTATGGCAGTGCCGAAGAATGGTAGATCTGATATTGAAATTTCCTTGCATGTTTCCTGTTCTATTTCTTTCCAGGTGTTATCTTGTTGGTTATGGTGAATCCATTTGTAGATGTATTGAAATTGGTTGGCTAGATAATAATAATTGAAGTTGGGTGCTTCAAGTCCTCCTTCATCTTTGTTCTTTTGTAATGTGGTTAGTTTGATTCTTGGTTTCTTGTTTTTCCAGTAGAATTTATTGGTTATTGAATCCAGAGAGTTAAGCCAATTGGCGGTGGGTTTGGTGGGAATCATGGTGAAAAGATAATTGACTTTTGGAAGGATTGACATTTTTACCGTTGTTATTCTGCCTAGTAGGGAAAGAGGAAGATTCATCCAGCGGAGTAGATCATCTTCTATTGTTTTAATTAATGGGGTGAAGTTGAGATGGAATAACTCTGACAGCTTGGGTGAAATGTTAATACCTAAATATCTAATGTTCCCAGTGGAGAAGGGGAGGGATGTTTTTTGGGTTGCGACATTCCAACTGTCTTCATTTAAGGGTAGAATGGTAGATTTAGTCCAGTTTATGGAGTAGTTGGACACTTTCGAGAATGTATTTATGAGTTTGATGACTTCCTGTAGCGAGTTTGTTGGTTCTTGCAAGTATAACAACACATCATCTGCGTAAAGACTGATCTTGTGGTGAGTATTGTGGGTTATGATTCCCTTAATGTTTTGGTTCTGTCTGATTGCTGCTGCGAGCGGTTCGATAAATATGGCGAATAGGGAGGGAGAGAGTGGACATCCTTGCCTGGTCCCCCTGTGTAAAGTGAAACTTTGTGATGTGATTCCATTAGTAGTGACTGTGGCCATAGGTGAGGTGTATAATATCCTTATCCAATGAATAAATGATTCTCCGAAACCAAATTTTTGTAATGTTGCAAACAAAAATTCCCAGTTAACCTTGTCGAAAGCTTTTTCTGCATCTAATGAGGTAATTATTGTTTTTAGGTTGTTTTGTTTTGTTAGATTCATTACATTGAATAATCTGCGCATGTTATTTGATGAGTGTCGTCCTTTGATGAAACTGGTTTGGTCTGGATGAATTATGATTGGGGTGACGGTTTCAATTCTAGTGGCTAATGCTTTGCTGATTATCTTGACATCTGTGTTGATGAGTGATAGGGGCCGGTAGTTAGAGGGTATGGTTGGGTCTTTGTCAGGCTTAAGTAGTACTGAGATAAGGGCTGTATTCATATGAGTTGGGATTTTGGAGTTGTGTTTTATTTCGAGCGTCATTCTTATGAATAGTGGAGATATGGTATTCCAAAGGTGTTTGAAGAATTCGGCGGGGAAACCATCAGGTCCTGGTGCTTTATTATTAGGCATCTGATTTAGTGCTTTGTGGAATTCATTCAGTGTCAATGGTTTATCCAGTACTTCTGCATGTTCTTTGGATAGTTGTGGTAGGGTTATGTTAGTTAGAAATGAGTTGATGTCTACTGATGTAAGTTCATGGTCTGAACTGTATAGTTTGTTGTAGAATGTCCGGAAAGTACTATTTATGTCCTGTGGTGTTACCATGATCTTCCCCGCTGAGTCCTTTATGACCGGGATTATTGACTTTTCTTTATTTCGTTTTAGTTGGTTTGCCAGATATTTTCCTGATTTGTTGTTGTGTTCAAAGTGTTCTTGTCTGAGTCTCTGTATTAGAAATTGTGTTTTTTCATTTCAGATTTCATTAAGTTGAACTTGTAATTTACTCAGTTCAGTTTCTGTTTTTTCCTTGGGATCATTAGCATAAGCATCACTTAGGTCTTTGATTTTTTGTTCTAGGTATTTTTCGACTTGTTGATCTCTTTTTTTTTTGTATGTTGAATATGATATAATTTTGCCCCTCAGTACTACTTTACTTGTTTCCCATAGTAATGTGGGTGAGATTTCCAGAGAATCGTTTATTTCCATGAAGGAGGCCCACTCTTTATTGAAATATGAGTCAAAGTCAGCATCTTTAAGCAGGGATGTGTTGAAGCGCCATCTAGGGGAGGGCTGTTTGGGTTGTTTACTATTTAACTTGAAGGAGACCGGGGCGTGGTCACTGATTATGATGGGGTGAATTTCTGCATCTGAGATGTCTGTAAGAATTGAGTTACTGGTGAGGAAATAGTCTATGCGAGAGAATGATTTATGGGTGAAAAGGGGGGTGAAAAGTATGAGTATTCCTTAATTGTTGGGTTTTTCAGTCGCCAACTATCGCCAAGACCAAAATCTCTCATATATTGTTTTATTGTTTCAGTGGAGTGCCATGTCCTTGAGTTACCTGATGGACTTGATCTGTCCAGGGTTGGATTAATAACTGTATTAAAGTCACCTCCAATTATAATAGTTGAGTTGTTGAGATCTGAAAGAGCAGAGAAAAATGAGTGAAAAAATGTAGGGTCGTCATTATTTGGGGCGTAGATGTTAGCAATAGTTAGGTTGCTGTTATGGATGGAGGCGTTAATGATTATATATCTTCCATAGGGATCTGCAATGGTGGTATTATGAATTAGTGGAATTTTCTTATTTATTAAAATAGAAACACCTCTTTGCTTTGAGTTGAATGTTGCTGAAAAGATTTGATTGAATTGTGATGATTTTAATTTCTGATGATTTGATTCTATTAGGTGCGTCTCTTGTAGAAGGCATACGTCTGCCTGCAGTTTGATTAAGTGATTTAGAACTTTAGTCTTTTTTGCCTGTGAGCCAGCTCCTCGAATGTTCCAGGTAAGGAATTTATAAGATGACATTTTTATGAATTAAATCTGACTGTACATTAATCCAATATGAGTTATTATGAGTGTGTGTGTGTGTGTGTGTGTGTGTGTGTGTGTGTGTGTGTGTGCGTGCGTACATATATTCAATGATGTAAGGGAAGTGGTTTTTATGTATTGTGATTTTGGTGACATGATTAAATGAGGAAAAAACAAAACAAAAAACCAACCAACACGCAGACGAAGACACACAAAAAACATATACAGCGCATAAAGCGTCAATGGTCCCAAATTGCACTTCTTTGGACATGACATTGGCCATATGTCTCATAAAAATATAATTATTAGAAATAATAAGAAAAATAAATTAATAAATTACCCAAAAACAAGACAAACAAAACCTGCATAGTAATTGTCAAAAATAACACCAAAGAAAGAAAAGAATTAAGAGAAAAAAGAAATAATTGGCCCGCTCCTCATAATATCCTTATTGTTATTTTCTATCAAAAATAAAACAAGAGTAAAGGTAAAACAGTAATACTAATAACAATGTTAATTTATTATTATTATAATTTTTTTTTTTGTTATCCGTACTACACCGTTATCATAGCGGTCATAGCCTCCATCAAACTCGTAGCCTACGGCACCCCTTTTACTATTCTCCAACCTTTCATTCCCCATATTAACCGGTGTCTTTAGGGTTATTATTATTATGATTATTATTAATTCCGTCTTCCTTCCTGTATCCCAAGTTCATTATTGACAGGACATAGAGAATAAAAGAAATAAAAGGGAATAAAGAAATAAGGACGGGATGCTATAGAAATAGCCTGGCTACCGTAGCGGAGGAGAACGAAGAAAACCGAGTCGCTTCCAGTTTAACTAGTACAGCCAAGGTGTAATTGCGGCGTCTCTGTACAACTGGTCATTTATATATAACCTATCAACAGATAGTCGCACTTTTAGCTTTTTCTCTCGCGCATTATTGGAAAGAGCTTTCTTCTCCTTTCGATGATCTCTGCAGGGTATTGGTCGTTTATAGAGAAGGGTTTGTTCTTAAGTTCCCTGCCTCTCTTCAACACGGCCACTTTAGTTTTATAGTGCGTGAATTTGGCCACTATCGGTCGGGGCTTGCCCGTGGCCTGTTTGCCAAAACGGTGCACTCTCTCGAAGCGGACCTCTGCGACTTGTTCGCTCGTCATGTTCAACTCCTCCTTCATGAATCGTTTAACTTTATTTTCAGTTTCAGTGTAACTTTCTTTATTATCTTCCTTTAGTCCCATGAGCACCATATTATTTCTCATACTCCTACACTTTAAACCAAGGAGCTCGTTATGAATGTGTGTGTTATCTTTTTTCAGTTTGTCAGTTGTTTTAATCAGCGCCTCGACTGTTGTCTTTAAGGTTTTATTTTCCTTCTGAAGCTCTTGAATTAGCTCATTGTTCATGGCAACGGCGTTTTTCAGGTGAATAATGTCTTTACTTACCGCAGCAAGGTCGTTAACCACCCTCTCCAACAAATCCAGCGTTTGGAGCTTTATATTAATCTCTTCGATTGTACTCACTTTACCTCCGCCGGTCTCCGCCATTTCAGAGTCGCTTGAACTGCGATCTTGTTCGTTTGGAGTCGGGCTGGTTTGACATGTTGTTAAAATATTTATCGATAAAACCTTCCAAACGAACAATTTTATCCAGCTTTGGAAGCAGCAATCTTATAATTACATTGAATATTTAGGTTATTTATAGTTACATTGGGACGCGGTGAAAAGACCCTCTCACATCTGCCTCACCAGGGCAGCCATGCTTCTTTCACGTTAAAAAGTAAGCTTTAGTTAATGTCTACGCTCTAAATGAATGGAGAATTCACCTCCGATACCAGCGTGACGCAGTCACCCGAGCACTCCATGCACCTTGACCGAACCGCTTGACAAGTTAATCAAGATTGCAATCATAGTCAAAGTTTGTGACGAAGAAGGAGCGAGAAGCCGCGGTTCAAAAAGGAGCAACCTGCAATCTCAGCACTCCGACGAACGAAAAGAAAGCAATCCTATTGCAACCACCCACATCTTCCGACCGAGAATAATCCACAAGGAAAGTTTATTCCAGCAGCTAAGAATCATGACAGTTTGCAATTAGATGAGCCCGAACGCCGTGTTCACCTGCATGCGTACACTAATTTCCCCTGATCCCTAGCACTTGGCCTGTGAGGACGTCCTATCTGTCTTCATTATACAATATAATCAATTGATAGCACACACAATGCATAGCATAATCCAAGAGTAATGGAAAAAGAATAACATGTTATTATTAAAAGAAAATAACATGCAGATAGACTTTTAATGGGTGGCCATTATAGTGGGACATAGGGGTTTTGAAGGGTTTTGTCACGTCGTTGTATGTAGGCGACATTTTGTGAGGTTAGGCTACTGCTTTGTGTGTGTGTGTGTGTGTGTGTGTGTGTGTGAGCGAGAGAGAATGGGTGTGTGTCTGACAGTAGCGCAAACTCACGTTGTCCCGTAGGCTATACTGCCGCCGGGCTCACGGTGTCACTCCCGGACAACAATATTTTAATGCTTCAGAAAAGAATAATTGCTGTCAGGTCAGCAAAAATTTGTGTATGTAGATAAAGCTTAGTATCGTATTTTTTCAATGAAGTTACACCTTGGATTTACTGACAGTGATTAATCTTTTGTGAAGCAAGGCTTTATTCATCGCACTGTCATGCAAAATAAGATGAAAACACATTATTATACGAAGGAAAACACAAAGTTCAAGTATCCGTATGATTCTAAAGACATGCCTTAAAATTAACCCCGTACCGATTTTATAAATTAAATACACATACATGACATTTTCATTTAAAAATAAAAGCGTCACTTTTGCCTAATCCGCCGATTAACTTCGCCGCGGTTCTAGTGCTATTGGTGTCCGGGACAGCGTGAGCCCAGCGGCTGTATGAAACCGTGAGATAGGCTATTTGAAAGGTAAACAGACAGTTAATGACCCAAATGAAAATATTCATGTAGGCTAAGGGCGTGTACACACTGTCCGCTTTTCTTTTTTTTTTTTAAGCGGTGGCTAGACCGGATGACAACGGTCAGACATCGGTTCAGCGCAGCGACTGATATTATCGTCATTGTTATTATTTTTCAACCTTTTTGTTGACGAAAAACATAGCCATGGCAAAAATTAAGAAATGATTAAATCATAAATCCTCTTTAAAAATTGTGTAGCCAAGCTTCAGGCATATGGTTTCACTGCCAAAAAGCAGAAAAAGTGAAAAGCACTCTAGAGACTTTTTCACAAGAATTGCACTTATTGTTCTTTAATGCTGGTGCTGTTAGTTTTGTTTTTTTTGTCTTTTTCTGTTAAGTGATAAGAGGCTCACTTAAAACAAAAACATTGTTTTGTTTGGTGTTATAATAAGATAAATAAAAAACATATGCACTGAAAAGTTATGTAGGCTAGATGGTTGATTCTTTGTATGACGACTGATTCAAGCCTTGCAAAAAGTACAGTTTTATTTCATAGATTGAAAACAGCATTGAAATTACGTAAAAGCAAACTGGCAATAGAAAAACTGTTCAAAAGCATCTTCTTCCCTTAAAACGCTATTGGTCTCGAGTATTTAAATAAAGTGTATGTTAAAGCCTTTTTACAACTTGATGGCTGCATTAGAGAACAGCAGCAATGGTTATGTGTGGGGTGGTGCTGAAATCTCATAATTTTACTTGTTTAGCAGGCGTCGAGGGCGAAGGGCGTGTACACACTGTCCGCCTTTTTCTCAGCTACCTCCGCCTTTTTTACATGAAAACCTATGGGAAGCGACCACACGGCGGAAAAAAAGCGGGCGCTCTAAAAAGGCGGCGCTGCACCCGCCTTTTCTAAAAAAAATTTTTTTAAAAAGCCGTACAGTGTATGTGTACACGCCCTAATGTGGGGGCCTCCTCTGTAACTTGTTTTACAAATTGTAGATGGGGAATATGACTTTAATTGATGATTGTCATTTTTAATAATAATTATTAAATTAAATCCATTAAATATAATTAAATGTATGGTTGAGTGAGGGGTTTTAGCACACGACACCGCTTGTGTTCAGTATTCAGAGTGCTGGGCATTTTAACAAGGGCATTGAGTGTTAGAACTGCTGGATTCAGAAAAATAAATGCATTTTTCCTTAAACCTCACTTCCCCAACAGACACAAAAGCACAGATCAGAGAAAACGCTCTGCTTAAGTAATGGCACGCGCCTGAAGCCAATTAAGACAAATTGGTCTTCACGAGGAAAATAAAAAACGACGCAAGTGCACTCTTGCGGCCAACAGTCACCACAACAGAAATGGTTCTCTGGGTCAATGCCATTCTCAAGCTCATGCAGTTTATGTTCTGTATAGTCAAAAGTCTTAAAGTTTAATTGCTCACAATTATATATCCCCCACATCATAAGAGTTAGTGTCTATAAACTCCTCATCCTTATGTTTCCAAACGGAAATAGATAATCTCTGTCAATTCCTGTCATCCAGTCGTTGGTAATATTCCTATAATCCACTTGATGCGATGTCTGACATTCTGTCCTATATCTTCAGAATGTTTAATCATCTGTATTGATCCAAATCTTTAAGTTCTCTCACCACAATCACTTTTGCCTCTTCCGGTGTTCAATTCAGTCGTTTCAATACCATGTTGCTTGTATCTTATTTTTTCTTTTTCAAGATGCGTGCTTGTCTGGCAATATCAGCGTTTTTCTTAGTAAGATGCTCATTCAGGTACACTCCCGTCCCCTTCAGCTTTCTGGCCTGCTTCAATAGTTCGATTTTGTGTTTTCCATTCACAAACCAAATTATGATTGGCAAGCCACAATGTTTTTGCTTTGGATGGCCATGTCTTTACTGTCAAAGAATTGAATTACCTGTTTTTCCAATGAGTACAGCTCCCTTTGTGGGGAATCCTCACCTTCTTTATCTCCAACCGTAGCCCTGGCATAGGTTCGGTGTGTTGTTTCTAATCCGCTGATGATCTATACGTATATCTATAAATCATCTATACGTGAGTATTGTTCCATATCATCAACTCTCCGGACCAGGTCTTCAATCCTCTTATCTTTCTCAGCTGACGCACCTCTTCCATTACAGTTTTTTACGATTGCTTTGACTCATTTTGCACAGCAGAATTTCAATGTACAAAACTCAAAATGCAAAGTGCCAAACTGACTTTCAAAATTCATACTCTAAGACACTACATCCTATGCTGGCATACAAAGTGTAGAACTGTTAACGCAAAGTGCTAAACTGACATGCAGAATTCTTACCTTAAGCCACTACATCCTATGATGACATACAAAGTGTAAAACTGTTAACGCAAAGTGCTAAACTGACTTGCAGAATTCTTACCTTAGGACACTACATCCTAAGGACATCCTAAACTGTTAATACAAAGTGCCAAACTCTAAATCATATGCTCCATTCTCAGAATACAGCCACCTAATATTACAACAATGTTCAAATGTTTATTACTACAAATGCAGATCACTAAATCAATTCAACAGGTGTTTGTAGTCATGTCTCAGTACTTCGAACAACCTTGCCCAGGTGAGTAGCATTGCAACACAATTGATAATATCTTCACCACTACAAAAAAGGCTGCTTAGAAACCTGAATGGCAGTTTCTGACAACATGGAGCAGGTCAGTGAGGTTGAGGTTGGTAACGAAGGACAGGATCATGGTCGTAGTCGTGGTCATGGTCGTGGACCATATACAGTAAATATACAGTATATAGGTAATAGGTACTGTACATGCCTAGTTTGCCTAGACCCAGCCCTGAGACCATTGGGCAGGCCCACACACATCCATCCCTGATTGGTCAGCCTGACCCTCTGCTGGGGGCATAGTACAACTCCGTGCGCCTCATACATTTTCTGGATGGGCTGTACAACCGTCTCGTACAGCCAAATGCTCAGATGGTGTTCATCATTGTCTGGGACAATGTAAACTTCTATCGTACATTGGCTGTGCAAGACTGGTTTACAGCCCATCCGTAGTTACGATTCCAATTCCTTCCACCTTACTCCCCCTTTCTGAACCCCATCAAGGAGTTTTTCTTGGCCTGGTGGTGGAAGGAATACGATAGGTGTCCATATGAGCAGGAAACGCTCCTTCAGGCCATGGATGAGGCATGCGATGACATTACAGCCCAGCAATGTCAGGGGTGGATAAGGCACTCAAAGATTTTACCAGCACTGTCTTGCCAACGAAGACATCAGATGCAACGTTGACAAAATTCTGTGGCCAAATGCAGCGGAGAGGCAAAATGCTGGTTAAGCACAGAGAAGCAGTTTATTTTTTTTAACTTTACAGTAAAGTTTGTTGTTACTGTAACTGTTTTTGCTTTTACTGTTGTTTTTGTTTTTACTGTACAATACAGTTGAGTTTACAGTACTGCATTACTGTATGATTTTTCTTTAATGATTAAACTTCATATAATCAAATCTAATATTTTGTTTGTCTTTCATAAAAACACAAGCGCAAAACTGCAGTCTATCACAAGGGATGCTTGCTGTACATAATTTCAAGCATTTATGAGGAAATGACCATTGCATAGTCTTTTTTGGTAGCAAGTATTTTGTGTTTGACCACATTATTTGATAATGACCGTTGTATTTGAAAATGCACCAATAATTAAACTTCAACGATAAACATATCCACTGTTCTGACACTATGATAAACTTTAGCATGAAATACAATCTAATTTGGTTCAGTTGTTTCTATTGTGCATGCTATATATGATTTTGAGCCCAAGATTAGGAGTATAGCATTTTGCGTTATGACCAAAGAACACTTTCAAACTCTTTTCTTATCAGAAGGATTTTGTGTTTGGCAGCATTATTTCATGATGACTGTTGTATATTGAAAATGCAGCAATGATTTAACTTCATTGTTTGAAATATCTAATGTTCTGGTGCTTTGATAAACTTTTGCATATAATATTCTCTGATTTGACACTGGTATTTTTATTTTGCATGCTATATTACATTTTGAACCCAAAATGAGCAGTATAGCATTCTGTGTTAAGAGTTTTGCACACTGTTGTGCAAAATGAGTCAAAGCAATCGAAAAAAACTGTAACTCAAGTAAATTTGCTTGTTGCTTTGCCACTTTGCTTATCTCCTGCGACATGAACTTTAGAGATTTTTTGATCTCCTCCATATCCTCCTCTTGCATTGCAACTGTCACTTTTTTTTTTTTGGCTCTCAAGTGAAACAAAACTTAACGCTACCGGCACAGACGAGCTACATGGGCTACTTCACTGAGTCGCCATTTTGCGTAAATATAGTATAGCAGCAGGACCACGAGTGTGATATTGCTTTTATACAGTGGTTCTACTAGCCTATAAACTATTTATCAAGCAATGATTGAGACAACATATTATGATTTTGTCATTTATTCTGCCCCACCAACAATATATATTTCCATCAGGATTCCATCCTGTTCTTGGTCTGAAACATAACGTTCCCTCGTTTTATGTAATTTTGGCCCCTGGGCCCCCAGGAACCCTTCCTGCTGGACATCATGTCAATCTGTTGACGATCCCAGGCACACTGATGGCTCGCTGAGGGCACTGGGCATCCTGCCCCTATCACTACCCTCCATCCCCACTACCGGTTTAACTCCTCATAAGTGCTTTCAAATGCTCTGTGATAAATCACAGAGAGAGCTTTCCTTCTCACAAGTCCCCAGGCACAATCACGGCTTACTCTTTTGTTTTTCATGGGATTTCATTCGGATTTTACAGCAAGCACCTCTCCTTCCACCTGACCGCCTCTTTCCTGTATTTATTGGCTTGCCGTGAGTGCTGTCACAGCAATAACCCTTAAACCAGCCAAATGGCTCGAGAGAAAAAAATAGGCAACATATATTAAACTAAAGCCTGAAGAATAGGAGCGGTGAGTCTCTGTTTGAGATATAACAACAGTATGAATAAATCAAGCTGGTGAATTACCTGCTTGGTCATTTCAGCTGTTGGGGGAATCAAAGATGCCTTTTGACCTCATCCAACTCTGGTGGGAATAAATCTCTTTTGCTCACGCCCACCAGTCAAAATGGCCTTGCCCAGTTCTGAAGTTAAATAAAATATTACTGTCAAGTCATGAAAATAATTAGTCCTGTCTCATCTCCTCTCTCCCTCGCAATTAAATTTGACCCCCTCATGTTTTATGCATGCCTGTCCACGCCTAGAATAAACTAATCAAAGAGTTGGAAAAAGTCAACAAAGTTGAGAGACAGACAGACTGGATTTGAACCAAACTCGCTCCAGACACATTCTTACACTTGTACGCAAAGCACACAACTGCACAGTACGGCACACAGTGCACGTCAGTTGCAGTTATAATTTGATCTCTGTGGAAAATAATCTTATTTCACTTCAATTGCTGCATGCAGACCACATTAAGGCGTAATGCTCCAAAAATAAAAAGCAATAATAGATGGTTATTCATAGATTTATCATGGCTGCACGTTCAATGTTTATGAAGGCTTTAGGAAAGCATAAAGCTAATACAAAAGCACTGAGCCTCCAATTTTAGTCATTGTGCCACCACTGCCATTCTTCCAACCCCTAGCTCTGGATATTGCAGTTAGTTTTTGGATATTCAGTATCAGGTAGATGCTAATTATAATTGTAATGGAATGTTAAAATAGTTATAGAATAGAATAGAATAACTTTATACTGATTGCATTGTACGCAGAGCTGTGCTGGATATGACCAATGATAAGTGTAATGACAGTACAAGCGCTGTTGTGTTTCTGTTAATCTCAAATCCACCAGTTTAAAGTCAGTCAAATGTATGGCTTAAAGAACCATCAATTTACAGTAATGAGAAGAAATCAGCAACAGTTTTACCCGTTTGTAATATAAATACTTCAAAATAAAATTTTACAGTAAGAGTGGATGGAATTATTTGGCCCTCCACAATGTCAGATGGAGAAAAACCTGTCCATTGGTTTGAAAGACCAGGCAAATAAACAAATGCACATATTAGAGTAACAATTCAACTGATGTCGACATTAATTGGTACAGTGGATAAAATCATATGTATTAAAATCAGTAAACATTGTGGACGATGAAAAGCAAATGGGGTCTGTATCATCATCAAGGCAAACAAACATTCATAATGTGATTTGTCTACTTTAACTGGAATGTCCAGTCCACAGTGAAATGAAAATGACTCCAAATCATTGCAGAAAGTTTCAATGCAAGTGCCAGAGGAAATTTAGCAGGTTTCCTAGCTCTAAGTAAACATTCATTGAGTACAGTAGGGAAACTATTTCAGTTCAACTAATACAGTAATCCCTGGTGTCAGGTGGTTTCCATTTTGACAATAGACTGAAAAAAGTGCAGCCCCACAGGAACAAGGTTGAGTCATTCCTAGTACTGCTGCTTCACTGCATCTGGCTTAAGTAGACAGGAACACAAGTTCAATTTGTTTGATCATACTGTAGCACATACAAACCAATGCATAGCTTCCAAATCAGAAAGTGTTTGGGTGCATAGGGGCAAAAATATTTTGTTTAGGATTTAGCATCTTTCACAACCTACATTCCATGATGCTATGAGCTTGGTCATCTGTTGGCAGCAGGACAGTCGTGTATTTAGCCCACCGTGGATGGAAAACAGATGCGATCTTCTATCTGTTGAAGAGACGCCATGATGTACTGCACTCTGCAAAACTGGGCGCTTTGCAAGGTGAGGTCAGGTGGCATCCCTAGGTGACGCTGAACTTCCATTAACGGCATCTCTGTTTACTGTGGCCCAGGACACATGTGGCACATGTGCGACAGGGCACTTAGCGAGATGGTAAGGGCAGAATCTGGAGTTTAGTGAAGTGGAGAGAGGGGGTTTGGTCCGTATCCTGGGGCAGTGCTCTCGGGACGCCATACCCCCCCTAGCCCCACACACAATGGCTGCAAAGTCAGGGCCTCTCTCAAATAATTCATGAGTCTATAGACACTATAGACAGTGCTTCATTTGAAAGCCTACAGTTTTGAGAAAGCCTAAAGTGAGAAAAGTTGTGTGGGTTTCTGGTGAGTTAAAAGTAAAACATGGCCATACTCAGATTAACAGAAGTGGATTTATACATTTATTGTTATTTCATTAAGGGTGCATTCCAAATTATACATGTATGGTAGAATCTTGGTGAACCCTTCTGGAAAAATATTTTAACCACTGAGAAAATAAGAGAGTGTAAGTCTCAAATGTAAGTGACAAATGTAACTCCAATTTAAAAAAACAAAACAAAAACACTGTAGCAGACATACTACCGCTAGGATTTTTTGAATTTTACATTAAAAAATGAATGGAGCTAAATTAAAAAGAAATCAATTGAAGCTAATTTACAGGGCTTATACAACATAAACATCTTTGACTGCCAAAAGCAATCTCCAGCTTCCCTGTCAACTTGAGATCCCCGGTGCTGTCGCTGGTACCTCTCTAGAGGCTTCCATATTCTGTAAGGGGCTGGGTTAATTTGACATTAAGACATGCATATCATGAAAGCCAAGATGTTTTTCAAGTAAAATCAGATTAAACCCAATTTGTCGCCTTGAAAGCAGCCGATGTGATTGTGTGACTGATGGTGAAAGCTGGCAAGACAAAACAACGCGAAGCTACGGCGCTAGCTTGTCATGCTACGTTTAAAAGCTTCAAAACTATATTTTTAAACTGAATATGACATTAACATACACAGATCATGAAAGCCAAGACATCTTTTGTGTAAAATGAGATAAAACCGAATAACTTACATTAGCTTGTTGCCGCGAAAGTAACGTTAGCTGATGTTATTGTGTGACTACAAGCTGGCTCCAAACTATATGCAAAGGACCAGTGCTAGCTTGTAATAAGACTTTTGAAAGCTTCAAAGCTATATATTCACAATGCATTTGACATTAAAACACGCATATCATGAAAGCCAACATTTTTCAAGTAAAATCTGGTGAAACCCAATTAATTTGTCGCCTTGAAAGCAGCTGATGTGACTGGTGGTGGTAGATGAAAGCTATAGCTACACAAAACGACACAAAGCTACGGTGCTAGCTTGTCATGCTACGTTTAAAAGCTTCAAAACTATATAGATGTATACAATGTCAAGTTAAAAGTAACTTAAAATCATATTTTTTCCCCTCAAAAGTGGAAAATATTAGCTTGTTTTAAGTCTCATTACAAGACTAAAACACTTAACCCTTGTGTGGTGTTTCTCACCCAGTGTTCGCGGGTCTGGTGGACCTACAACATTATTGGGTTTTTAATACAATAAAGCCATAACAATTTATGTAAAAATACTTCACAGATATTGACTTTATCTCAACTACAAGCAATATAGACAGCATATATGGGTTAATATTGACCATAAAGTGCTATTCGTTTTTTGTGATAAAATGTGATTTTTGTAAAAAAATAAAATAAAATTATAATCAAGACATGGGAGGAATAAATCATGTTTATCTTGAACAAATATAAATGAAACAAGGTTTTCCTCACTATTGATGTTTATTGCTTTGAACTGAACAAATTGGAATGATAAATGTTGTACACAAATTCATGCCGGTCTACACACCACATGAGGGTGAGCAGAGATTATTTTTGCCATACTGATCGATTCATGTAAGGAGCCACACATGCAAAGCTATTTATTTGTTGTGTTCCTCCCCCAATTTGCAGCTGGGGTAGAGTGCGAGAAAATATAGAATGTTTAGATCAGGGCTGCCCAACCCTGTTCCTGGAGATTCAATTCAATTCAATTCAATTTTATTTGTATAGCGCTTTTTACAGAGAACTGTCACAAAGACGCTGCACAGGGAAACAGAAGGAAAATTGAGCAAAAAACCAGGCCTTAGCCCCCAACCAGCAAAATGAGGTCAAAAACTCCCCGGTAGGGGAGAAAAAACACTGAACAGTGACGAGAAAAAACTCCCCAGTGGGAAGAAATCTCGGAAGGAACCTGGCTAGAAAGGGGGTGCCCATACTTCGCTGGCCGGCCCGGTTTAGACTAAAGGTGGACTGAATGGTAATAGTCAATTCAATAATCAGTTCAATCATCAGTTCAAAGGGGGCGGGGTGATGCATCTGGGACTCCGGTTGCGTGAAGTCGGGAGGATAAACCAAAGGAGGGACGGGTCCGAAGCAGTCTGCAAACTCAGGGTGAGGGGCATAACTGGAGCAGTCTGCAAACTCAGGGTGAGAGGGGGACGGGCCGGAGTAATCTGCAGCTCAGGGTGAGAGAGGAAAAGAGACGGTTAGCCCCCCACCCCCCCGACATCCTTAACTATAGGATTGACTAAAGAGGTACGTTTTTAGCCTACACTTAAAGACAGAAAGTGTGTCTGCAGCCCGTACATACATGGGAAGATTATTCCATAAAAAAGGGGCTCTGTAAGAGAAGGCTCTGCCACCCATTGTAATTTTAGATATAATAGGAATTTTCAAATAGCCAGCATTTTGAGAGCGAAGTAATCTAGGAGGACAGTAAGGAATGAGTAAGTCACTCAGATATTCAGGGGCCAAGCCATTTAAAGCTTTAAACGCTAGAAGTAAAATCTTGTAGTCAGTTCTGAATTTGACAGGCAGCCAATGAAGAGTTTTGAGCACCGGGCTGATATGCTCCCATTTCTTGTTTCTAGTAAGAGATCTACCGTCCTGTAGGTTTTCACTCCAACCTAAACAAAGCACACCTCATTCAACAGCTAGAGATCTGATTGAGCTGCTAATTAGTAGAATCAGATGTGCCAAATTAGGGTTGAAATGAAAACCTACAGGATGGTAGATCTCCAGGAACGGGGTTAGGCAGCCCTGGTTTAGATTGTTTTGAAATAACATTATGCAGGTTCCCGCAAGACATTGTGTAGTGTCACACACTACGGTGAAGTGTGCGGGAAAATGAGGGAGCAGACAGGTTCTCAATGCTATGTTGAAACCCTTTGTGTGTGTGTGTGTGTTGGGGTGTATTGGGGGAGGTTGGGTGGGTGTGGGGGGTGGTGATGGGACTAGGCATTTGTCCCAATAATGCCTATAAAATGGTGGAAAGGATCGTGGTCAATCTATGAAACATGCTGCAAATCTAAAGGAGCAACCACACACACACACACACACACACACACACACACACACACACACACACACACACACACACACACACACACACACACACACACACACACACACACACACACACACACACACACACACACACACACACACACAGGCCCATGTAGTAGGAAGACAGAGTGAAGGTTTTTGTTTCATTTTTACTATGTTTACTTGTTTTCACCTACAATTTCTACACTTGTATTACCATCGGGTCCAGTGGACCCGAACACCACATATGTAATATAAATGTGTAGGGGGGGTGCACAGTGTGCACTCAATGAAAATGTGTTCTTTTACATGTTCATCACAGAAAATGAGCCAAGGCCAATGAGTCTCAGGTTGAAAAAATAATTAATTGTATCATTTTTCTTTTAGTAAACATTGAAAACGGGTCCCACAGTCCCGAACACCACACAAGGGTTAAGACATTTTTTGCAGTGTAGCTATGGCATGTGTAGCTTTGCCAGACAGCCTGCTTTGCTCATATCTGCCATGGAGTTTATTTGTCTAAAGTGCCCTCGTGCGGTCAGGAGGTGTAACATAATTTTTATTATTCATTATTTGTTTGCATTATCCGAGTTAAAGATTTCGAAAGAGTAACCATTTACCTGAATAACCGTTTACATCCCTCCATCAAAATACACATAATGACAAATTATAATAGTGATGCTTTAATGATTTATCTATGATTGGATCTTTTATCATTGGTAGGAATAAAAAATAAAAAAACAGTTTTAACATGGAAATATATTATAATGCAGTAAATTTTTAAAGAAGACAAGTGAAGTATGGATCAGAACTTCTGGCTCATCACATGCAACATGGTTATGAAACTGTGGGAAATAGGATTCCACAGAAGATTCCTTGGAAAAGAAATTATTGGTAGAAAATGTGAAATTGTACATGTGTGTACGTTTATATTACATTTTGATATATTATATTATTTTAAACTGTATGTACCTTAAATCTCAATAAAGTTTAACAATTCTGTAGACACAGTGATTCGATGCAACAATAAGGTAAATGGCTGAGGCCATTCAAGACACTAAATAGTAGAAGGATTATAAATACAAAGATTGCAGCTTTGCAAGGGGATTTTCCAAAAAGGGGTAAGATAAACGATTTTGGCTTTTGTGGCTTTTTCTTTATATCCCAGTAATAATAGTTGTGGTGTGGATGCTGTTGGTAGAGAATGATTGTGTGAACATTCCCACAAATCTGAAAGAATGCTTGCCATAATTTTGATTCACAATACTTGGACATCAATGATAGAACAGCCTTCACCTCTTTTTCCTGGGGAGAGGGTAAGTATGGCAGATCCCCAAGTGCTCTAACACAATAAAACATTTCATAAACACTCTATGGCCAAGTGATTCCTGCATTGGATTAGTCAATTAGTGGGCATCAATACAGCCTGGACATGGGGCATCTGTATAATATATTGTGATAAGTTTATTTGTGGGAAATGTATTCAGTGCAATGAAAAGTTTTGATTGCATTTCCAAAGTATCCTTTTGACATGGCAAATAGCTTTTCCGACACCCTGCATCGCAAAACGACGGGAAGATTGACGGTTAGGCATGCTAGGCTGACAGGACATTGCACCATTGCCTTGAGAAGTTTGTACATGCTAGCCCTTATTTTACAACATCTGGCTGGTTTGACTCAGAGCCCCAGGGGCAAAACAACATGCCTCGCTCAGCACTTTACTTAACAATCAAATAGAGTCAAGGGGATGCTTTTAGATTACTCTGGTAATACACTGGAATCACCTTAGCAGGATTTCAATAACAACCAAGTTCAGTTTGGCAGGCTGACCCTGAGGTGATCTGTTGTAAAATGTTAGGATTAGACTGGTCACTTTCATGGGGAGAGAAGAAATGTATTGAGGGGCATCCCCTAAGTCAAACTCAGTCCCGGAAGGTCACAGTGTCTACAGGTATTTGTGGTTTCCTATCAATCAGCAGCTAACTAAGACACTGTGGCCCTCCAGTACTGGATTCCAACACCCATGCCTGAGGTAGGCCGATTCCTCCCACGTTCATAATAATCTGACACCTCTCATTCTCCATTGAGAAAGCTTGTCTGAGATGCGAGTCATGTTTACTGAATTTATTTGACTTTAAGTAAACATTGGGCCTCATGAAATGTGCACAGAACGAATTTGTGCGTAAATCATTCGTATTAGAATTTTTTTCGTATTTTGCCATTCATCAAAGTTTTTGTATCTGAGATTTGTTTGTGCGGAGCAGCAAAATTTAGACCTGCTCAATACCATGCATTCCCGTATTTGTAAATGCAAAATGCTGCTAAATGTAGCTTCTGAATGTCAATTATAATATCAATTTATTTTAATTTTCTGCTAAATTCACAAGAATAAATATAGCCTTTGATGTGCACAATGCAAATGTAATAATTACAATTGTAAAAAGCAAACACTGTAGATTATGCTGATTAATCAATTGTAGACTATTAACTTAATTAATTTGACCCGTAACGTAATGAATGCTCCCAGAACTATTTTTCTGAATTGATAGAATTTAAATGTTACATGACATAAAATATTCTAGTAAAAACACATTTAACCAATGAACTAAATTTGATTTAAAATGGCTTACAGGTCTGTAGCCAGTGTTGCAATCTAGGCCGTCTGAAAGGGTAGGCGAGACCCGAGGCGAATCATCCTACGGGGGGCCCAGCTGTTAACGTGATGACATCATAGCTGACCCATAGACTTTAATAGTATCTATTATATAACTATGAACAAAGGATTTACAGGCTACAACATCACACAAAACAACCACATGCAACCAACCAATTGAAGAATGACTCTGTGCCATGACTCTGCCCTTGAATTAAAATATTGTAATTAACAATATCAACTCACCACACTTTTGCTTAATTTCTCCAATTAAAATTGAAACAGTAGTACTGTGGGTTGTGGTACGATCATAGCTATCAAGTCAAAAGTCAAAATTTATTTATAGAGCACATTTAAAAACGACTGCGGTCGAACCAAAGTGCTGTACAAGTGGTCAGATAAATAAAATAATCAAATACATTACACAAATGAAATACAAGCAGACAAAGAATAAAACCAACAGTATAAAACAAAACACACAATTGCTATGAACCATGAATTGTAGATTGTTCTATTTATTGAGGTGGACCATAAAATAATTGCAAAAAGACACGATATCAACACTAAGAGAGGTTAAAAACAGGAAGATATATAAATAAAAGTTAGTAAATACTTATTATACTTATATAATATATACTATATATAATTGTTTCTCCTGACAAATTTTCCTATTGAACTCTATGGAAAAATAAGTCAGGAGAAGAAACCCTTCAAGTTATCCATCCATATCTACTGTATTTCTGGCAGCACAGTGATGGTTTAAGGCTTGTTTGATACGTCAGACCCTTGATGACTTTTAGCCAACCATGGGCCCTATCTTGGCGATCTTGGCGCTTAGTCTAAGCGCATGGCGCTAAGTCCATTTAGGGCGTGTCCAAGTCCACTTTTGCTATTTTAACGGCGTGTTTTTTTGGCGCTAAGCACGGCGCATGGCGCAACTGGGCTGAACCTAGTCGCTTCATTAATTATAGGTGTGTCTTGGGCGTGACATTCAATAAACCAATCAAAATGTCATATCCCATTCCCTTTAAAAGCCTGCTTATCCACCTTGGCGGATTGCTTATGATGGCGAAACAGACATGCTCGTGCGTGTTTAGTGTGATCAAGGAATAGGCTAAATGGAGTATGATCAATATTATTCGGACTAACCATTAGCCTATGAGTTCCCGGTAATTCCAGACAGGGCTGTTATTTTACAAAATATGTGCGGTTAAATTTCGTTAAAAGGACCTGCAACAGCTGAGAATAAGCTATCAATGGCTTCAGTCTCACCTTAGAAAACGCCAAATTAGCCTGCTTGTTCAGCGAATTTCGTTTGATTATGCAATGAAAGTGTCAAACATCAATTCCAAGAGGCTGTTCTCATGGAATTCTCGAAGTTCAAGCTTCATCCAAAGTTCATTAGGCTACCTGCATAGTAGGCTAATATTGATTAATAACATACATACCGTTATTTTGCCTTAATGATGACACTAAATAGCCTACAATAAAGCTGTCAGGTTCGCAACCCATAAGTTCACGCATATTTCCCCTTGTTTAATAATGTCCTGTTTATGGAAATGTGACCAACCTGTTTTACTCGTAGCGTAATCCTTTAAAACAATCCACTTTCCCAGGAAGACCGTGAAACGTGCGACTTGAGAACATGCAGCTCACGTGCAGAGAATGACATTAAAATTAATTGTGAATTAATTGTGTAACGTGCTGCAAATTTGTTTTAGTTTCTAATTAGACGCTTAGTTCTCTTTAAAATCGTTTTGTTCAGTTAAGGAATAACGGGTGAAATCAGCTGGGTTTTAAACGGTGAGAGTATGGAAACCTGGTCACTGTAATTTAAAAAAATATGAAGGACGAAGAATAGCTAAGGTTACAATTTAGTTAACATGGTGACATCTCCGTTTTTTAACCATAGGCTATTGAAAAAAACCTTATGCACAGCGAATTCGCTGTAGCCTAGGCTATTTGAAAAACAATAAATGCAATATTCACTGGACAAGGTTTTGAACTTTTTTCAGTCACAAACCATTCTATTTACTTACAGGCTGTATTCATAGATAAACAGAGCTGTATTGTAATGACATCTGAAGCGCATTTTCAGAACTTAAATGTCCGTCTATTGCCGTGCGCGAGTTTTCCATTGAATGACAATTCACGCATTAGGTGCAAAGACAATTCACGCATTAGGCTTGATAGCTATAGGTGTTATCAGCTCCTTTTTAATGGATAGCCATTGTCCCGTACCATCGCACATCGCCTGGATGTTGATGGAGTGGGCTGAGAGCAATGTAATGTGGCATTGTTTCCCTTCGCTGAGGGAAAGGTATGTGGACCTATGGAACCTTTTATTATTATGCATTTTTGATATAGCCTACACAATAATAATATTTCACATTGTGATCTAGATATTTTAGTCATGCCTGTGCACGCCCCTGTGTGTAACAGACAGGAGGGTATGCGCGTTGTGCACACGCCTATGTAGACGCACTTATATGCGCCGTTAAAATAGCATGTAAACAACTGCGACATGACTTTAGACCAGGTTTGTGGTGGTTCTAGCGCAAGCGCTTTCTGCTGGCTCAAGATAGCAATACGCCAAAAAGAATCCTGGCCACTCCTCATCTTAAGACCAACACGCCCAGTTCACTAATGATGGCGGAAGAGTTACCCCCGTCAAACATGCTAGTTTGACGGTGTAAGCGTTAGGCGTTATTATGGACCTAGCGCCGGGTGTAAGATAGCAAAGACACTTGCGTTTGCGTTAGCGCCGCTTTGCGCCGGGTGTAAGATAGGGCCCCATGTGTTCCATACTGTTCCAGTGTAATTTACAGCTAAATCTAGTCCCACCCCCCAATTCCCATAGAGATCCATTCAAATACAGAGACGTTATAGTATCGCTTGTAAGAGTACCAGAAAATAAGATATCAAGAGTCTTTTGATGTTGTTGGGTCGCAGACATCAGAAAGTCATGGCATGCAAAGGATATGCGACCAAATATTAAAAATTATTACTTTATTCTATATATAAATGCAGGGGTGCCAATAATTGTGGCACACATGGTTTTGTTAAAAATTATTATTTCTTGATGAGGGATTTTTTTTTCTCATAATAAATTTACTTCAATTAAAGGTTGGATTTTTCTCATCTTTTCAGTGTGAGATGAAGCTAATTCACCAAACAATTAATTTTTTATAACCCTTTTTACTCATATTTACCAGGGGTGCCAATAATAGTGGAGGGCATTGTATATATACAGTTGTGTTCAAATAAATAGCAGTGCGTTACAAAAAGTGAATAAAGTACAAATATTTTTTAATAGCTTTTAGTTCCATATTTCAAATGTAGTGGAAACATTACACATTCAATTCCAAATCAAAGCATTAACAAATATTATCAAGTCTGCGTCATTCTTTTACAGGAAGCAAAGAAAAGGAATATTAATCTGTTCAAAAAAATAGCAGTCGACATTTTTCTCTTCAAACTCAAACACTTACTGTATAAACTGAAGACATTTTTCAAGGTTTAACTTCACTTTAAATTACTGAACTAATATTTAGTTGCATAACCATTGTTTTTGATAACTGCTGCGCATCTGCGTTGCATCGAGTCAACCGACTTCTGGCACCTAGAAACAGGTATTTCAGCCCAGGATGAACAAACTACATTCCACAGTTCCTGTGAATTTTTGGGTTTTGCTTCAGAAACTGCATTTTTAATGTCACCCCACAAGTTTTCAATGGGGTTGAGGTCGGGGGATTGAGCTGGCCACTCCATTAACTCAATCCTTTTTGTCTGAAACCAAGATGGTTTGCGGTCGTTGTCTTGTTGAAACACCCATTTCAGGGGCATTTCCTCTTCGGCATACGGCAACATAATCTCTTCAAGTATTTAGATGTATTCAAACTGATCCATGATCCCTGGTATACGATAAATAGGCCCAACACCCTAGTATGAAAAACATCCCCATACCATGATTTTTGTGCCACCATGCTTCACTGTCTTCACAGTGTACTGTGGCTTGAATTCAGTACCCGGGGGTCGTCTGACGTACTGTCGACGACCACTAGACCCGAAAAGAACAATTTTACTCTCATCAGTCCACAGAATGTTACGCCATTTCTCTTTGGGCCAATCGATGTGTTCCTTGGCAAATTTTAACCGATTCTGCACATGCCATTTTTTCAACAATGGTGCTTTAACGGGGGCTTCTTGCTGATAGCTTAGCTTCGATCAAACATCTTCTGACTGTAACAGCACTTACAGGTAATTTTAGATCATCTTTGATCTTTCTGGAGGTGATGATTGGCTGAATCTTTGCCATTCTGACTATTCTTCGATCCGATTTAACAGTAGTTGCTCGTTTTCTTCCGTGTGTTTCGGGTTTTTGTTGCCATTTTAAAGCATTTGAGATCATTTTAGCTGAGCATCCTATAATTTGCTGCACTTCTTTATACGTTTTCCCCTCTCCAATCAACTTTTTAATCAAATTACGTTGTTCCTCCAAACAATGTTTGGAATGGCCCATTTTACTTAGCAATTCAAAAGGAAATATATTTTATAACAATGTGTGAAACATTTGCTTCCCTTCTTCCTTAATAAAGGACAATTAATGACATGTTTTTTCACAGAATGAATGAATTCTCTAATTAAACTCCACACTGCTATTATTTTGAACACGCCCCTTTCAATGAATGAGTCAATTACTCAGAACGAGCAGCGTGCATGTCATGACAGTTGGGTCTGTTGTTTTTCTATTACACTACTACATCTACAAGTAAATTATTTGCCATGCAGAAATATCACTACTACTAATAACAGTGGTTCATCAGGTTACTGATGTTTTTTTTAACACAACTACATATACCTTGCATGAGTAATACACCACCTAAGAATATATATATATTCTTATATATATATGTCAAAATATGATACTGGGACACATAAATGTGACATAGACACCAAAAAATCAATTGTTGCAAAAACCAATGCAAACACATTTATTTACAAGTTTGACAACTCTCTGACTCTATCAAAAAGAAAGAAGATATTTCAATAACCGGAAATAGTCTTTTCAGGTCATATAAAATTTACCACAGTAGTGTTAACGTAGGCTGTACGTAGCTGTAACATGGTGTCTCAATGACACGTGAGTGCAAAAGTACAACTTATTTTTTCTAATTCATTAAAGTGTAGATACATACCCCATCCGAGGCGGTCCACAATGAAACTGGACTTTGAAGCTCTAATCTATTTATGGCTGTGTAATACCCGGTTGATTAGAGGCCACCGTTACGTACGTAATCAATGCAAGAAAAGATTAATTTTCTAAATTAAAAAATTTAAATAAAATCCTACCTTTCAATATGCGGACACGATTATAACACGATGGCTGTGTAAATGCTTTGATTTGGACGATTTTGATAAACTGGTGCGAGGTAAAACGTGAACAGCTTAGGTACGTAATCGCGGCTGCAATGGAAACAAAGCAATTCTTAGTAGTTTCGTACCAGACAGTAATGCTCTTTTTATTTTAGGTTGACCAATCCACCAGCCATGAAACACGTGGGTAAATGATTCATGCTTATGCACGTGTATGAATTTGGGCAAATATATATTTTTACTTGGCTTATGCATGACAGAAACAAACAATGATCGATCCGATAAATATTTATTTTTCATGATTGCCGACGGCATCTTGTGTACGTAACTCTCAGGACACAATGAATTACGTACATGAGCCTGATTAATTTTGCTCTCCCATATTAATATAAGTGACAACTTTCACTAAGCAAAGTGGGGTTTAGAAAGGCATATCAAACGTCTTCAAAAATATTTGGTTGAAAGAAATGTAAGCCACTAGGATAGGTATATATTTCCACATCAATTATGACAGTGTAAAAAATGTCACATTTTCGTGTCCTATTAATGGGTAAAAATCGAAAACAAAGTTTAAATTTACAACAGTTCAAGAAAGTCTGGCCCATGTATTACATGGCTATATGAAGTACCACATACAAGTAAAACTTTCCCATAAAGTAAACACAAGACACTTTGGTAAACAAATGAAAATCTCTCCAGTATCATATTTTTACATATATATATATATATACACACACACACACTTGTATAGCATATTAAGAGATGGATCGCAGCAAGTCGCACCTACCAGAATTTGATTCAGCATTTTTTCAACCATATGATTCTAATCATTATTCTCATTATAGTAGGCTTATTTGTGAAGACATTATGTGTTTGACGTGTTTTAACACTGCAGAGTAATTTTCTTGTGTCAGACCTTGCACTTCACTTCGTGACACTTCAATGATATCCCAGCCTGTCTTTTACCTCTCTTTACAATGAAAAAGATAATGTGCAACATCGTGACTCTTTGCCATTATTTTATGCTCCACCACAATCAATAGAACAATCTACAATTTGTGTTTCATAGCTATGCTTGTACCACAATCCAACTCCTATCTACTTGGCGCAACAATTCTTTTTCAACTTTTTTTTCAACAATGTACATACTGTAAGAAATCAAAATGACAGTGTGAAGGAATTTTCTGTTTTACAATGTGTGTGTATTAACATAGAGACAAGCATTTATTATAGTTTTGATTATTAGTAGATCAATTATATTGAGTTAAGTAATTAAACAATGTATTCTCTGTGAACACTGAGTAGGCTTTAAGCAGGCCTGCTGTGTTTTCACTCCCTCTGTGCCTCTCAATCTGCACAGACAGGCAGTCTGTGAGATGGATGTTTTCATTACTTGGTTTGAAGGTTAGAGGTTATCGAAAGACTAAACACCAAGAAATGGATACCCTTGTCTCTGTATGTTTAAAAACCGCCCCTTGTGGCAAATCAGTAAAGCAATAATAGATTGTGTATAAATGTCCTCTGTTTTCAAGATGGAGAGATTCTGGTAAGACTCTCTCTCATTCTGAGTTTATCTCCAAATAAACTGAAATTCTTTTTCTTATTCTATTACATGGTTTTGTTGTGGTTCTGTTTGGACAGACTTGCTCACTGTGGGTTGAAAGGGAAAAATCCACGACAACAGGCTTCAATATACAGTACAAAGGTCAAATCTCAAACTAAAAAGTCCATAAAAGCAAATGAAAAGACCCTGTAAATATTCATTTTTCAAACATTATCGACACGGACCTGACGATTAGGCCACATGTTCTCATCTACATCACAGTTGATGTCTTCCATTGCTATGCATTGTGGAAAAAATCTTCTGGAATGGCGAATCCATCCCTGGCAGTCCTCTGCGCGGATTGCCAAGCATGCAGCATTCATTGCTTCCAGCAATGACATTTGGTCATGTGGCCTGTGATCATATACTTTCCAACGCCAGCAGGAGAAAAACTCCTCAATTGGATTTAGCATTGGAGAGTAAGCTGGAAGAAACAGCATCATCATACGTGGGTGGGCAGTGAACCAGTCATTCACTACTCGTGAATGGTGGAAGGCCACATTGTCCCAAATGATTGAACAGGCCTGAACAGGCCTCTCTCATGTGGCAGCACCAGCCTATCATGCAAGGCATTGAGGAATGTAATTAGGTGATCGCTGTTGTATGGGCCTATGGTTAGTATATGGCAAAGGACTCCATTTGTGGAAATGGCTGTACAGATTGTAATGTTGGCACCCCTCTGTCCTGGCACGGTTACTGTCGCCCTGTGACCAATGATATTACGGCCACGTCTCCTAACTTTGGAGAGATTGAATCCCGCCTCATCCACATAGATGAGCACATGATGTGTTGCGTCTGCTTCCAGACCCATTACTCTCTACATTCAAAAATAAATTCAGAGTAAATTACAAAATATACAGAAGGTGCTGTTTTCTACAGTAATTGAATGTTATGCAGCAAGACAAATCCTTTGCAGTGACAGATCCGTACTTGTACATACTGTGCACAGATCAGTACCTGTACATACTGTGCACAGATCCGTACCTGTACATACTGTGCACGCGCTGCCTTCACATTGTCGCTATTCCTTTGGAATGGTACCTTGTATAGCTGCTTTGTTGCCACCAGATTGCGTTTGAGGATGCGGCCTATTGTTGCAACACTGACACTGTTCACATTGACAAATGTCCCCTGGTCAGCTAAGACCGCTGCCTTGATCTCCCGCAACCTGATGGCATTGTTAGCAACCACCATGTCCACAACAGCAGGCTCCTGTTCTGCAGTGAACATTCTCCCCCTGCCACCAGTGTGGGCCAGTGTGTTGATTCTGTGAAAATAGTGCAATAGGCTGTAAATATACAGTAATCAGATTTCTACTGTATATTTTGAAAGTCAGCTACTCTATTGTAAATGGCTTTAGTGAAACTACAGTACTGCATTGTATTGTGGCAACACACTTTACAAAAGTATAGAAATGGTTGTTGCCAAGAGTGCAAATACAGTGAAACACAATACAGTAAATTGACTGTAAAGGCCGGCAAAGTGACTTACCTATAGGCAAAGTGACTTACCTATAGTCAAAGTGCCTTACCTATAGGCAAAGTGACTTACCTAGTCAAAGTGACTTACCTATAGTCATTCCGGAACGTACGAACAATTGATGCCACAGTATGACGGCTCAGGTTTGGCTGAACCCTTTGGCCATCCTCTCTCATAGAGAGGCCATGATTTACTACGTGATCAATGATTGTTGCCCTAATTTCATTAGAGCATCTTACACAAACGCCACGTCCCCTGACAGGGGCCCCTCTACCTCTACCTCTACCATGACCACAACCTCTTCCTCTTCCTCGTCCTCGCTGAGGTTGTTGGTGGCGGCCTCCTCGATCCATGCTTGGTATCAACTTCAATCTATTGACCTCTTGTATAGGTTGAGAACTAATTGATGAATTGTGCACAGAGAGTTCGCACAGGTTCTGACGATATTTAGAATTGAGAGAGCAGTTTCAGTAGGCTGCTACTAAGTGCCTGCAATGTGTTGACATGGTTATTCAATTAGGTTTCGTGTCTCTCTCTCAGAAGTGTGTTAACTGTTTTGAAAAGTGTGTTAAAACTCAAAGAAAAATTGTGTGAAAGCAATGAGAAATAGTTAACCCATTTTCCAGAGAAGACTCTTGCTGTGCAAAGAAGGTGTGAGCATTAGATTAAGTTGACCCATGATTCGCTAAATGTGTGTAAGCAATCAAGAAAAACTGTAACATCAAAGTATTAGCATTTCAGAATGCAATACACACATTCCATATGATGCGACTGTCTTTTCATTTCATGACAATGCATCTAACTATCAATTCTTTTTTTTTCACTTTGTAGCTATAATTACTGTATTATTTGTTGCAATGATTCAAACAAGCCTATGTTGTAATTGTATTTTTAAAAATTCATTCAGATTTTATTCAATGATTCTACTCTGTTCTACTGTCTATACTATTCCCTTTATTTAGAACCAAAAAAAGAACCACGTTGAAACAAGTATTTTTTACTGCAATATTACAGTTTTTTACAATCACTTTGGCGCTAATCTCACAAGTTTGTGCTCAATTTTCAAAACCTTAGACACAAAACTCAAAACGGTCAGCACTTGTAACACAGCCTGTCCTATGTTCAAACCCTTGCATTGTGCATTCATATCTTGCACTTCAGAATCATTGGTTCAAATAACTAATTTATCATGAAATACTTAAGGAACATTAGTTTAGATCACCCACACACAACACACCAATAGCTTCACTGTTTAGCTGTTTTTACAATCCTTTAATATTGCAGTAAAAAATACTTGATACATGTTTCAATATGATTCTTTTTGTGGTTCTAAATAAAGGGAATAGTAGAGACAGTAGAACAGAGTGGAATCATTGAACAAAAATTTATTTAAAAAAAATACAATTACAACATAGGTTTCTTTGAATCATAGCAACAAATAAATATAGTAATTATAGCTACAAAGTGAAAAAAACTTCCTCAACTGCAGTGAAAAACAAAAAATACAGTAATAACAGTTCCAACCTCTGGCTAGGTTGAAGCCTGCCTTGTCCACAAAGAGGAATTTGTGGTGGTTTTCTGAAGCATCCAGCTCCATCACCCTCTAAAAAGAAATTGAAAGAAATACAACAGAATACAGAATACAGTTTTTCTCAATTGTTTACACACGTTTTCTGAAAGTATACCTCATATTCTCAAAACTCTAAACACAAAACACAAAATACACACACAAAATACTAAATACCACAAATCTCTTGCAAAATGAAACTTTGCTTTCAAAACAATGTTATGTCTTCTCAAAATGGAATTTTGTGTTCAAATGACACACACAGACCATCATATGAATAGATATTTCTAAGCACCAATTGCACACTAATGTGCTCAATGGAAAACTACTATGAATATCTTATCACTAGGCTTAGGCGTCTTGCATTTTTCAGTGTTATACTTACTACATATGTACAGTAGCCTGGAGTAAAATATTATGTTTTTATACTCAAATATGAAACAAACACACAAATACAGGAACAGAAATATATTTATATTTTTTTCTCCCCAAAATATCGTATATATCTCAGCAAACACAGTTGAATGTGTATAGTGTCACTGTATGCATAGAGAACAAAAAAAAGAAAACAAAATAGGCCTTTTGTATATTGTAAAGAACAATAAAATTTAGGCTGCATCCTCTCTTTGGTTTCGGTCTGGCCACAAGACCTCGTCAACATCGCATGCAATGTCCTCCCTGGCCCAGAAGCGGGGAAAGTATCGTCTGGCATGACGGATCCAGCCCTGATATGCTTCTACAGCTATATCGCCACATGCCTCCTCCATTGCTTGTAGAAGGGGTATGCGCACATGGGGACTGCGCTCATAGACCTTCCAACGCCAAGCTAAAAAAAACTTGATTGGATTCAGAAATGGTGAATAGGGTGGCAGATAAACAACAGTAAATCGTGGATGTTCGATGAACCAGTTGCGGACCAGAGCAGCCCGGTGGAAACTTACATTGTCCCAGATGACAACGTACCTGGGCTCTGGGCTCTGGGCCATGGACGCCGTGGTGGTTTATGGCTGCGCACATGGTGATATTCCCCCCGTGCTGGCGAGGGACTTCAACAATGGCACGCTGGCCAATGATGTTCCTTCCCCTTTGCCTTCTTTTTGCCAGGTTGAAGCCCACTTCATCAATAAAGATGAACACATGTGGTATTGCAGCTGCATCTAGCTCAAGAACTCTCTGAAACAGACAACAGGACAATATCAGAAATAGACCTAGAGCAGTCAATATTGTGAAGTACAAAACATTAGATTACAGTACAGTAATGCGTCTAATCAGTCCTGATAGGATGCAATCAATTGTGGGAATGTATAGGACTTACTAGCACGTAGTCATAACGTAATTCTTTTACTCTTTCCGAGTTGCTCTCAAATGGCACCCTGTAGACCTGTTTCATCCTAAGGTGGTTTCGCTGTGTGGATAAACTCACATTGTCAATGTTATGGAAAATACCATGATCTTCAATGATCCGACGTTGGATTTCCTTTAGCATTATCGCATTGTTTGTAAGTACAAAATTAATAACTTCAGTCACCTGTTCAGGTGTCAAAAGATGTTCTCTTCCACCACGACATGGTAATCTTTCAGTTCTGCAAAAGATAAATATACAGTAAAATATTGTAAATACTAGAAAAATACTATGAAAATATAGCTGCAAAGCAGCAACTATACGGGGTCCAAGCATAAGGTTTGTAATTTTCTTGTAATCATGTTACATTGGTTTCCTTTTACGATCGAGTCTCGGAAGGTATACGTGAGACACATGTAGCTGCATGATGTGAGTGTCTAAACATGAATGTGTATAAAAGGTCAAACTGTTTTCAGACCACCACCTTCAGTTAATTCTGGGTAAACTGAATAATTTGAGAAGACATTCATGAAAGAGACCTTCAATCTGAGGAAATGCCTAGATATTAACTCAAAAAATTTCTTTTAGTGTTTCCTACCCCATTACAGTTTTTCTCAATTGTTTACACACAAAAACTGGAACTTATGACACAATGACCACAACCTGTAACTCATGTGCCAACTCCCTAAACCAATTCTGCTGAACTATAAACACATTTCCTGCTGTAGACCCAGATTTCAATTCTAAACCACACTTTCTTCAAAACACTACACACAATTATCTGCTTTAGACCCAGATTTCAATTCTAAACCACACTTTCTTCAAAACACTACACACAATACTCTCTATTTTGCACACTCTTCATCAATGCCAAATCTCCTTGTGTTCAGACAGAACACACTGCCATTCAAATGGCAAAACTTCCATTTCCAAGGCCGTTGTGCAATTTCCAATCAAAGCTTGAGCAATATAAGGGCCACAGGTGAGCTCCTGGTTTGGAGAACAATGGATGGCAACATTGAAGTGAGAGGTGATCAGAGAGGCAGAGGAGTGAGAGTAAGAGGAGGACGAGGAGGAGGAAGAGGAGGACGAGGAGGAGGCATGTGGCGATATAGCTCCTGAGGCATTTCAGGGCTGGATTCGCCATACTAGGCGATACTTCCCCCGCTGCTTGGCCAGAGAGAACATAGCCTGTGATGTCGATGAGGTCCTGTGGCCAGACAGGAACCGAAGACAGGATGCAGCCTAGTTTTTTTGTCCTTTTTTAATTTACATTTTTCTTTCTTTTTTTGTTGACTGTACTGGCCTATTTTCTATTGTTTGTTCTGTGCAAATCATTTACACATCCAGTTGTGTTTGCTGTGATGTATAGGCTACAGCACTTTTGGAAAAAATAAAGAAATATTTTTGTTGTTACTGTATATTTGTGTATTGTTTTATATTTGAGTAAAAACATTATACAGTAATATTTTACAACAGGAGTAAGCGTACAGTAACACTGAACATGAAAAGGCATAATGCTCCTGATAAGGCCTTCATACTGGTGTTTTCCCATTCATAGTAGTGTTTTCCATTCAGCACATCAGTGTTCAATGGTTCTTAGAAATGTCTTCTCATATGATGGTCTGTGTGTGTCATTTGAACACAAACTACCATTTTGAGGAGACATAACATTGTTTTGAAGGCAAAGTAGCATTTTGCAGGAGATATGTAGGGTTTTGCATTTTGTGTGTGTGGTTTTTGGATTTGTGTTTAGAGTTTTGAGAAAATGAGGTATGCTTTCAAAAAATGTGTGTAAGCAATTGAGAAAAACTGTAATGTGAAAATAAGATTTGTAGATGTGAAAAGCATAAGAAAGCGCATGTCGTGTTGTCGAAAATAAACACGACCTTTGGTACCCGGTGGGATTTGAACCCGGGTCTCCCACATTGAAGGCAATCGCACTAACCACAAAGCCATCGCAGATGTTGTATGGTATTGGGAGAATTATTGGAGGGTATGGAGCATTTTTGATGAAGAATTTGGCAGGAAAAATTATTATTTAATTAATTAATTATTAAAACTTTATTTGTTTCACTCATTTAAGTACTAGTGAAACAGTGAATAGTTAATATAGTAAAATCTCTTTGCCTTTGCAATAATGTGAAAAGAACATTATTAAGTGTGAAAAGCATAACAAACTTCAAACTTCAAAAAGAAAAGTAACCTATGGTGGGGATTGAACCCGGGTCGCTTCGTGATTCTTTAGAGAATCATCCCCTGAACAAAATGTTGTGAGTTGCATGTTGATATGTCAAATGGTCTCAGAGGAGTTTGATTTTATAGGTTTTTCACAAAATGCAAATTTGCAAAAGATCCAATATGGCAGACCTCATTGGTGCTAATGGCAAAGTTATTTGCCACGAACCAAGGAACTTAAGTAAAAAAGAATTTTGAAGATAGGCTAAATGGTTCAAAAGTTATAGACCAAAAAGTTTATAGAATTTCACTTTGTCTCTATAGCGCCACCATCAGGTCAATTGGGTTGGAATTCACTGTACATGTGTCCTGTCTACATGTGTGCTAAGTTTCATATTTGTCAGTTTTGTGGTTAGGCCAATACGGGGGACAGAGGGAAATGGTAATAGCATTTCAAAAATGGCGGTCAATCCAAGATGGCAGTGACATATATGGGACATACATATGTTCCAGGTGAGGAAATTGATCACTACAGCAAGTTTTAAATGTCTAAAAAATAATGGTGAATTCTTATGAATTTATGAATTTAAAAAAATATATTATGCTCTATAGCGCCACCATTTGATTCTATAGACCCATTTCTTGTTTGTAAACAAAAGAGGATGCGCGCGCAACCCTGGGGCAAAAAGTGTATCACCTTGGCAGGCTATCATAATGCGGTGGACTTGATCATCAACGATTTAACGGACTAAGTGCATCTACTTTCGTTTCTGGTTCTTTTATTTCACTTTCATCTTGGCACAGCAATACAAATTATAGCTGGCGTTAGTCTTATTACAACTTTTCTGTAACTTTTTTTGTTGTAACGTTAACTTAAGCTAGCATATTTAGCTAGGCCTATAGCTTATTTACCTTATAAATGAGTGCAAGCTAACCGTCTTTACTGTCAATGTTTGACAGTGACAAGTTAACTTATTTTTTTATGTTAGTCCAATTCAATAACTCGGACATATAGAATACACCACATTCACAATTTTAAAAAATGAGTCTAGCTAACGTTAGTCTGTTTGAAATTTATATAGCCTAGTGTAACTTCTGTTAATGCTGTTATTAACGTGTTTGGCCAGATAGGATGACTCTACATAGCCTGTCTAGCAGCTACGTTACTTAACACACACAAAGGTGGAGCAGCTGACAACTATTGTGTCAGTAAATTCTGTGTGATGATGTGTTGATAACTTAATGTTCATCTATAACCACAACAGTAAAGGCACCAGTAGCTACCACCAGCGTTTTCTTCTGTAATGGTGAGCAAGCTTGCGTACCGAACCCTGTTATCGGGCGAAAAACTGAAACTTTTGTGAACAACAAGGCTACGATACTGTTATTATTTGGGAACATAATGTTACTATTGAACATATTATATGTATTAGATTCAAAAAACAATAAGATAACTTTTAAGCCAATAAACATGTAAGTTAGATGTGACCGGTAGTTTCTTGTTGTTGTTGTTTTAACGACTTTTAGATTAGGCTAACGTTACTGCCATAAAGAAGCTCAAGATTTTTTGTTGTTTTAATAATCAATTATTAGTTTATTTAATCAAGAAAGATAACGTTACCTTTTGAATCCCCGATATGTTGGTAAGATGCATGGCTAACTGGATTGTTTACATGGCAGTCCATTTGTCCATCTCATTGGATTTATTATTTCACCTCCCGCGCCCTCGAGTGGACATATAAAAAATGGCACTTCTTCATGAATTGATTACAATGAATTTGAATTTAAGAAAACAACAACAACACACATTTAGCTAATATTGTGAATGTGATAACAATAGACATAGCTACTGGTTTTCTTTTTTTACCATTGGCAAATCAGCTCTCGAGGAAGTTAAAATATGGTTGAACGCGGGCGTGCCCGATAATGGGCGCTATCTAGCTACGTTTCTTAACGTTATCCATCTTATTTCTTTTATCCAAGTGTTCACTGGTGGAAACTTGCTTTTTAGGGAAATACGGTGGATATAAGCTGGTTACTTCTTTAGATTTTACAAAATTAACATTGGCAATCTAGCAGTTAGCAAATGTTAGCAAACTAATGTTACTGAGAGATACAGACAGTAACATTACAGTGGCTAGCTAACGCTAATCTAGACACAGACAGACCACATCATGCCCGCCCCAGTTCACAAATCACAGGGTATTCAAAAAAAGAATTAAGGTGACCAAGACCCACCTGAGCTCATCTACGCCGGCAAACTAACATTACGGTTAGTCCACCCAATTAAATAGCACACTAAAGTAAATAATGCACAGCACCTGTTGTCAAACCGGGTACAGGTAACTAGCAATAACAGCAGCTCAGTGATAAATATCGACCTGTGTCTTGACGACATGAACATATAACCATGCATGCAGCAAGACCTTTTACTTTTTATATCTCATGGCCAACTCGCTAAAATGGTAGGTGTCTATTTCTACATTGTTAGCACATTCATTACCAAGCCATTATGCTAGGTTCGCTGTCACTTGCATAATTTAGTATTAAATTCTAACGTAATTTGATATTGGGTCAAAATAGTCTCACGTAATTTGATATTGGGTCAAAATAGTCTCACGTAATTTGATATTGGGTCAAAATAGTCTCACGTATGTTCTCTGTCATGGTTAGCCCACCTAACGTTACTCCGTTTGCTTCAAAACCACAGCTATACGGCTATACGGTTGAATCGTTTCATTCAATTGAGTGCCTAATTTATATGATGAGGTGGCAGCATAACATAGCCTACTTCAGGACATTTACTAAATTGAATAAATATTACACATATTTACACCAAACTGCTTAGCTATCTCCGTGTTGATGTAACTAAGATATTCGATGTCAAACAAGTGTCTTTCATCATCCATTTCAGCTTCTACAATTACAAGTTGATGTTGATTTCTTTTGCAATATTGAATATTCTGCCCCAGTGTTGCGTGCGCACCTCTACTGTGACGTTGGTGAGAAACCGGTCTATAGAGCCAATACTTTAGAGTTTGGCTCAGAAGGGCAGTGCAAGTATAGAAACCAAATTTTATTAATATCCATTGAAGAATTTAATAGTTATTAGCATTTTTGTGACTAGCCACGCCCACAACAATTTTTATTGGCTTACTGCAATCAGGATATTTGGAAAATCAGGAAAATCGCTTTGTGATTCTTTAGAGAATCGTCCCCTGAACAAAAGGGTGTGAATTGCATGTTGATATGTCAAATGGCCTCAGAGGAGTTCGATTTTATAGGTTTTTCACAAAATGCTAATTTGCAAAAGATCCAATATGGCGGACTTCATTGGTCCTAATGGCAAAGTTATTTGCCACGAACCAAGGAATTTGAGGCAAAAAGAATTTTGAAGATAAACGGTTCAAAAGTTATAGCCCAAAAGATTATAGAATTTCACTTTGTCTCTATAGCGCCACCATCAGGTCAATTGGGTTGGAATTCGCTGTACATGTGTCGTTTCGCAGTCTACATGTGTGCAAAGTTTCAGCAAAAGTTATTATGTGGTTTTGCTGCAATTGTAACAAATGTGGGAATAATAATAATAATAATAATAAATATAGCTGCAAGCAGCGATTTCCGGGGACCGTGCGGCATTAGTGGCATTTGTCAAACGCAGAAACCGCAAAACGGCAGACAACTCTAGACAGGGTTGACCCAAAATACAAATATTTGTCTCTAATCAGGGCTTTTGCCATTGCTGATGGTATTTTAACCCGATCCGGTAAGGGCTTGCGTATTAAGTCTTTTAAGTACAAGTGAAACAGTGAACAGTTAATACTGTTAAATTTCTTAACTTTTGCAATAAAAAGGTGTTTCTTAATGTGAAAACAACATTGAAAGAAGCATAGCATTTGCATAATAGTTTTGCCAAACATTAACCTAGCCATTGGTACCAAGCCGGAATTGAACCGCTGACCACATACATGGAAAGCCAATACTGAATCCGCTAGGCCAAAGCAGGTTAACAGAAATGAGGAGGCCAAATAAGACTTGTGTGTTGCAGTATCAGATTGTTTTGGCTTACTGACTTCATAATTCATACAGATAACAGGTAATATTGTGAAATTTCCTAGCCTTTGCAATAAAAAGAACATTCTTACAATGACATGCACATTGTGTGCCTCAAAAAAAACTCGGGAACAGGTGGGGATCGAACCACCAACCTACTACACGGCAGTCAAATGCCTTAACCACTAAGCTACAGGAACTTTCACAGTTGGTATAGTAGGTAGACGGCCTGTTAAGCAGAGATAGTGTACTTGGCGGATGGCATACCTGCCATCCCAACATTTGTATTTCTTTAGTACCACCACCGAGATTGATTGGGTTAACACTGCAGGGCTCGAGTCTTGATCTAACTCTCAATCAACCCACCAAGTTTCAGAACTTTATATCAAATGGTTTTAGAAGTACTAGCATTTGTGCGATAAGCCACGCCCAATGCAAAATCCATTGGCTTCTCATTCGGCCAATATTTGACATACGCCTTAGTAAAGTAATACGTGTATGTAGGGAAGCGTGTTCAGTACCTTGAACAGGTTTGGTGCAAATTGGTCAAATTTTATAGGAGGAGTAGTATTTTAAGTGTTTTACAAGTAATGCTAATTAGCGGAAAATCCAATGGGGCTAACTTGATGATTCCTCGAGGCAAATTTGTTCAGTATGAGCAGACGGACCTCTATCCCACATTTTGTGACTCTAGATAAAACGGGGCGTATGCAGTGGGCGTGTCAATGATTTTTAGTGAATTTTTTAATATTTTCTTATATTTGAATCTATATAGCGCCACCACGTCGCTCAATTGGGTTGAAACTGTAGAGGTCAATTCCACATGTTACTCTTAATAGATCTACCAGGTTTCATAACTTTCTGTCAAATGATTTTGGAATTATCAGCATTTTTGTGATAAGTCACGCCCATTGAAAATGAATTGGCTCGTCATTCGGCCATCTTTTAAAATATCACAATTTTGAATATAACTTGTATGAAGCATGGTCTAATGAGTTCTTGTCCCACGTTTCATGTAAATTGGCCAAATTTTCTAGGAGGAGTAGTATTTTAAGTGTTTTACAAGTAATGCTAATTAGCGGAAAATCCAATAGGGCTAACTTGATGGTTCCTTGAGGAAAATTTGTTCAGTATGAGCAGCCGGACCTCTATCCCACATTTTGTGACTCTAGATAAAACGGGGCGTATGCAGTGGGCGTGTCAATGATTTTTAGTGAATTTTTAAATATTTTCTTATATTTGGATTGATATAGCGCCACCACGTGGCTCGATTGGGTTAAAACTGTAGGGGTCTATTCCTCATGTTAATCTTAATAGATCTACCAGGTTTCATAACTTTCTGTCAAATGATTTTGGAATTATCAGCATTTTTGTGATAAGTCACGCCCATTGAAAATTAATTGGCTCGTCATTCGGTCATCTTTTAAAATATCAAAATTCTGAATATAAATTTTATGAAGCATGGTCTAACGAGTTTGTGTACCTCGTTTCATGTAAATTGGCCAAATTTTGTAGGAGGAGTAGCATTTTAAGTGTTATACAAAAAATGCTAATTAGCGGAAAATCCAATATGGCTGACTTCATGGATCCTTGAGGTAAATCTGTTCAGCATGAGCAGAGAGACCTGTACACCACATTTTGTGACTCTAGGTCAAACGGGGCGTCGCCAGTGGGCGTGTCAATGTCACAATATTAACACGTACACTACAGCGCCACCAACTGGCCTATCGCCACGAAATTCGGTGTGAGCTTGTATGATGACAACTTCTAACTACTTGCCAAGTTTCATGCTAATCAGCCAAGTGGTTAAGGAAAACCTCAAAGAAGTAATAAATGAGTACATTTAAGCCAAAATGTCGGCAAATTCAAGATGGCGCCCACCAAATTAGTAAAGTTCTATGATCCAAATCCGGCTCTTTGTCACTGTAGCAAGTTATACATCTCTGCAAAGGAACTGTGATTTTTAGTGAATTTTTTTATATTTCTTTATATTTGGAACTCTATAGCGCCACCACATGGATAGATTGGGATAAAACTGTACATGTCTAGTCCTAATGGGACTCTTAAAAGACCTACCAAGTTTCATAGCTTTCTGTCAAATCGTTTTGGAATTATTAGCATTTTTGTGATAAGCCACGCCCAGTGAAATTTCATTGGCTCGTCATTCGGCCATATTTGAAAATATCAAAATTCCAAATATAACTTTTATGAGACATGGTCTAAGGAGTATGTAAACCAAGGTTCATCTCAATTGGTCAAATTTTGTAGGAGGAGTAGCATTTTAAGCGTTTTACAAAAAATGCTAATTAGCAAAAAATCCAATATGGCGGACTTTATGGGTCCTTGAGGCAAATTTGTTCAGAATGAGCAAATGGACATGCATACCAAATTTTGTGACTCTAGGTGAAACGGGGCGTCGGCAGTGGGCGTGTCAATGTCAAAATTTTGTCACGTGCACTACAGCGCCACCAGGTGTTCAATCTGCGTCATAATATAATGGATTCAAGAGTTTGGGAATCCCAACAAGCGTGCCAAGTCTGGTGATTCTAGGACAAACCAGCTCATGGGAATTTTAGGTGAAAGGGGAGAAAAGAAAAAAAAAAGAATCTGAACAAAAACAATAGGGTACCGGCAGCTTCGCTGCACGGTCCCCTAATAATAAAACCAGCAAAAACAGTAGGGTTCCAGCACTACGTGCTTGGACCCCTAATTACAATACAGTAAATTATACAATACAGTAAGTGTTTCTTTTTTATTTTTACTGTTGTGATTGTTGTGATTTTTGTAACTGTTGCTGCAAAATGAATTGCCTCACTGAGGACATTATGTGAAGCTTTCTAATCTAATCTAAAATTATGGACAAAGTAGGAATACAGTTCCCAATTTCATACATACAGTACCAGTCAAATGTTTGGACACACCTACTCATAGAAGGTTTTTTCCGTTATTTTTACTGTTTTCCACATTTTGGAATAGTAAAGACATCAAAACTATGAGATAACACACATTAAATTATGCAAAACCCAAAAAAGTGTTAAACAAATTTTTAAAAGTGTTATATTTTAGATTCTTCAAAGTAGCCACCCTTTGCCTTGATAACGGCTTTGCACATTATTGCCATTCTCTCAAACAACTTCTGTGGTAAACAGGTATCTGAACAAAAACGTCTCCGACGTAAAAAAAAAAGCCAAGTTACTCACGCATAGCCTACATAGCACTGTCTATAAGTCCTTAATTCCAACTTGCAAAAACTAGGCCTGCCTTTAAAAGTATTGATATCAAAATGTGGCCAAGTTACAACTAACAATATTGCCTATCGTAGCTCACACTAAATAAACTAGCTCTATTCCAAAGCAATGCTATCCAAACTTTCCTAAATTATTTAATGCAACTTGGCCCTGTGTTTCTTCATCTTAGCATATGAAGAGATTGTGCCTCATGGAACAACATATGATTTCATTTAATGTTTTTAACAGTTGATGAATAATTACACTCCAGAAAGGATATGGTTATACTTTGTTGGCAAGTTTACTTTACAAAATGTACAGGTTTTAAAATGTTAACTGCTGCTACAGATTTCTTTACTATTCACAAGCAGACATTTATATCAAGAAACATCATGTACAATAGAGAAAGGGGGAATGAATGAATAAATGCAGATAGAAATAAGTAATATTTTTAAAATAGCGTACATATAGCATTTTTACAAACGTATGCAGACATGTTTGTGGGTCAGATGATGGAAAATAAGTAATAGTACAAATTTTACACTAATAGAACAGAATTTTGTGAACACAAGGATATCTATGCTCTGTAGGACCACACAGGTTTTGATAGAAATCCAAATATCCCAAATAAATAATAATAATAATAATACATTTTATTCATTCTGTGCTTTTCATAGACCCAAAGCAGTGGATGCAGACAATTATTCAAAAATGCCCTATAGTGTAGTAATTTTTCTGTTTAATTTCTAAGTGCAACACATCTGAATCAGAGTACTTCCACTATAAATCATTCTCATTTTGCAGTTTGATGTGGAACATACAGTTTCATTGACCACATTCTCTTGAGATGGTAAGATGAAGAAACACAGGGCCAAGTTGCATTAAATAATTTAGGAAAGTTTGGATAGCATTCCTTTGGAATAGAGCTAGTTCATTTAGTGTGAGCTACGATAGGCAATATTGTTAGTTGTAACTTGGCCACATTTTGATATCAATACTTTTAAAGGCAGGCCTAGTTTTTGCAAGTTGGAATTAAGGACTTATAGAGCATAGATATCCTTGTGTTCACAAAATTCTGTTTGCAAATATCATAACTATTATTATGTTAAGAAAATTAGTACTATTACTTATTTTCCATCATCTGACCCACAAACATGTCTGGATATGTTTGTAAAAATTCTATATGTACACTATTTAAAAAACATTACTTATTTTTATCTGCATTTATTTATTCATCCCCCCTTTCTCTATTGTACATGATGTTTCTTGATATAAATGTCTGCTTGTGAATTAGAAAGAAATCTGTAGCAGCAGTTAACATTTTAAAACCTGTACATTTTCAAAAGTAAACTTGCCAACAAAGTATAAACATATCCTTTCTCGAGTGTAATTATTCATGAACTGTTAAAAACATTAATTGAAATCATATGTTGTTCCATGAGGCACAATCTCTTCATATGCTAAGATGAAGAAACACAGGGCCAAGTTGCGTTAAATAATTTAGGAAAGTGTGGATAGCATTGCTTTGGAATAGAGCTAGTTTATTTAGTGTGAGCTACGATAGGCAATATTGTTAGTTGTAACTTGGCCACATTTTGATATCAATACTTTTAAAGGCAGGCCTAGTTTTTGCAAGTTGGAATTAAGGACTTATAGACAGTGCTATGTAGGCTATGCGTGAGTAACTTGGCTTTTTTTTTACGTCGGAGACGTTTTTGTTCAGATATCACTTATTTTTGGTAGGTAACTAATGAAGAACAATGCATGAAGATAATGACATCGAGAGAGACATACATACAGAATAGTACATGCATTCCAAATAAATGCATGCAGACATTCGCATAACCATAACGCCCTCTACTGACGAAAATGATGGCATTTCTCCTATTAGCGATAGCCCACAATTACATTAAAAGAGTTTGTAGATGAGCTGTATTTAATGTCTAATGGAATACAATGAACAGCACCACCTGAACTATGGATCATGAAGAAGCATGTAAATTAATTAACCAAGTCTATATGGAGACATGCATGCACAATAGGCTAGACGCAAACACATTGTAGCTGAAATAAATACATACTACATACTACTAAGAAAGTAGCCTACCAGAGATTATTCTTCTGATTATTATTATAATGAAAAGTGTTTGCAGTAAGATAGTACTAGTGTAGCGTAGACTAGAGCAATGTTCGGAGGCTTGTGTTGTGTTATGTGTGAAAAGGATAAACTGAACAGAGCTGAAGTGAAGAAATGAATGAAGACATATTAAAGAAATGTTGGCCGAGGCGAGCGTTGAAGGTTCGGTTTCCACAGTGAGTCAGACAAGACCGCGGCACAATGGACAGCAGGCTCCACACAGATGAATATTTTTGTCGGTATTTGTGTGAGATTAAAACATGTAGCCAATGGCATTTTTACATTAATGCAAGAACGCGATGTTAACCAGATGATATTCTGCGTTGAAACTTTTTTCTTTGCGTGACAAATGGCCATGGGATGCCTGTTCCCATAACGTTAGCTAGCCTATTTCATTACTGTCGTGGTGTCCAGTGACTGAATTGTTTAACAGGCTACAAGTGAACAGTTAATATTGTAAACGTGTCTTTGCCTTTGCAATAAAAAAACATTCTTGCATGAGAAAACCAGAACATGTGCACACTTTGAGTCCAAAATGAAATTACACTTTAATATCAACCGGGCGAGGTATGAACCCACGTCTCTCACAATATTAAGGCTTGACGCTAACCAGAAGACCAAAGGGGTATAATCACGTGATATATGCTATTTGTCAGTGTCGGTCTGACGTTCACCATTTCACTGTAGTACAAGTGAAATAGGCTACAAGTGATACATTGAACAGTTAATATTGGAAACGTCCTTTGCCTTTTTTTCCGGTAATTAAATTAAAAGTGTTTGCATCTACATTATCTGCAGAGTAGCGTAGACTAGGCTAGAGCCACATTCGGAAGCTATTGTTTTTTTAAAGTTTTTTTTTTAAAGTGACTAACCATATCAGATATGTTTGGGGAATTGGCGGTTTATAAATCCGATCTCTTAAAAGATTGCAGCTTATAAGAGGCTATTATCAATTCTTAATGTAGGCCATTATCATAAACTCTTAATTTTCCTAGTAGTTCAGTAGTTCATCATCATAAAGTGAAGAGAGCTGAAGTGAAGAAATTAATGAATAAAGAAATGTTGGCCGAGGCAAGGGTACGTTGAGGTTCGGGTTCCACAGTCAGTCAGTCACGACCGCAAGAGCAGAGCATAACACCCTCCCCAAACCAGACAAGAGCTAGCGTCCGGTTTGGGGAGGGTGTGATATAGTACAAGTGAAATACCAGTGAAACATTGAACAGTTAATATTGGAAACCTCTTTTGCGTTTGCAATAAAAATACGTTAATGTGTTAATGTGAAAATAATAACAGTCTAAGAAATGTACTTAACAGTTGCACATTGTTTTTGTGGAAAATAAGCATGTGCCCTGCTGGGCTCAAACCCACAATTCACTGCGTGAGAGTATGCAGTTCTAACCACTAAGCCACAGTAGCTTCTTGGAAAGCATGAAGCCATTAGCTATATTAACATTAAAAAACATTAGTATGAAGCGTTTTTATTGGACGATAAGCTTGATGAGCAGGTATACGGACCATACCCTCAAATAATAATTCTCCCCATTGGATAACATCGCGACGGAGGCAGGCAGTTTGGCAGGAAAATGAAGAAGAAGAAGAAGAAGAAGCGGAAGAGGAAGGAGAAAAACGGCAAAATAACCCAAGTTTGGGGCTTTATTTTGTCGATGTGTGAAGTTGTATCTGAATGCTGTGTGGTTACATTAGGTCAGAACATACAGAAGTTAATGTTTTTAAGGGTTGAGAGTCTATGGTCATTGTGGTTACTTCTGTAGGAAACCCTGAAAAGTGCCGTAACTTGGCGGATGGCATACCTGCCATCCCAATTCCACAGGTAAACAGGTGATGCCATCATGATTCTGTATAAAAGGATATCAAAAGACTCCTGATATCTTATTTCCAGGTACTCTTAGAAGCAATACTATAACTTCTCTGCATTTGAATGGATCTCTATGGGAATTGGGGGGTGGGACTAGATTTTGCTTTAAATTACACTGGAACAGTGTGGAACACATGGTTGGCTAAATGGCTGAAGTCATCAAGGGACTGACGTATCAAACAAGCATTAAACCATCCCTCTGCTGCCAGAAATACAGTAGATATGGATGGATAACTTGAAGGGTTTCTTCTCCTGACTTATTTTTCCATAGAGTTCAATAGGAAAATTTGTCAGGAGAAATAACCCTTCAAGTGATCCATCCATATCTACTGCATATCTGGCAGCAGAGTGATGGTTTGAGGCTCATTTGATACCTCAGACCCTTGTTGACTTGCAACCATGGGTTCCATACTATTCCTGTGACGACCGCATTCCCATCCTACTGTTTCCCGTGTTTTCCCTCTCTCCCTGTGTCATGTTCATCTCTCCTTAGTCCGTCTTTCCCCGTGCTGCAGGTTGGGCGTGGTTTCCTAATTGTTTCACCCTGTTTCACGCCACTCCTTACAGCCTATCCCACTTCCCCGCTTTCGCATGCATTCCACACTCTTCTATCTGCTAATCACTCCTGCATACATTCGCACGCGGCACATAATTGATATCAATTAAATGTTGTATTTAGTCACCCGGTGTTCTCTGTCCTGTGCCAGTTTGTTAATGTTGTTGTCTGTGAACCTCTGGTCCTGCCTTGAGTCCTAGTAACCAGTCTGGTAATATTCCTGAGTCTTGGCTGTACAGGTGTTAATTCGCCTTACCGCCCTATTTAAATCCTGAGTCTGCTCCAGCCTGGAACAGCACGTCTGCTGTTCATTGTTCCCGTCTTGTCAAACTAACTCTGTCTGCTTCAATTCGCCTAACTGCAGTTGTTCCTGCGTCCGGCCGTTGCCGCATCTACTACCATGGTTACGGTTGCGCTCACTGCTGCTGCCTTGCTGCTACGCCTGGGTCCGATCCGGATCCCGATCCATGGTCCTGCTCTCCCGCTCCCGCTCATCCCCTGCTCATTCTAACCGGTTGTCTGTTCCCATTGCCTCCCGTGCTCTCTCCTAACTCTCAAATGTCGCTCCCTACTCTTCAGGAGAATGCCATTGTTGAAGTTTAAATTATTGGATGCTTAGCGCTCCCACAATTGGCTGTCCATCTGTCTGTCTTGAGTCCAGTCCAGTCCAGCCCTGTCAAGTCCAGTTCCGGTCTGGAACGAGCGTTGCCCGGTTGTCAAGTCCAGTTCCGGCTTGGAACAAGTGCCGCCTGTCTGTCCAGTCCTGTTCCGGCCTGGAACGAGTCCAGTCCGGTTGTCAAGTCCAGTTCCGGCTTGGAACAAGCCTACCCGGTCCAAGAATCTAGTTTGTGCATTGTTGACCTGTCTTGCCTTTCTCCCCTTGCCAGAGGACTGCCCTGTTGAGCAATAAATACCTGAGAACTGGCAATCTCTTGTCTGAGTCGTGCATTTGGGTTCAGTCCGCTGTCTGGGTCATAACAGAACGAACTGGCCCGAAGATGGACCCAGCCGACTTGGAGCAGATCTGTCACGCCTTCGCCTGCCAGGCTACGGCTAACGATCAGATAAACCGCCGCATGGACGACGCCGTAGAGGCTCTGAAAACCCTCGCGGACCAGCTGAGCCTGCTGTCGCCCATCCAACCTCTTCCGAGGATCCAGAGTGTCCCAGCTGCCCCAGGTCCAGAGCAGCAGCCCGAAGCGCCGGCGCCCTCTGCTGGCAGGGAACCCCGGGTGCAACATCCTGAGATCTACCGAGGGGAGCTGGGGAAATGTCGGGAGTTCCTCCTCCAATGTGATATCGTGTTCAGAATTCAGCCTACCTCCTTCTCCACTGATGCCCGCAAGATTGCGTTCATCATGAGCAGTGTGGGAGGGGGGGCCCGGGAGTGGGCTACGACGCAGTGGGAGAGCCAGTCGCCTGCCTGCTTCCACTTTCCCTCCTTCACCACGAGATGCGTCGCGTGTTTGGTCATCCTGTCAGTGGGCGTGACGCTACCCAACGCCTCCCGCAGATGCGTCAGGGCAGCCGCAGTGTGGCCGAGATGGCAGTACAATTCCGCACCCTGGCGGCCGAGGCCAGATGGAACGATGCTGCTCTTCAAGGGGTCTTCATGCAAGCTCTGAGCGAGGAATTGAAGGGCCAGTTGGCGACCCGGGAGGAGTCCAGCTCTCTGAATAGCCTCATTAGCCTGACCATCTCTATTGACAACCGTCTCCGAGCCAGGGCTTGGGAGAGAAGGAAGAGCCAGACATGCGCTCCGTATCCCATGACGCTTTCCACTGCTTCCTCACCTGCAGGCAAGGTCTCCACTTCAACTCTGGTGACCGCTGGGGAGGAACCCATGCAGTTGGGAAAAGTCTCCCTCGATGCCGAGGAGCGGCAACAAAGATTCCGCACCAACTCCTGCTTGTATTGCGGCAACCCCGACCATCATCGGGCCATCTGTCCCATTCGCCCCAAAAGACGTGGCTCGCCTGTAAGACTGGGAATACGAGCGAGCCCTATCTCCACTGATCTCTCAGCCCAACACCGTTTCCAACTCAAGGCAACCCTCCTTTGGGGAAACCAAACTGCCTCGTCTTTCGCTCTGGTCGACTCCGGAGCTGACGCCAACTTTATCGATGCGACCTTCGTCAAGGAATCCAGAATTCCTGTGCAGCCTCTGTCCTCACCTGTCACCGCACTCGCTGTAGACTGAAGAAGTCTGGGGCTAGTCACACAGTCCACCGTTCCACTCCAGCTGGTGTTGTCGGGTAACCACCACGAAAATATCCAATTCTACCTCATCCAGTCTAAGCAATCGCCAGTAGTCCTCGGCCAAACCTGGTTACACCTCTACAACCCACACATTAATTGGCGTTCCGGCCAGGTACAGGACTGGAGTGGCCATTGCCTAGCCAATTGTCTACGGTCGGCCTTGCCCCCAACGGAGGGGAAGAGGGTTCCTACTAATCATCCCGAGCCAGATTTAACCTGTGTTCCTAACCAGTATCACAATCTGTCGCAGGTTTTCAGTAAATCACGTGCTGTGTCTTTGCCCCCTCACAGGCCCTACGACTGCTGCATTGAGTTGCTGGCAGGAGCTAGACTACCCTCCGGCCGCCTCTACAGCCTGTCAGGGCCTGAGAAGGCCGCCATGGAAACCTACATACATGATGCATTGGCTTCCGGTATCATCCGACCCTCTTCATCCCCGGCGGGAGCAGGGTTCTTCTTCGTGGCTAAGAAGGACGGGTCGCTCCGGCCCTGTATCAATTACCGGGGCCTCAATTAATTAAATTTTAATTAAATTTTATTTATATAGCGCTTTTCACAGATGACTGTCACAAAGACGCTTTACAGAACAGAAAGGGGAGGAAAGGGGAAATGGGAAATGCCAGCTCTAAGCCAGCTCTAAGCCCCCAGATAGCAGAGGTAAAAACTCTAGTAGGAGAGAAAAACCCTCATACTGTGGCGAGAAAAAACTCCCCGATGGGAAGAAATCTCGAGAGGAACCCGGCTATTGGGGGGATGCCCATCCTCCACTGGCCTATGGGTTGATTATGTCATAGGGAGGTATTCGATATAGATGACTCCATCATGTAGAGATCAGCAGTGGCAGGTGGGGGGCGCCTAGCTGGTCTTGGGCTGGAGCTCCGGGCCAGGAGGGGGGGCGGGGGAAAGACGCGGGAAACTCTGGAAACTTGGGCTAGAGCTCCGGGCAGGTGCCCAGAGCAGGGAAGAGGAAAAAAAAAGAAAAAACATTGTTAGGGGGTTCAGATGGTAGCAGAACAAGCACAGCAGGAGAGACAGAGGTGTCTGCTGCGATAAGGAAACCCCGGCAGAATAAGGCTATGGCAGCATAGCTAAGGGCTAAACAGAGGCAGGGGCCAATACAGCCATGAGGGCAGGCTTGAGACAGTCACCACTAGACCATGACCGGTCGAGCTTAACACAACACTACCAATAATGATCCAGTGACAGCACAGACCGCTCAGTCCACCAGCGACTCTATAGCTAATGCCAGCCACCCACTCCTGCCCCTCAACTATAGGACAGACTAAAAAGATGAGTTTTAAGCCTAGCTTTAAATAGACTGACAGTGTCTGCACCCCGAACATGAGCAGGCAATTTGTTCCATAGGAGAGGAGCACGATAGGAAAAGGCTCTACCACCTATTGTACTTTTAGCTATTTTAGGAATAACAAGGAGGCCTGCGCCCTGCGAACGGAGCGTTCGTGAGGGATTATAAGGGAAAAGTAAATCCCTTAACCTCTTCCTACCGAGGGCAAAATAGGCCAAATTTTGCCTGTTTTCACTAGTGACAAACAAAGGTGGTTATCTCAAAAACTATAAATGGTACAAATATGGTTCATGGCTTTTATTAAAGCAGACACCTGCAGTATTACGACTAAGCAGTGAGAACTCATAGAAATCCAGTTTTTGATACTTAACTACAACAATTTATGTACAGTAAATATAAAAAAACTAAAAAACGGGTACCTACATTCAAGTTTAAGACTTTTTACCTGATGAGCTACAAATGCAATCAAGGAAATGACTCCTCTATCTGATTCATCAATATGCTGCCTACCTCTGGTAAAAATCTCTTGTCAATATCTCAAACCATTCAAATTTTACAGGGTTTTTTTCAGGTGAACCTTTTTCGTTATCCAAATGGTGCCAAATGGTGCCAAATGTGCCAAAAATGGCAATGTTCCAGAAAGGTCTCAATATGATTTATTTTTTAGGTTTTTACAATAAAATGAGATAATTTGTCAATATTGGCAATAAAAGTTCATTTTTAGACGTGTTCTTGGTGTTCTGCATATTACACAACTAACTACCCAAGGTTACAAAAAGCTGTCAAAACCCATGTAGCAGCACAGTGAATCTTGTGTATTTCACCAGAGCCCCATTAGCCAGAAATGAGTCCAGGAATGTGCAAACAGGTTTTCAAATGAATAATGGGAATAGTATGAAACTTCCCTACACATTAATGCTTGCCAGTCATGTCCTTTATTCTGTTGCCACCTCCTATGACAGGGACGTTGGGGTTGGGTTTTAGGAGGCAAAACTTTATACATGACAAACATATATCAACTATATTACAAGTGCACTAAGGTGTACTACTAAAAGTGCAGTGGATAAAAAATCAAAAGTCCACCAGTTTCCTAGATAAAAAATAAAAACACCCCTGCTGTAACAAATAAAAAGATCCTTGCCTCTAATTGCTGAAGTTACCGTATTTACACAAAGAAAGTACAAAATGGCAGGGTCCAAAAAGCTAAAAAAAATGAACTAAAAACAAAAAAAGGTAAAGGATCAAAACATCGGGGTGGAGGTTGAGGAGAGATTATTTAACCATTCATACAGAAGCCATTTAGACTACACATTCCCTCAGGAGAGCAATCTGCATCATTACAAATCCCACTAACCCTGTCCATGGAATTGTCCACCATGTTGATATACCCATTAGTCCCCCTTATACAACAACAATCAACAATAATAATAATCAACAAGTACTCCCTCATGTTATCATGTTCTCTCCCTCATACCATGCATAAATTACCATTTTGTTTACCTGCACAGCCTTCTGTACTGCATACAGAACAATTTACTCAGGTGGAACAATGACTTTACTAAACACTTCCAGAAGCCATTTCACACTCAAAAAAATCGTTTTAGTAGCTCATCTCAGACACAAATAGATAGCTAGCTGCTTGTTACCTGTAATTTTGCTTGCATTACATTACATTACATTTATTTAGCAGACGCTTTTATCCAAAGCGACGTACAGTAAGTGCGCACAGAGACATCAAGATCACTACAGAACAGACAAGGCAAAGCACATCCTTCGCATAATGTAGCAGCTATCCCTAGCAATGAACGTCGACTGTAGTTCACAGTAAGCTGTGGGCAAATCAGCAACACCACACTTCCATTCCTAATACTCGTATAAACTATAATAAACAGACAGGAAAACACAGGGATGCTTGCTAGCTTGCCACTGTAAAGGCAATACTATCTATATTAATTTAGCTGAGAGGGACCGATTTTATGCATAAGTATATAAGGTTAGTTAGCTTCACAGAAGAAACACAGGGATTCACGCATTGCAGCTAAATTTCCTTCGATGCTTACACCAAACATCTGTGTTGTTGGCAACGCCACGTAACACGTGCGAGTTTGTCAACACAGACAATACACCCTAAGTTTACTTCATAAATTATTTATCATACCGTTGGAATGTGCAATTTGTAATATTAATTGTATGAAAAACAATAAAATACAGTTGACAATGTAATTACGAACCCGCATGGCATTGCGTGAATTCACACTGGTATATCGAAAAATCGGTAATACCACCAGCCCTAACGACGTTACCTGCCATGGCGAAATTCAATGCGTTTATAGCATAACACTGTTAGTATGATAAAACAACTTACATTTCAGCAACATCATCTCGGTCATCAGTGGATTCAGCGTCACTGAGACAGGATGAGTCTCCCTCGGCAAAAACATCTTCTGGCTTATCCAGTTCGTCTAGCACTTGGTGCACGGATAAACGCCTCAAAAATCTCGACATAACTACACAAAAACTGTATCAAAAATACTCTAAAGTATTAAATGTAACTGCGGGCCTTACCTAATTAATTGTGCTTTGCTAAACGGAATGTAGCGAGCTACGCTACAAGGTAAAACCACTGCGCCATTTTGGTTCGATAATTACGCGTGGCTCGCCACTTCCTCATACGCACGGCTCGCTTTCCTTTTTTACGACGGCTATTGTATTCAATAGCCGGCTTGTTTCAAAGATAAGAGTCTTGGCTATTTCCTGGAATATTTGACAGACAGTTTTAAAACCCAATGGAAAGCTAATAATACTCAGAGTGGAGGCGGGTGGAAGACGGTTTTTCCCACTTCAGATAGGCCTATTGTGCTATCAGTCAAAGAAATACACCCAATTGACGACGGTTTTGCATAAATCACTGCAAGCATGTTCAAAACTACTCTGGCTAACATATACTAAGCCATGGGATTGGTACTCCAGAAACTGGCTGAGTTTCACAACGCCAAAGTGAACACAGCCGAACGAGTCGTAATCAAGTGCAAAAAAGCACAAGTCGGTTTAAAATTGGAAAAAAATAATGTACAGCCGTATGAAAGTTTTAAAGTATTTTTTCTTGAAGCCTAAAGGTATAATGATTTTTCAAACCAAAGTTTTGTGAAATACAATTAAGCAGAACAGTTTACCAGCACATTGTTTATGGTGTGACATCAAGCTGCAATACATGTTTGAGAATTAGGTCCGAGTTTCCAACGTTATTTACAAAGTTTTATTCCGACGTTTTGGGCTTAAAAACCACTTTCCCAGAAGGAATGGATATATCTTAAGGATATTTAATCAAAATATTGAGGTGAGCAGTTTATTATATATTATTAAATTAATGAAATGTATAATGTAATAATTTCCGTCACGCCGGCGTTACCGCTAGGGGGCGTTTGGCATTAAGAGGTTAAATATAAGGGGGCAAGCCCATGTAAGGCTTTAAAGGTAAGTAATAGAATCTTATAGTCTATTCGAAATTTGATTGGCAACCAGTGAAGTGAAGCTAACACTGGGCTGATATGTTCAAATCTTCTAGTTCTCGTGAGAATACGAGCAGCTGTATTTTGAATTAGTTGAAGCCCTTTCAGAGAGGACTGTGCACATCCAGACAAAAGAGCATTACAGTAATCTAATCTAGAAGTAACAAAAGCATGGACTAGCTTTTCAGCATCATGTAGGGACAGTATTTTTCGTATTTTTGAGATATTCCTCAAGTGATAGAAAGCAACCCTAGAGATGTCTTTAATGTGAGTATCAAATACTAGATCTGGATCAAACGTAACACCAAGATCTTTAATGACAGCACTTGAGGTGATTGAAATTCCATCAATGTTAGGCATATAGCCAGATAGTTTGCATCTCAGGGACTTGGGCCCCACCACCATTACCTCTGTTTTATCAGAGTTTAGTAAGAGAAAGTTATGGGTCATCCATTCCTTTATATCTATAAGACAAGCTTCCATTTTTGACAGCAGGACAATTTCATCAGGCTTGACTGATAGATACAGTTGGGTGTCGTCTGCATAGCAGTGGAAGTTAATGCCATGTTTACGAATGATTTGTCCCAGGGGAAGCATGTATAGAGAGAAGAGCAAAGGCCCAAGGACAGATCCTTGTGGTACTCCATATCTAACCCTAGATTTATAGGAGGAGTCATTGTTAAGATGCACAAATTGATATCGGTCAGATAAGTATGATCTAAACCAGGAAAGGGCCAGTCCACGGAGGCCAACAATATTTTCGAGCCTATCCAGAAGGATGAGGTGATCAACTGTGTCAAATGCTGCACTTAAATCCAGAAGCATGAGTACAGAGATATAGCCACTATCAGAAGCAAGGAGTAGGTCATTGAATACTTTGACTAGGGCTGTTTCAGTGCTATGAGAGGGTCGAAAACCAGATTGAAAAACTTCCAAGATTTGATTAGGGTGCAAAAATGACCAGAGTTGTTTTGAAATGGCCTTTTCTATTATTTTAGAGAGGAACGGAAGGTTTGAGATAGGCCTATAGTTAGACAAGTCGTTTATATCCAAGTTTGGCTTTTTAAGAAGGGGTTTGATGACTGCACGTTTGAGAGTCGGTGGTATATGTCCAGAGGCTAAAGAAGCATTAACAATATGCAACAGTGGTGTTCCAATTACTGGCAGTAGCTCTTTCAGTAACTTCGTTGGAATAGGGTCTAGAAGACAGGTAGAAGATTTTGAAGAATTTACTATAGTATTAAATTCAGTGAGATCTATTGGAGCAAAGGAGCTCAGATAGGCCACCCGTCCATCTGACGATTCTGCACCCAGGTGTTGAGTGGACGGAGGGGCAGACCCTGTATGAGGGGTGGTAGAAGAACTTTGAATCTTGTCCCTGATTTTTATTATTTTGTCATCAAAGAAATTCATAAAGTCATTACTATTAAATGGGATTGAAACACAGGGATCAGCATGATTCTTAGTCAGTCGGGCAACAGTGTTAAACAGGTGCCTAGGATTGTTTCTATTTTCATCTATCAAAATAGAGAAATATAAGGAACGCGCTGTGATAAGGGCATGTTTATAATGGAGAAGGCTGTCTTTCCAGGCATGGAAGAAAACATGCAATTTAGAGGAACGCCATTTGCGCTCAAGTTGGCGTGAAGCTTGTTTGAGAGCACGAGTATGGTCATTGTACCAGGGAGCTAATTTCTTATTGCAGACTTTCCTCTTTTTAAGAGGTGCGATAGTATCCAGGGTTCTACTAAGTACGTTATTAATGTTGTCAGTCAGCTGATCAATTGAGTTTATGTCTGCATTTGTATACGCATTTTGGCTGGAGCCTAGAAAATCCCCACAGTGCACAAATGAGCCTGGGAGCTCATTAATAAAATCATTTGCAGATCTGGAGGAGAGCTTACGACTAAAGTAGAATGTAGTATCTGATGGCACATGACAGACTTGTGAAAGGTGAAAGGTAATTAAGTAATGGTCTGATAACACAGGATTTTTAGGCATGACTGTTACATTTGCTATTTCTGTATTATACGTTAAGACCAGATCAAGAGTATGGTTATGAGAATGGGTGGACTGATGTATATGTTGATTAAAGCCAATGGGTTCAATAATTGACAAGAATGCAGATCTGAGAGGATCACCTTCACTATCCATGTGTATATTAAAATCACCTACAATTACTATTTTATCTGAATGAATAACCAGGCTAGAGAGGAAATCAGCAAACTCAAGTAAGAAACCACTGTATGGACCTGGTGGCCTATATAAAATGACAAGGGTAAAACTGATTGCTTTTCTGTCTGGATGTGCAAAACTGAGAACAAGCACTTCAAAACAGTTAAATTTGTAGGCAGATTTCAGAGTAGCAAAGAGATTAGATTTATATATAGCAGCAACACCACCTCCACGACCCGTCAAACGGGGAATGTGTGTATAACTGTAACCAGGAGGAGTGGATTCATTTAATGCAATATATTCATCAATTTTAAGCCAAGTTTCAGTTAAGCATAGGATCTCAACTTGGTGATCAGTAATTAATTCATTTATAAGAGTTGCCTTAGGGGCGAGTGATCTGATATTAATCAAGCCAATTTTTGGCTCTCTCTGTTCAGCCCCATCATTAGTAGAATGACAGGGTCTGATTTTTTTTAAATTAGCCATACAAACACCCTTAATGGGCTTTTTAGCAAAGCCTACTCTAGGTCGGGGGACAGAGACTGTCTCAATAGCATGGAACCTGGGCAGCAGTTTTTGGGAACATGCAGAAATCTGTGTAAGACAGTAGTTCTGCTGCCTGGTCTTGGCTCTGGTGTGTCAGGTTATAGACTTACTGAGACTATAAGATAGATTCCTGGAAATAAGAGCGGCACCCTCCCACGAGGGGTGAATACCATCTCTTTTCAAAAGACCAGGCCTCCCCCAGAAAGTACTCCAGTTGTCTACAAAGCCAACACCGTTTGCAGGGCACCAAACAGACAACCAGTGATTTAGTGATGTCAATCTGCTGTAGATTTCGTCACCACGTCGAGCGGGGATGGGACCAGAGCAAATTACTGACGCAGACATCCGTTTCGCCAAATCACACACCGATTTAAAATTATCTTTGGTGATCTCCGATTGCTTCAACCGGACATCGTTAGCGCCGACATGAATAACAATTTTAGAGAACTTATGTTTAGCCAGCACTTTTAAGTTCGCTTTGATGTCGGTCGCTCTGGCCCCTGGGATACATTGGACTATGGTCTCTGGTGTCGCTAAATTCACGTTTCTTAAAATAGAGTCGCCAATCACCAGAGTTTTTTTAACAGGTTTCACAGCCGGTGCGTTACTGAGGGGGGAGAACCTGTTGGAAACGTGCATGGGTTGTTTGTGCACTGGTGGAGGCTTAGGTTTTCGACTACGTTCCCGAACTGTAATCCACCCGCCTTGCTGCGAAGGCTCTGCCGGGGTCCTACTTAAAGACAGGCTAACTGGTGCATCCGGAACCGTAAAAGATTCTAAAAACATTTCAGTATCTCGAATTTCGTGTAAGGTGCGGATGCGAGCTTCCAATTCAGCAATCTTCTCCGTCAACCTAGCATTTAACTTACACTTATCACAGGTAAAATTATCATTAACGACGGAAGATAAATAACTAAACATATCGCATACAGAGCAAGAGACAGCCCAGGAAGGAGAGACAGAGTGAGAGATGGACGAAACCGGCGAGCCGAAAGCAGCCATTAAGCCCCGTAAATGACTTACGTTTTTATCTGGCTGTATTGAGTTCGTTTGCTCGTGGATGATATAGGACGTAGAGAGAACTTAAGCGCTTTATTGGTAGTACTGTGGTCCAAAAATTACTTTCAGATGATGATGAATAATAACGAGATTCAAAAAATTAAAATAAAGCGACAATTCAGCAGGGAATTTTCAGCAGCTGTTTGGAAAAACGTTGTTCAAACAGGAAACAGGAATGAGGTTACAATACGCAATAAGTATCCTCTCCCATTGATTAATTCTGCCTTCGAACCCCTTCATAACGCTACTATTTTTTCCAAGCTCGACCTCCGTAACGCGTATCACCTGGTCCGGATCCGCGAGGGGGACGAGTGGAAGACGGCGTTCAACACCCCCCTCGGCCACTTTGAATACCTGGTGGTCCCGTTCGGGCTGGCTAACGCCCCGGCAGTTTTCCAATCTATGGTTAACGACGTCCTACGCGATCTAATAGAATGATCGGTTTTTGTTTATATTGATGACATTTTGATTTTTTCCAAAACCCCACAGGAACACATTAGTCATGTCCGCCAGGTTCTCCAGAGGCTACTGGAGAATCAACTGTTCGTTAAGGCCGAGAAATGCTGCTTCCACGTCTCATCAGTACCCTTCATGGGCTTCCTAGTGGAGGAGGGGAGGATCCGGGCAGACCCTGTGAAGATCCAAGCCGTAACAGAATGGCCCCAACTGGCCACACGTAAGCACCTCCAGCAGTTTCTTGGCTTCGCCAATTTCTATCGCAGATTTATCCGCAATTACAGCGTGATAGCAGTCCCCCTTACCAAACTATCCTCTCCTTTAATCCCCTACCGTTGGAATTCCGAGGCTCAACAGGCATTCGATCTCCTGAAAACCCGGTTTTCCACAGCCCCTATCCTCTGTCATCCTGACCCGGAACACCAGATTGTCGTGGAGGTTGACGCCTCCGACACTGGCGTAGGAGCCATTCTGTCACAGTGGTCCGCCCAGGACCGCAAGCTCCACCCGTGCGCCTACTTCTCCCGGAGACTCAGTTCTGCTGAGTGGAACTACGACGTCGGGGTTCGGGAGCTTCTCGCAATTAAGCTTGTGTTGGAAGAGTGGCGTCATTAGCTGGAGGGGGCAGGTAAACCTTTCATCGTCCTGACTGACCATCATAACTTGGTTTATTTAAAATCCGCAAAGAGGCTAAATGCCCGCCAGGCCAGATGGTCCCTTTTCTTTAACCGTTTTAATTTTACTGTCACTTTCCACCCAGGGTCCTGTAATATCAAACCCGACGCCCTGTCCCGAGTTTTCTCCCCTCTTGCCAGATCTGCTGACCCTGAACCCATCTTACCGGCTTCCTGTGTGGTGGCTGCGGTCTCCTGGAAGATTGAGAAGGCCACGGCCACCCACCCGGATCCCCGCAGTTCTCCTAACCAAACCCTGTTTGTCCCCGATTCCGCCCGCTCTCAGGTCCTCCAGTGGGTCCACGCCTCCCGTCTGGCCTGTCACCCAGGGATCGCCAGGACCACTGCCCTGGTTAGGAGGAGCTTTTGGTGGCCCACGCTGAAGGGGGATACCCGTGCCTACGTCCTCGCCTGCACGGTGTGCGCCAGGAGCAAGGCATCCCACCAGCCGCCCGCTGGTCTCCTTCGCCCCCTTCCTGTCCCGTCCTTGGCATCGACTTTGTGACCGGTCTACCCACTTCGGATGGCAACACTGCCATCCTCACCATCGTAGACCGGTTCTCCAAGGCGGTCCACTTTATCCCCCTACCAAAGCTCCCTTCCGCGGCTGAGACAGCGGAGCTCCTGGTGCTGCATGTTGTCAGGCTGCACGGGATCCCCGTTGACATCAATTCAGATCCTTGGGCCCTAATTCTCCTCCCAGGTGTGGAGGGCGTTTTGTGCGGCCCTGGGAGCCTCCGCGAGCCTGTCTTCGGGTTACCATCCGCAGTCCAACGGGCAGACGGAGAGAGCCAATCAGGACCTGGTAGCTGCCCTGCGGTGCGTGTCAGCACGCAATCCCTCCTCCTGGAGCCAATTCCTCCCCTGGGTCGAATACGCCCATAACTCCTTGAGGAGCACCGCGACTGGGATGTCGCCGTTTGAGTGCTCCTTAGGGTACCAACCCCCTCTGTTGTCTCTCCAGGAGGAGGAGGTGGCGGTCCCATCCGTCAAGTCCCACCTCCTCAGATGCAGACGCATATGGAAGCTGACACGTACCGCCCTCCTCCGCACCAATTCCCGCACCCAGGGCCTGGCGGACCTCCATAGGACCGCAGCCCCGCAGTACAAGCCCGGTCAGCAGGTCTGGTTGTCCACATCCAACATTCCCCTGCAGTCCACCTCCAAGAAACTGCAGCCACGCTTCATCGGTCCCTTCCCTATCCTCAGCGTTATCAACCCGGTCACGGTAAAACTTGCACTCCCCGCCTCACTTAAAATGAACCCTTCCTTTCACGTCAGTCAGGTGAAGCCTGTCGCCTCCAGCCCCCTCAGTGCTCCCGCAGACATTCCACCTCCACCCCGGATCATTGATGCAGCCCCGGCCTACACGGTAAGGACCATCCTCGACATCCGCCGTAAAGGTCGGGGCTTCCAATATCTAGTTGACTGGGAGGGGTACGTCCCCGAGGAACGGTCCTGGCTCCATAAGGGCCTCATCCTGGACCATTCCCTCATACGGGATTTCCATACACTGCATCCCGAGAAACTTAGGCCTCCGTAAACGCCAGGAGGCGTTCGTTGGGGGGGGGGGTACTGTGACGACCGCATTCCCATCCTACTGTTTCCCGTGCTTTCCCTCTCTCCCTGTGTCATGTTCGTCTCTCCTTAGTCCGTCTTTCCCCGTGCTGCAGGTTGGGCGTGGTTTCCTAATTGTTTCACCCTGTTTCATGCCACTCCTTACAGCCTATCCCACTTCCCCACTTTCGCATGCATTCCACACTCTTCTATCTGCTAATCACTCCTGCATGCATTCGCACACGGCACATAATTGATATCAATTAAATGTTGTATTTAGTCACCCGGTGTTCTCTGTCCTGTGCCAGTTCGTTAACGTTGTTGTCTGTGAACCTCTGATCCTGCCTTGAGTCCTAGTAACCAGTCTAGTAATATTCCTGAGTCTTGGCTGTACAGGTGTTAATTCGCCTTACCGGCCTATTTAAATCCTGAGTCTGCTCCAGCCTGGAACAGCACGTCTGCTGTTCATTGTTCCCGTCTTGTCAAACTAACTCTGTCTGCTTCAATTCGCCTAACTGCAGTTGTTGGTCGTCCCTGCCTGTGTCACGGTCTACAGCCTCCCCTCTGACATGTGTGCAAGCCTTTTGGGTTTCTGCTCCTCCACACTGCAGTTGTTCCTGCGTCCGGCCGTTGCCGCATCTACTGCCACGGTTACGGTTGCGCTCACTGCTGCTGCCCTGCTGCTACGCCTGGGTCTGATCCGGATCCGGATCCACGTTCCTGCTCTCCCGCTCCCGCTCCCGCTCATCCCCTGCTCATTCTAACTGGTTGTCCGTTCCCATTGCCTCCCCTGCTCTCTCCTAACTCTCTCATTCCCCACAGCCTCAAACCCGGACTGTTCGTATTAAATGTCGCTCCCTACTCTTCAGTAGAATGCCATTGTTGAAGTTTAAATTATTGGATGCTTAGCGCTCCCACAATTGTCTGTCCATCTGTCTGTCGTGAGTCCAGTCCAGCCCTGTCAAGTCCAGTTCCGGTCTGGAACGAGCGTTGCCCGGTTGCCAAGTCCAGTTCTGGCTTGGAAGAAGTGCCGCCCGTCTGTCCAGTCCCGTTCCGGCCTGGAACGAGTCCAGTCCGGTTGTCAAGTCCAGTTCCGGCTTGGAACAAGCCTACCCGGTCCAAGAATCTATTTTGTGCATTGTTAACCTGTCTTGCCTTTCTCCCCTTGCTACAGGACTGCCCTGTTGAGCAATAAATATCTGAGAACTGGCAATCTCTTGTCTGAATCATGCATTTGGGTTCAGTCTGCTGTCTGGGTCATAACAATTCCCATGTAATTTACAGCTTAATCTAGTCCCACCCCCCAATTCCCATAGAGATCCATTCAAATGCAGAGAGGTTATAGTACTGCTTCTAAGAGTACCTGGAAATAAGATATCAGGAGTCTTTTGATATCCTTTAATACAGAATCATGATTGCATCACCTGTTTACCTGTGGAATACCTGTTTACCACAGAAGTTGTTTGAGAGAATGGCAAGATTGTGCAAAGTCGTTATCAAGGCAAAGGGTGGCTACTTTGAAGAATCTAAAATATAAGACTTTTTTTTGTTTGTTTAACACTTTTTTGGTTTTTGCATAATTTAATTTGTGTTATCTCGTAGTTTTACAGATACAGATACAGATACAGAAAGCTTTATTTATCCCCGAAGGGCAATTCAGTTTCTACAGTCCACCAACCACACATACACATCTATGCTTCAGAAATCATCCGTGCCAAAGGAAACACAGTAAATGGCATATGGGAAACTTGCTGCATCCATGTCGCAAAAATAAGATTACAAAAATAGATACACAGTGGACACACAAGTAAGACCACACAAAAATAAAAACCAGAATAAAAACCAGAATGAGAGCAAAGTGCAAAGTGCTAATATATATATTGCACAAGGACAAAGTGCAAATGCTAATGTGTATTGCACAATAGGGCAAAGTGATTAGTTATATTGCACAGTGGGGCAAAGTGCTGAAGTGTATTGCACAATAGAACAAAATGCAAAGTGCATATTGCGCCTGTTAATTTACATTCCTAATTGTACTCAAAAACCACCCTTATATGGTAAAAGAAATAAAAATTGAAATCAAAATCAAAAATCAACAGGCGTAAAACCTTGTTCAGGTCTACTGCGCATTCAGCAGCCGAATGGCAGAGGGAATGAATGACTTGGCATAATGGTTTGTCTTCCTAGGGGGCGCCTGATAGCGCCGTCCTGACAGCAGTAAGGTGAACTCGCTGGACAGGACGTGGTCGTGTTGGTCAATGAGACCTTTTGCCTTCTGGACCACTCGTTTCTCCCAGAGAGCATTTAAGTCACTCTGCTGGACTCCAATGATTTTGGAGCAGACTTTGACAATACTGTTTAAGCTATTTCTGTCCTTTACCGACAAACCGTTGAACCAACAAATAAAAGCAAAAGTTAACAGACTCTCAATGTAAGACAGGTATACCGTACACAAGATGGGTTTGGATACGCCAAAGGAGTTGATTTTCTGCAACAAGTTAATTCTTTGTTGGCCCGCTTAACAAGAGACTCAGTGTTGACATCAAATTTAAGCTGGGCGTCAAACACAGTGCCCAAGTACTTATAAGAGTCCACAATTTGGACATCTTCCCCATGAATAGTGCTAACAATGTGGGCAGTATTACTTTTCCTAAAATCAATCACAAGTTCTTTGGTTTTAGCTACATTAAGATCAAGGAGGTTCTCATCGCACCACTGAAAAAAGACAGGAAGAGCGCAGCCATGGTCAGACTCTGCCCCCTGGAGGAGCGTCAGGAGAGCAGTGTCATCAGAGAATTTGACCAAATAGCTGCCATCTTTACCAGACCTGCAACTGTCAGTATACAAAATGAAAAGCAAAGGCGACATTACACAACCTTGGGGAGAACCTGTATTAGAGACCAACATATTGGATGTCTTACCATTAACTAGAACCCGCTGTGTGTGGTCTATTAAAAAGTTTAGACATAACAATGAGAGTTGGTCAGGCAGATTAAAATAAGAAGTAAGCCTCTGAATTAAAATATGAGGTTGCATTTTATTAAAAGCTGAGGAAAAATCAGCAAATAAAATTCTTGCATAAGATTTAGGTTTCTCCAGGTGTTTATAAACTTTGTCTAGGATAAATAGTTTAGCATCCTCCACACCTTTACAGGTTTGGTAAGCAAACTGAAGTGGATCCAAGTTGCCTGAAACCAGGGAGACAGCCTCTTCCTTTAAAATTTTCTCCAGATTTTTCATCACAATGGATGTTAGTGCGACCGGCCTAAATTCACTTAATTCCCTGGGATTTTTAACCTTTGGAATAGGGATAATGGTAGATGTTTTCCATATAGCGGGCAACTGGCAGCGGTCAACACACATTTGAAAAAGCTTTGTAAAAACCACCCCAAGTTGGTCAGCACAGTGGCGCAAAGTACGACCACAGATGGCGTCAGGGCCAGCAGCCTTCCTAGTGTTTGTTTTCTTAAACAAGCATGTAACCTGCTTCTCAGATATCACTATATCTTTTTGGGGCACAAGAGTATCCCTCATTTTAGAGACATCTTCAGTGAAATCCGACCTTTCAAACCGAGAGAAAAGCAAGTTAAAAGTGTTTGGTAAATCCACATCATCGACTCCATTAATACTGACAAACTGCTTGGTTTTGTCAGCCTGCTGGTTTATGGAAGCCATGGTTTTAATGCCTTGCCAGGCTGACCTAAGGTCACCATTCACATATTGTTGTTCAATCTTTTCCTTATACCTAGCTTTAGCCTTCGCTATTTCAACTTTAACCTCTTTAGAGGCAGCCTTCTTCTCCTGAGGGTCACCAGTAAAAAAGGTCTGTTTCTTTTTATTAATAGCAGACTTAAGATCTTTGGTTACCCACGGCTTATTGTTAGGAAAGATAACAACATTTTTTGAAGGGATTACAGAATCAACACAAAAAGAAATATAAGAAGAGACAGTGTCCAAAAGTTCGTCCAGATCATCACAAGCATCAAAGAAACATTGCCAATCCGTGCAATCAAAACAAGCTTGGAGGGAGGATATGCCGTCCTCTGTCCATGTTTTTACAGCCTTCTCCTCTCTCTCCAGATGTCTGAAGCATGGTATATACACAGTCAATAAGAAAACACTATTATGATAAGAGGCTCCTAAGGAGGGCATGGGTATGGACTTGTAGCCACCTTTCACATTTCCATAACACAAGTCAAGGGTCGTGTTCTTATGTGTGGTGGGGCAGTTCACATACTGTTCATATGTCCGTAGGATTTTATTTAATCGGACATGATTCAAGTCCCCAAGAAAGAATTTCGGAGCGTCAGGGCAAATAGAGTCCAGTTTATGTGACAAATCAGCGATTAGCTGGGTGGCAGCATTAGCGTTGGCCTTAGGGTGAATATACATCAGAGTAAAAAACAACTGTGGAAATTCACGCGGCAAGTAAAAAGGGCGCAAGGAAATACATAGCAGTTCTATTTCTGGGGTGCATATTCTCTCCCACACAGTGATATCTTTACAGTACCTTTCGTTTATGTAAAAGCAACAGCCTCCCCCACGTTTTTTTTCCAGTCACCTCAGAAGAGTGGTCAAGCCGTATGGGACAGCCGAATCCAGTCAGAGCCAAATCGCTGTCCAGGTCATTCTCGTTAAGCCACATTTCTGTGATGGCGAGTAGACAGGCCTCTTTAATTTCCTGCTTAAATTTTGCCCATATCTCCATCTCGTCCACCTTACGTTTTAGGGACTGCACGTTGGATAAAAAGATAGAGGGCAACGGGGGTAGTTGGCGTCTGTTGTCGAGGCCGAGGGTTTTCATTTTGCGGCGGATACCTCCTCTTCTTCCTCTTTTCCGCTGCGAAGGTCGGCGTTTTGGAGCCTTATCCATATGGTGAAGGACAAATAACTCCGCTGGGATATTGGTCGGAACCTCACCCTCCGCTGAAGTCCGCAGGGACAGGAGAATCTCACGGCTGATTGTGATACAGTCTCCTGCTCCATGTTGCTGCTGGCTGTGACCGCCATGACAGACGCTGCAGATCAACGCCAGCAGGAAGAGAAATGCGAGGGACTGAACACACGTCCCCGTATTCCACATACTGAGTCCTCCACACTATTCCACACACATACGACGTTAAAAAACACAGTTAAAACATATAAAACATATAGACGGCGGTAAACTGTAGCGGGTCACAAACGGAGGAGCGCCCCAGGAACACACACCCACGCCCATCAATTGAGTACTGTTTTGATGTCTTTACTATTCCAAAATGTGGAAAACAGTAAAAATAATGGAAAAAAACCTTCTATGAGTAGGTGTGTCCAAACTTTTGACTGGTACTGTACATGAAACATACTTTCTGTTTACAGTACTATTGCCCACTTGCAATAGTGTATTCAACTGTAATCATTGAGTACTGTATTGATATATCTGAACAAAAACGTCTCCGACGTAAAAAAAAAAAAAAAAAAGCCAAGTTACTCACGCATAGCCTACAGAGCGCTGTCTATAAGTCCTTAATTCCAACTTGCAAAAACTAGGCCTGCCTTTAAAAGAATTGATATCAAAATGTGGCAAAGTTACAACTAACAGTATTGCCTATCGTAGCTCACACTAAATAAACTAGCTCTATTCCAAAGCAATGCTATCCAAACTTTCCTAAATTATTTAATGCAACTTGGCCCTGTGTTTCTTCATCTTAGCATATGAAGAGATTGTGCCTCACAGAACAACATATGATTTCAATTAATGTTTTTAACAGTTCATAAATAATTACACTCGAGAAAGGATATGGTTATACTTTGTTGGCAAGTTTACTTTACAAAATGTACAGGTTTTAAAATGTTAACTGCTGCTACAGATTTCTTTACAATTCACAAGCAGACATTTATATCAAGAAACATCATGTACAATAGAGAAAGGGGGGGATGAATAAATAAATGCAGATAAAAATAAGTAATATTTTTAAAATAGCGTACATATAGCATTTTTACAAACGTATCCAGACATGTTTGTGGGTCAGATGATGGAAAATAAGTAATAGTACTAATTTTCTTAACATAATAATAGTTATGATATTTGCAAACAGAATTTTGTGAACACAAGGATATCTATGCTCTGTAGGACCACACAGGATTTGATAGAAGTCCAAATATTCCAAATAAATACATAATAATAATAATAATAATAATAATAAATATAATACATTGTATTCATTCTGTGCTTTTCATAGACCCAAAGCAGTGGATGCAGACAGTTATTCAAACATGCCCTATAGTGTCATACTTTTTCTGTTTAATTTCTAAGTGCAACATATCTCTATCAGAGTATTTCCACTATAAATTATTCTCATTTTGCAGTTTGATGTGGAACATACAGTTTCATTGACCACATTCTCTTGAGATGGTCAGATGAAAAAACACAGGGCCACATTGCATTAAATCATTTAGGAAAGTTTGGATAGCACTGCTTTGGAATAGAGCTAGTTTATTTAGTGTGAGCTACGATAGGCAATATTGTTAGTTGTAACTTGGCCACATTTTGATATCAATACTTTTAAAGGCAGGCCTAGTTTTTGCAAGTTGGAATTAAGGACTAATAGACAGCGCTCTGTAGGCGATGCGTGAGTAACTTGGCTTTTTTTTACCTTCGCGTTTTTTTTTTTTTCCGGTAGTGTAATCTAACGTTGTCTGCGGGAAATCTTTTGGTACCGGACCATGTAGCTAGGTTTAGTTTAGTTTTCTGTAGTGCAATGGATGTAAGGCATGTTGATTCGCTTCGTAGTAGCCTAGCTTGTACCTGCTTCCTGACTAGCAGCTGACTGATGTTTCTCTGGCAAAACTAACATTGGCTAACAAGCTTAATTGGACAACGGATATTTCCCAGGAATCATAGCCAGCAAGAAAACAATAGATACTACTAAGAAAGTAGCCTATCAGAGATTATTCTTCTGATTATAATTATGATTAAAAGTAATATTAGTTACTAATAATAATATTAGTAACAGCAGCTGAGCAAAACTGATATAGTCAACAACAATAGCATTGTATCCAGTCATACGCAAGGCACCAAACTGAATTGTTGCTTTCCTTTTACCGCTAAAGAAAGAGATGAGTTTCTCCTTTATGATGTATCGGCCTCTCCTTCAGACTTGACATTGCCTTTGAATCAGTGTGTCAACAAAGATAACAAAAGAACATTTCCCCCTCACGGTAGCGGGGCTCCCCACAGCTCAACTGGAGGGAAAATGCGAGGAACTTGCCTCTCGCTTGGCCTGACCTTCCACCACCTCTCCAGGATCCCTCCCCCTCCACCTTGGGCTTCCACCACCCTCTGCTCTCCATATTTGGGATGAGAGGTAAATTGAAGACCCGGGTGCTAAAAGTACTGAAGTCACATTTTCAGACAATTCAAGTTGAGCATAGAAACATGTTGTATTTCTTTAGCTAAGTCCACCCTATAAATATTGTTAACAAAAAAGGTGCCTAAGCAATGCATAAAAACAGCAAAACTTTTAATGGCTGATTTTATGGATCAATGATATTTTCGGATTGGATTTTCTCAAAATATACATTTTGTGACTTCAGTACTTTTAGCACCAGGGTCTTCAATTTAGCTTCCTTACAGACACAGCTCCCTCCCTGTCACAGCACTTGTAGTGTTCAGAAGAAAGGAAAAAAAGGAACAGACCTCTGAAAGCAGTCTGGCCCAACACTGGATCTGGTACGTGCACTCTGTACAGTATTACAACTCTGGGACCCGCTCTACAACTCTCTGCCAGTCCGAATCTCAAAAGGATTACAAAAAAGTTGCTGTTTTCTGTTCACTTGTGTCATGCTGTTCAATGAATCATGACACAAGTGAACAGACTAGTTTTGTTTTTCTCCCGAAGCTCAGCTGGTAGACTGAGAGCTGTATTTTAAAACAAAATTAGTACACATTTTCAAAATGTCGACATTTATGGAAAGAAGTATCCATACACATTTGCTTTATCAAAAAGAAAACACACACACACACACACGCCCTTATAGAATAACAGGTGCTTAAGGAATGACAGGACCTGTATTAATAGCTGAAGAGAAAAGTGGTGGAAAGTGGTAAAACTTCTGTAGAATCTTCTACAAAACTATATTTTGTGTTTATATTTATATAATCTTCTATATTTTGTGTTTTAGATAACCTGAGCTATGCAGCTGATCATGCAGTAACCTGAAAGAGTCAACCGCAAGATATGTGAATGAGACAAAATTCTCTCTGACAATCATAAATGTTATGTCTCCCAAGTAAAAAAAAAAAATGAACACAGCATTTGCAAAGACATCTCCAGCTTCAACACAGAAAATGTGTTTGTGCAAATGGGTTTGTGCTTTTCTTTGTTGTTTTGGCTCTGTACTCCAGCACATTGGATATGAAATAGAACAGTGACTGTGAGGTTAAAGTGCAGACTTTCAGCTTTAATTTGAGGGTTTTTGCATACATATCGGGTGAACCGTGTAGCAATTGTAGCCATTTTTACACATAGTCCCCCCAATTTTAGGGCAGCAAAAATAATTGGACAAATTAACAAACTTAAAATAAAGTCATCATATTTAATATTTGGTTGCATATCCTTTGCATGCCATGAATTCCTGATGCCTGTGACTGATGTCACTCTTACAAGCAATACTATGAATGGATTTCTATGGGAATTGAGGGGTGGAACTAGATTAAGCTATGGGAATAGTATGGAACACTTGATAGACTAAATGGCTATAAGTCATCAAGGGTCTGAGGTATCAAATGAGCCATCACTGCTGCCAGATATACAGTAGATATGGATGAATCACTTTAATGCTTGTTTCTCCTTACTTATTTTTCCATAGAGTTCAATAGGAAAATCGCTTGTAAGAGTACCTGAAAATAAGATATCAAGAGTCTTTTGATGTTGTTGGGCCACAGACATCAGGAAGTCATGGCATGCAAATTAAAGATGAAAGTCTGCACTCATAGTCACTGTTCCATTTAAAATCCAATGCGCTGGAGTATAGAGCCAAAACAACAACAAATGTGTCACTGTCCAAACACTTTTGGAGTGCACAGTGTATGCAGATACTACTAGAAACTGCAAGAAACATCCCCATAAATTCAACTCATAGTACTCTTTCTCTTTGTGAAATAGAAGACAGCAGCAACAATTATGATGATATGTCTGCTGCATTACTGTGTGAGCTCAGTTCTGGTTTATGCATGAAATACCATTACCCTACGGCTCCATCTTTGCTATGTGCTGATTCGATGTGGTCTTATCCGACAGCTTTACTGAAACTCCAGCACTTCCTGCCAGAGTGTCAGCAGGAGGATGCATTGCCACAGGTTAGAAATAATTATTTTTAACAAGACCACATGTGCCACAATTATTGCATTTAATACTTTGTACAACCTCCCTTTGCCAATAAAACAGCACTGAGTCTTCTCCCGTAACATCTAATAAGGTTGGAGAATACAGAGCAAGTAACCTGAGACCATTCCTCTTTACAGAATCTCTCCAGATCATCCAGAGTCCTAGGTCCTCTCTTGTGCACTCTCCTCTTCAGCTCAGCCCACAGGTTTTCAATGGGGTTTAGGTCAGGGGACTGAGATGGCCATGGCAGAAGTTTGATTTTGTGTTCAGTGTAGTGTTGTTAGGTACATTAAGAATTTGGCAGTGAAGACAGATAGTTAAAATGTCATCACATGGAGGCACCAATGAATGTGCAGAATATACAGTCAAGCCGGAAAGTCTCCCCACCCCTTTCACCTTCTCCACGTTTTATTATGTTACAGACATATTCTACAATAGATTGAGTTAATTTTTTGTCTCAAAATTCTACACAAAATAGCCCATAATGACAAAATTTTTCATTCAGGTTTTTAGACATTTGTGCTAATTTATAAAAAATCAAAATGTAAAATATCATATGTACACAAGTGTGCACACCCTTTGATATGACACCCAAAAGTGAGCTGAGGTGCATTTTGTTTCCACTGATACTGCTTGAGATGTTTCTACAACTTAATTGGAGTCCATCTGTGATAAATTCAATTGATTGGACATGATTGGGGATTGCCAACACCTGCCTATATAAGGTCCCACAGTTGACAGTGCATGTCAGAGCAAACTCCAAGCCATGGGGTCAAAGGAATTATCTGCAGACCTCAGAAACAGGATTGTATCAAGGCATAGATCTGGAGAAGGGTACGGAAAAATCTCTGCAGCTTTACAGGTCCCAAAGAGCACAGTGGCCACCATCATTCGTAAATGGAAGAAGTTTGGAACCACCAAGAATCTTCCTAGACCTGGCTGCCCAGCCAAACTGAGCAATCGGGGAAGACGGGCCTTGGCCAGGGAGGTGAGCAGGAACCCGAGGGTCACTCTGACAGAGCTCCAGCGTATCCTTGTGGAGATGGGAGAACCTTTCAGAAGATCAACCATCCAGGCAGCACTCCACCAATCAGGTCTTTATGGTAGTGGCCAGACGGAAGCCCCTCCTTAGTAAAAGGCACATCACAGCCCGCTTGGAGTTTGCCAAAAGGCACCTAGAGGACTCTCAAACCATGAGAATCAAGATTCTCTGGTCTGATGAAACCAAAATGGAACTTTTTGGCCTGAATACCAAGCGTCACGTCTGGAGGAAACCAGGCACCGCTCATCACCTGGCTAATACCATCCCTACAGTGAAGCATGGCGGTGGCAGCATCATGATGTGGGGATGTTTTTCAGCAGCGGGAACGGGGCGACTAGTCCTGATAGAGGGAAAGATGAATGCAGCTAAGTACACCGAGATCCTCGAAGAAAACCTGCTCCAGAGCGCTCTGGACCTCAGACTGGGGCGAAGGTTTACCTTCCAACATGACAACGACCAGAAGCACACAGCCAAGAGAACAAAGGAGTGGCTTCGGAGAAAGTCTGTGCATGTCCTTGAGTGGCCCAGCCAGAGCCCAGACCTGAATCCAATTGAACATCTGTGGAAAGAGCTGAAAATGGCTGTGTACCGACGCTCCCCATCCAACCTGACGGAGCTTGCAAGGATATGCCAAGAGGAATGGGCAGAAATGTCCAGAAACAAGTGTGCCAAGCTCGTAGCTTCTTTCCCAAGATGCCTTGAAGCTGTAATCGCTGCCAAAGTTGCAGCAACCAAGTATTAGGCTAAGGGTGTGTACAGATATGTAACCCCTAAATAACCTATTTTTGTCAGTAAAATAAAATTGCATATTTTCTAAAAACCTGTTTTCACTTCGTCATTATTGGCTATTGTGTGTAGATGTTTGAGGCAAAAAATGAACTCAATCTATTGTAGTATAAGTCTGTAACGTAATAAAACGTGGAGAAGGTGAAAGGGGTGGGGAGACTTTCCAGCTTGACTGTATATATTTATATATGGCTTCACACTAGGTGCAACAGTATAATTAATCAGTCTCATAAAATTAGTTATTAAATCACGATTATGAATTTCAATGTTAAATATTACAATAATAATCAATAACTTAATCTGAAGGCGTAAGTTCTTTTAGAGGATAGGCTCAAATGTTTATCCAAACAACAATTGCGAGATTGCATGCACCGATCTCGAGGCGGATTGTAAATTCGTTTTAGAGTAAGTTAGAGTAGGCTCTGTAACTTTAGCTTATGCGAGGCTAATTGGCTGTCGATAGCCTGCAAGCCATGTGTTGAGTTATAAGTTAATGTTACTCTAAATACACACAATGGATACAATCAAATATGTAATTACATTGACAATAAACACAAAAGTTTTCTTTACTATTGCCTGGATGTTCATGTCAGTCTTACTGTACTGAAGTTGCTAGTACAGGCGAGTCCATGGCTTTGATGATGTCCGAAAAGTTCTGTCTGGATTGGATTGTCCTTTTTCTCCGTCCTTTGGTGAGTGTTGCCAGAAGACTTTTGAAGAAGGTTTTCTGGTCCTTTGGCAAGTTGTTTCCCAAAATCTTTGAGAGTTGCGGTTCGTGTTAACATAGGCTACACACGTTTCTCTGGCTGTCGCTTTAAGGCTACGCCGTATGACGGTAGCTCAGTGTAGCTAGCCGTTTTAGTGAGAGACACACTAACTGAGAGCTGGGTGAGAGAGCAGTCTTTGTGGCCGCATAACCCGAGGGAGGGAGCAGTTCTCCCCGCGTGTTCCTTGCCTGGGTCGGCCTAGTCTCGTCCCTTCCCAGCCGGGAAGATGGACAGGAGACGATTGTTCCGACAAGTGAAAATGGTAAGAAAGAATTGAGGGGAACAAGAAGTTTGCTCAAAGTTTTATAGAACCGGGAACTCAGTCCTGATTGGTCAAGGATCACATGACTGCCTGGGATCACATGACTATCGCATGCCGGTATATGTAGTCTTTTGGAAAGGCAGTCCAGGGTCACATAAATGCAAGTTGATTTCCAAGGGACATGCACTACATTCCCCCCTTGGTTCTGAGGGCGATGAATGACGTCGTTGTCCTTGGAAGCACTGGTTAGGCAGTTCAAGGGAATCAACAGTTCATGAGAAAACACATTCAGTTAGACAGTTCATCGTTGGTCTGACAGCATCCAGGCAATTATATAACTGACTAACACATATCATACATCACACAAACTGTATATAGTCTAAATAGTCTAAAGCACTGGAATAAACTACTACCCACAAATAAAATGAGAACTAAGAGGCGAGGGACCCAGTCCCTGCTAAAGGAAGTTTGCGTTCGTTAATTGTGTGTGAAGGTTAGTACATGCAGTAGAAATCGGGATGTGTTAGGGATGAGCCTGAAGAGCTTCAGCGCCACATCCAAGATTGATATGTGGTTTTGTCCAAGGCATGAAATGGAAAAAAACTAGTTTCTATCATTCTGTTGCAAGTCTCTGGAAGGCATCCAGTGGATGATAAGAGTAAGACTTGTCCTAAGTCTGCGCTGAGTGTGATAGAGAACATGTGTTAGTCTTTAACATATGGTACTGGCATAGTTTTATACCAAATTTTGTTAAAATTATTAATATGTGAGAGATGTCTCACTTGTAGATCCCTCCTCTCTTACCCATGAGTACACTCAGTAAAAGTAATGGTTCAGAACGAAGAACTGGGTTTCTTAGTTCTGCCTATCAACATACTTTTAGAAGGGTAAGGGAGTTCAGTGGCTGAGATCAGGCAAAAAGATTAATAAATGAAAGTACTGCTCTTTGATGGAGAGTCCTCTCAGTCCTCCCTATGGCTACGATTGTACCTAGGTCTCCCTGGCCTATCTCTCCAATTGTCATTAGAGTTAGGATGGGGATGGCAGTTTCTGGACACGCTTGACTGGTACAAGCCTGAGACTGGTGTCTCAGAGTCGTTATGAGAGGAAGCACTCGCAGAGTTGCTAAGAGCACATTCACTGTCCTCCTTAATCACCGGGCGATAAGAACAGTCCCAGGCTTTCTAAGCCAGGTCACGGGTTTCATGCGTAGAACAGTTGGCTAACTTTGTTTGCAGTGCGACAATTGTTCTAATTGAGGGATGGAGTTTGTAAAGGAATAGGTCTTTAAAATGTGGGTTTTCCTTTTGGCACCTAAAAACCTTTCCTGCGAAGTATGCGTTTCGCAGCCTCTCATAATAGTCACGAGGGCGCTCTGAGTGGCGATGTTTTACCTCATATGCTGCTTTTATTGCAGAAACGGCATCAGCACAAACGGAATACTCAGTAACCAGTGCTTGGCAGAGCTCAGGGTAGCTCTGTCTTACCGGAGAGGGTTGTTCCTCTATGTAATCAAGAACAGCTCTGACGCTTGTTTTCCGTATGAGGAAAATCTTCTCTTGAGCGGTTGCGTCAGGCATAAAAGTGAGGGCACAGTAACCTCACGAAGGTAGCTCTCACGCTACTATTTGGAGTAGCAGGGTTAAATTGTTCAATGTCGCTGGCTAGGTCACGGAACCATTTCCAGCAGGAATAATCAGTGGCTCGAGGTTCTACTCTTTCTGGGGGAGCAGAGCTTGTGGAGTCACGCGAGTAGGTGGGCATGCAGCTAGATGCACAATTTGAGTGATGTCCCCCGAATCTGAGGATTGCTTTCCTCATTAATTAGGGTGGCGATTTCCTGGCTACAATTGCTGTAGCTGCGCTTATCCAAGGCATCCAGGTAAGCCATGGGCCATGCGAGAGCGAAATCGTTCCATGCTAATGCGTTCCATCGTGCTCGCTAAAACAAATAAAAATAAATACTAAATCGTTAATATAGTTATTTAGATAGAGGATGTATTTGTAGAAATCATCCAAGGTTCAGCGGCGGTACAGAGTAATTAAGTGTTTAACTACACGTGGGGTATCGAACCCAGTTTACACTGAAGGCAAAACTACTTTTAAGCAAATCTTTAGAGTAGACCATTCACTCCATTCAAGTACTCACAAAGAGAAAACACCAACTGTATTATAAAAGGTAGCTACAATATTATGGCGTGTGTTGGGTTACAATTACACTCGATGCAATGTAACCACAGGAACTTCACAGGACATAGGTAGCACACGGTATTCACCAGACAGTAAGGGAATGGTTACTCAAATGGGGCAGAGCAAGGCTATGCTACGTATTCAAGTAAGACAATACAGATTGCTAGCAAACGTTGAATACCAATCAAAAATGGAAATGGGTTATTCAATTGAATTAATATTGGGTATTATTACCCACACATCAATAATGCTATTAATAATTAATAGGGATTACGGTGTCAAAAGTTCAATATTGTATTGATCTTAATCAGATAGCTTGCTCAATATAGAATCTGCAATGTTTGTCAAACAGCAAATTCGACCACAGCACAAAGGTTTGCGAATAATTGGGTAGGTACTGCTAGGGGGCAATATTACAACACGAGGCTTTCCAAGACAGCCTATATATCTAGCAGGATGGTTTTAGGAATTGCATTTAATTTAGCTTTCTGAGAAAGACGAAAATATGCGAACAGTCGGAAATTATTTCGATAAATAATTATCCTTTCCCTCCTCGCGTGGGGCGCCATTTAGTGTAGTGTCGTTAGGTACATTAGGTACATTAAGAATTTGGCAGTGAAGACAGATAGTTAAAATATCTTAACAGTCATCACATGGAGGCACCAATGAATGTGCAGAATATATATATTTATATATGGCTTCACACTAGGTGCAAAAGTATAATTAATCAGTCTCATAAAATGTATTATTAAATCACGATTATGAATTTTAATGTTAAATATTAAAATAATAATCAGCTAACCATTTTTGTGTTGATTTGGACGTATGTTTTGGATCATTGTCCTGCTGGAAGATCCAACGACGACCCAGTTCTAGTTTCCAGATTCAGATTTAAAATTTCCTGGCATTTCATGGAGTTCATGATTGGAATGTGAAGCTAACTAACCTTATATACTTATGCATAAAATCGGTCCCTCTCAGCTAAATTAATATAGATAGTATTGGGATGGCAGGTATGCCATCCGCCAAGTTACGGCTTGGAGGGGCATGCCCCATACCTATACAGCACCGAGAGTTTGGCACTTTTCAGGGTTTCCTACAGAAGTAACCACAATGACCATAGACTCTCAACCCTTAAAGACATCAACTTCTGTATGTTCTGACCTAATGTAACCACACAGAATTCAGATACAACTTCACACATCCACACAATAAAGCCCCAAACTTGGGTTATTTTGCCGTTTTTCTCCTTCCTCTTCCGCTTCTTCTTCTTCTTCTTCTTCCCATTTTCCTGCCAAACTGCCTGCCTCTGTCGCGATGTTATCCAATGGGGAGAATTATTATTTGAGCGTATGGTCCCTATACCTGCTCATCAAACTTATCGTCCAATAAAAACGCTTCATACTAATGTTTTTTAATGTTAATGTAGCTAATGGCTTCATGCTTTCCAAGAAGCTATTGTGGCTTAGTGGTTAAAACTACAGTTTATCACACAGTGGATAGTGGGTTCGAGCCCAGCAGGGCACATGTGTATTTTCCACAAAAACAATGTGCAACTGTTAAGTTCTTTTCATTTCTTAGACTGTTATTATTTTCACATTGACACATTAACGTATTTTTTTTGCAAGGGCAAAACAGGTTTACAATATTAACTGTTCAATGTCTCACTTGAACTCGCTTTTGTCTGGTTTGGGGAGGGTGTTACGCTCTGCTCTTGCGGTCATGACTGACTGACAGTGAAAACCCCTTGCCTCGGCCAACATTTCTTTATTCATTAATTTCTTCACTTCAGCTCTGTTCACTTTATCCTTTTCACACATAACACAAGGTCACCATAAAATTTACTACTAGGAAAATTAAGAATTTACGATAACAGCCTACATTAAGAATTAAGGATAGCCTCTCTTAAGCTGCAAGCCTTTAAGCGATCGGATTTATAAACCGCCAATTCCCCAAACATATCTGATTCATGGTTAGTCACTTATAAATAAATAGATAGCCTCCGAATGTGGCTCTAGTCTATGCTACTCTGCTGATAATGTAGCTTACTGCAAACACTTTTAATTATAATAATAATAAGAAGAAGAAGAAGAATCTCTGGTATGTACTTTCTTAGTAGTATCTACTGATTCCTGGGAAATATGCGTTGTCCAATTAAGCTTGTTCGCCAACGTTACTTCCTGCTTCTCGTCAGGAAGCAGAAACAAGCTAGGCTACTACGAAGCAAATCAACATGCATTATAGCCTACATTCATTGCACTACAGAAAACGAAACTAAACCTAGCTGTCCGGTACCAAAACATTTCCCGCAGGTAACGTTCTACACTACCGGGAAAAAACTCTGCTGTGCAGAAACTCACTAGCTCGTAGCCCACACATGGAAGGTTGGAGTTACGCATCCGGCAATCCAGTGTTGAATAGCTTAACTGCTGTGCTTATGAACTCAGCTCGCTCGCTAGCTCGTAGCCCACACATGGAAGGTTGGAGTTACGCATCCGGCAATTGTGGAAGTAAGCTGTTTTGTGAAACTGTTCTGTAGGCCCAAGAAAGCCTCATAAGCAAGCTCCTATATAAATAATTATATAATACAGTCAAGATCTAGTGGAAAAGTACTGACATGGGGGGTGGCGAGAGGATGCAGGATAGTTCTCTGTCAGCAAGGACGAGGGCATCTAGCACACCAGTCAAAACAGGAATGTTTTCCTCCTGTGTTCCATAACTAAGCTGATAAGATAGATCATGCTGACCGAACAGGTGGGAGAAGAATAAAAAATAAGGGAAATTAAGGAAAATTTCATGGTCTGATTAAAAGGCACAGGAGGAAAGGTCACAATTTTATTTGATAGATCAAGAGTGCCCCCAAGCGCATAGGGTAAGAACAGGTAATATAACATATTTATTTTTTGCCTAATTTGTTATTGGATAAAATAAGATATTATGAAAGGGTGTTACCACATATTATTGGTGTATTAGTAACGTAAAGGAGGAGTTATGATATTATATAAGCTAATGTTTAATGTTTATATAAGCTCTATTCCAAAGCAATGCTATCCAAACTTTCCTAAATTATTTAATGCAACTTGGCCCTGTGTTTCTTCATCTTACCATCTCAAGAGAATGTGGTCAATGAAAATGTATGTGCCACATCAAACTGCAAAATGAAAATAATTTATAGTGGAAATACTCTGATTCAGATGTGTTACACTTAGAAATTAAACAGAAAGATTACTACACTATAGGGCATGTTTGAACAATTGTCTGCATCCACTGCTTTGGGTCTATGAAAAGCACAGAATGAATGAAATGTATTATTATTATTATTATTCTTATTATTATGTATTTATTGATTTATTTATTTGGATTTCTATCAAAACCTGTGTGGTCCTACAGAGCATAGATATCCTTGTGTTCACAAAATTCTGTTTGCAAATATCATCATCATTTTTATCTGTATTTATTTATTCATCACCCCTTTCTCTATTGTACATGATGTTTCTTCATATAAATGTCTGTTTGTGAATTGTAAAGAATGCTGTAGCAGCAGTTAACATTTTAAAACCTGTACATTTTCTAAAGTAAACTTGCCAACAAAGTACAACCATATCCTTTCTGGAGTGTAATTAAGTTGCATTAAATAATTTAGGAAAATTTGGATAGCATTGCTTTGGAATACAGCTAGTTTATTTAGTGTGGGCTACGATAGGCAATATTGGTAGTTGTAACTTTGGCCACATTTTGATATCAAGACTTTTAAAGGCAGGCCTAGTTTTTGCAAGTTGGAATTAAGAACTTATGGACAGCGCTATGTAGGCTATGCGTGAGTAACTTGGCTTTTTTTACGTCGTAGACGTTTTTGATCTGATGTCATGTACCCTAAAAAGATTCCCAGGGCCTTTGGAGGAAAAACAGCTCCACAACATCACGGAACCTCCACCAGGTTTTCGGTATAGCCATCCTTCTTTTTACGCCAAACCCACCTTGAGTGTCGGTTGCCGAAAAGCTCAATTTTTGTTTCATCTGACCATAGAACACGGTTCCAGTCAAAGGTCCAGTAGCGTTTAGCAAACTCCAAACTCCACAAGGTGAAATGACAGGAAAGGCTTTTTTCTGGCATGCCTTCCAAATAATTTGTTGGCATGGAGGTGACATCTAATGGTAGTTTTGGAGACTTGATGACCCCAAGATGCTACTTTCCTCTGTAATTCTCCAACAGTGATCCTTGGGGATTTTTTTTGCCTCTCTTACCATCCCGCTCACTGTGCGTGGGGGCAAAATAAACTTGGGTCCTCTTCCAGGCAAGTTTGTAACAGTTCCAGTTGCTATTACCCTAACAGTAGATATGGTCATTTTCAGGTGAGTAGCTTTTTTTTTTATAGCCATTCCCTGACTTATGATGCTCAACACACTTTTCCTTCATTTGATTTGTGTGTTCTCTTATCTTTCCCATGTTGATGTATGAATAAGGGAATATGGCCTCTGTGTCACCTCATATTTATACCCCAGTGAAACAGGAAGTCATTGATTACTGCTTGAAAGTTCCTAAACACTGATCAACTTTAAAAAGTAAAATATAAATGGAAAAAATGCTTCAGTTACATAACATACAGTTGTTCATAAGAATTTCTAGGGGTGCCAATAATTGTGGAGGGCACTGTATATGCAGTGAGCACCATAATTCATTGGATAGTGCCACATTTTTTGTTATTTTGGTTCTGTACTCTAGCACTAGAGTTTGAAAGGATACAGACTGTCAGCTTAAATTTGATGGTATTTTCCTTTAATTTGTCACCCGTTTGTACAAAGTCCAATTCCAAAAAAGTTGGGACAGTATGTAAAATGCACATAAAAGCAGAAAGCGGTGATTTGTAAATTCTCTTTTACATATAATTTAATTAACAGTACAAAGAAAAGATATTTAGGGCTTTATATTACACCTGGTGCTAACCCAAACGCAAGTGTCTTTGCTATCTTACACCTGGCACAGGGTTCATTCTAGCGATTACGTTGGTTAAATACCAAGTGATGTTGTGCCCATAGCAAGTGAACTGGGCGTGTTGGTCTTAAGATGAGGTGTGGTTAGAATTATTTTTGCCGTATTGCTATCTTGAGCCAGCAGAAAGCGCTTGTGCAAAAACCACCAAAAACCTGCTCTAAAGTCATGTCGCAGTTGTTTACATGTTATTTTAACATGTGAAAGGAGGGTGTACGTGCGTTGTGCACATACCTATGTAGACTCACTTGAGTCTACATAGGTATGTGCACAACGCACGTACACCCTCCTGTCTGTTACACACAGGGGCGTGCACAAGCATGACTTAAAATATCAAGATTACAATGTGAAATATTATTATTGTGTAGGCTATATCAAAAATTTCACAATAATAAAAGGGTCCATAGGTCAAAGACAACATACCTATCCCTCAGCGAAGGGGAATGCCGCATTAAATTGCTTTCAGCCCACTCCATCAATATCCAGGCGATGTGGGATGGTACGTTACATGTATAGACTATTCTCAATTATCCTGGATGAAGCTATGACTTAGCCTATATTTTCCAATAATTCCTCTAATCTTCTGGGGTGATAATCTTCTGTTACGAGACAATGGCTATCCATTAAAAAGGAGCTGATAACACCTATATGAAGCCTAATGCGCGAATTGTCATTTACACCTAATGCGTGACTTGTCATTCAATGGAAAACTCATGCACTGCAATAGACAGACATTTGAGTTCTGAAAATGCGCTTCAGATGTCATTACAATACAGCTCTGTTCATCTAGGCCAACAGCTTGTAATTAAATAGAAAAAGTTCAAAATCTTGTCCGGTGAATATTGCATTGATTGTTTTTCGAATAGCCTAGGCTACAGTCCCCTGGATTCGCTGTGCATAAGGTTTTTTAGATAGCCTACGGTGAAAAAACGGAGATAAATTTCATAGTTTGGACAGCACCAGAGTAGGAGGGGCGCTCAAGTTTCTTTTACCAGCCAATGTACCTGCCGAGTACACTGACCTCGCCGAGGTTTTTAGCAAGCAACGCGCCACTACCTTGCTGCCTCATAGGTCCTATGACTGTGCCATCGATTTGTACCTGGGCGCGGTTCCTCGAGAGTGTGGCTATGAAGGAGTACATCGAGGAGTCACTAGCCAATGGCTTCATTAGACCCTCTACCTTGCCGGCAGGGGCCGGTTTCTTTTTCGTTAAGAAAAAGGATGGGGGCTTGAGGCCGTGTATAGACTATTGTGGCCTTAATGACATCACCATAAAAAACCGTTATCTGCTTCCTCTTATGAACTCTGCATTTGAGCGTCTCCAGGAGCATTGGTTTTTACCAAACTGGACCTCCGGAACGCTTACAGCCTGGTGCGCATGCGTGAGGGCAATGAATGGAAGACGACATTTAACACTCATAACGGACACTATGAGTACCGGGTCATGAGGTTCGGGCTCACTAGCGCCCCCTCTGTCTTTCAGGTGTTAGTAAATTATGTGCTCAGAGAGTTGTTAGAAAAATTCATATTCGTTTATTTAGACAATATCCTGATTTTCTCTGCTAATCTTTCTGAGCATATCAGCCATGTCAGACAGGTATTAAAAGCCTGTTGGAGGCCTGATTGTTTGTGAAGGCAGAGAAATGTCTATTTGGGGTTTCCTGGGGTTTATTGTGGCTGAGGGTAGGATTCAGATGGATCTGGAGAAGGTTTCGGCAGTTAAGAACTGGCCCACTCCGCTTTCCGTAAAGCAGGTGCAGCGCTTCCTTGGCTTTGCTAATTTTTACCGGCGGTTTATCCATAATTTTAGCACAGCAGCTGCTCCCATCACAGCTCTTACAAAAAAGATGTCACCTTCGCGGTTTCGCTGGAACCCGAAGGCTGAGGCGGCCTTCGTGGAGCTAAAAAGAAGGTTTTGCTCCGAACCGATTCTGATTACTTCCAGTCCCTCCCTCCCCTTTGTGGTAGAGGTGGATGCCTCGGAGTTAGGGGTAGGAGCCATTTTGTCCCAACACTCTCCGCTGGATCATAAAATGCACAGGTGTGCATATTTCTCTCATGGCTTAACCCTATAGACTTCACCCCTAGTGGTTGAGACGCATGCAACTCAGTTACAGTATTCATGTTCATCTGAAAATATAAACTACAGCTTTAAGAAAACCCCGAAAATTTTGACGCAGTATTTTTTTAAAGGGTAGCCTCTTGCGAACACCGCAGCTTCTCCAGTTACACTGCCGTGCAATAAATTAGGAGGGTGCTATTAGTAGCCCACAGCACTTACGACCTTCCTCTGGCTACAGCCACAGACTGTAAAATGCATCAAATGTAGCGTCTATACGCGCTAAGAAAATCATGTTGACGTATAGAAACAATAATATTTTTTTAAAACGTTGTACAAATGAGTATTCGCCGTTTTCCCTTGCTTACTGTACTATATACAGTACCTGATCCACTTTCGGTTTAGAAGACACCTCATTTTTTGCTCCAAAATCTCTCGTATAAATATGTTTAAGAAACCAAGTACTTACCAGTATATTCAGCTACAGCTGTTTTCTCATGAACCCTGAAGAGTTTATCTTGTTATATTTCGCCAAAGTCCCGTACAGTCGACATTTCCGCAGTGACCACCCCTCCTCGCACTGAGAGCTGAAATACGTTGCTGTACTTGTGTGAATACACACGCGCTTTCGTACGTTCTTTTTTAAACGTATTTAAATACAGTAGGCGACGTATGTTATGGTTATTATATATATACTGTATGTGACTATTCTGAAATAAATGTATTCTGTAGCAAATTTCTGAATGATACAGCTTCTTCTTCAGTTCAAACTTAAAACCATGGATTTTGCAGGGAATATTTTTTTAGATATTGACATTTAAATAAAACTAGTAGAAACCAGGAGGACATTGCCTCAAAAGGGCCAAAGTAAATAGGGTTAACTCCTGCCGAGAGAAATTATGACGTAGGGGACCGCGATCTGCTGGCGGTGAAGTTGGAATTAGAAGAGTGGCATCATTGGCTAGAGGGCGCAGAGCACCCATTTACCATATGGACTAACCACAAGAACTTAGAATACGTTCAGCAAGCCAAGAAACGAAACTCCCGGCAAGCCTGTTAGGCATTGTTTTTCACCCGTTTTAATTTTTTACTTACATATCGACCCAGGTTGAAGAATATTAAGCCGGATGCACTCTCTCGCACCTACGACCGCGTTAACAGGGACCCAGTTCTGCCCTGATCCTGGCCCCGGTTATGTGGGAGATCGAGACTGCCATCTAGAAGGCTTTGCGTTTGGATCCGGGCCCAGGTGAAGGCCCCCCTCACTGTCTCTTCGTCCTGCACGGATGAGGTCCCTGGTGCTTCATTGGGGTCATTCTTCCCAGCTGGCGGCCCCTCCAGGTGTCCATCATACGAGGGACTTCCAGTCTCTGTGCTTTTGGTGGCCCACCATGGAGAGGGATGTTCGGGAGTTTGTTTCTACCTCGCAACAAGGGTTCACGACTCCCACCCTCTGGCCTTTTATGCCCCTTGCCCATCCCCAGCCATCCTTGGAGCCACGCAGCATTACATTTTATCACCGGGTTGCCTGCGTCCCAGGGCAACACAGTGATTCTAGTGGTCGTGGACAAGTTCTCCAAGGCAGCACATTTCATCGCCCTTCCTAAACTATCCTCAGCCCCTGAGACCGCTCAGCTGGTGGTGGACCACGTCTTTAGGGTGCATGGTCTCCATCAGGACATGGTGCTGAATCGAGCCCTCAATTTGCCGCTCGGTTTTGGCACTCCTTTTGCACTCAGCTAGGGCTGTCCGTTAGTTTATCATCTGGTTTTCACCCAGAGACAGACAGACGGAACACACCAACCAGACGTTGGAGAACACTCTTCGGTGTCTGGCTGCCTCCCAGCCTACGTTCCACGTCTCCCGGTTGAAACCTGTGCTCCTGAGTGCAGGAGCTCCGGCTGATAAACTACCGCCCCCTTCCCAGTTTGTGGGGGGAGGTCCGGTGTATACTGTTTGGCGCATTCTGGCCGAGAGACGGGTGGGCAGAGGAGCCCAGTTTCTTGTTGACTGGGAGGGCTATGGTCCCGAGGAGTGCTGCTGGGTCCCCTCTAGGAACATCTTGGACCAGGAACTCATTAGGGTCTTCAGCAGAGATGATTCTGAGGGATCTTCTGGGGTCGTCCCTTAGAGGGGGGGGGGGGGGGGGGGGGTCCTGTCATGGTTTGGCTGCCTTACTTTCATCTCTGTGGTCATTGCCTTACTTTCATCTCTGTGGCCGGGTTTTTCCGCTTTCCCGCACTTATCTGGCGCACCTGTTTCAGGTTTCCCGCTGGCTATATAAGCACAGTGCTTCCTGCTTCCGGTGCTTTGGTGTCTTCATTGCCACTACACAAAGCCAGTACAGGTATAGGAATAGAGATGACCACTTTTCCTTTTATTCAAAAGAACACACGGAACTTGTCTGTTAGAGTGCTAGGATTTCTGTTTAGGATTCTTGTTTTCTTCACTTTTTATTTCCTTCCTTGGTTTTCCTCTCCTGTCTGCTGCTAGACAGTATCTTGGTTTTTTCCCATGTCCTTTTGCCTCTTTGTTTTGTTTTTTGCTCTCTTACAGTTTTCAGAGCTATAGGCTTCCTACCTGTTTTGTTTTATCTCTGCTCTAGTCTGTGACCATTCGCGCATTCTCTGGGTTGCTACTATTTTGGCTTACGCCAGGATTATTTTACCTGACTTTGTATTTCTCTGCTCGAGTCTGTGAGCTTCTCCCTATTCTCTTGGGTTGCTATTATTTTTGGCTTACGCCGGGATTGTTTTTTCCCTATCTGTTTTATTTTACTCGAGTCTGCGAACTTCGCCCTATTTTTGGGGTCGTTATTATTTTGGGCTTTTAGCCGGGAGGTTTTTTTCCCCATTTCTCTTCTCTCTCCTTACTTCTAGTGGATATCCACGTTTCGTTTTTGTCTTTCTGATCCCTTCTCAGTCGCTTCTGGTCCTCCAAACCCGACCCCCCTTAAAATATTTTATAAATAATTTGGAACAAATTGTAGATTTTACTTTTCACATTGACATTGTAGAGTTCTTTGTGTTGATACCATCAAAAAAGTCTGACTAAATCAATTTTTATCAAATGTTCGTACGCAGCAAAATATGAAAAAGTCAAAAGTCTGAATACTTCAACCCACTTTTTTGCTGGTATTCAACACAAAGAACTCTACAATGTCAATGTGAAAAGTAAAATCTACAATTTGTTCCAAATTATTTATAAATATAAAACTGAAAACAATCGATTCCGCCTTGAAAGTATTCCACCCTGCTTGCTTCATTTTATTTTAACAGCCATACAGGCAAAACTTCATTTGCACATCATAAAGTGCCCAGACATCGTTTTGTATTCTTACAGCGAAACCCCCATCACAAAACAGGAATGAATGACACATTGTCTTGATTTGCAAGCTCAAACTGGTGCGGCTCTTGGCTATAAGATTGCCCCTCCCCTTCCCTTAATGTTTGTAAATGGTTGACTCTGTGCAGGACATACCATTCAGAATCCGTAACCATCGTCCCGAAAGCAGAGAGTAAAGGATCTATGGGTGGGGGTTCCTTGGTAGCAGCCCTCTTTTTAATTCAATTACATGGGGAGTTAAGTAAGAGGTATCTCCAGATCCCATTCCAGACCCCTGCCAAGTTCTCCCTGTCCCCACCCCCAAAGGCAGCCTATGGAAGACAAGTTTGATTTATAAACCTCCAGTACCAACTTCCTGTTCGCCTGAGTGAGACGGGACACATCTACGGGTTCCGTCTGCCTTGCCATCAAAGGGCTCATTCAGCAAAGTCTGCACCCAGGTCTTTAACAGCTAAGGGAGCAGGATAATGGGGGGCAGTGGCTGCTACCCTATAAATCAGCAGAGCAGCATGTTCAGGGCGAAAGGAGAGATGGAGAGTAATGACTCTGAGGCAGAACTGGCCCACGCGTCCACAGATGGGTCAGAGCTGACGGCCCAACACAGGACATTTCAAACGTGTAGCGTAAATCTACACAGACACATAACTCGCAGCGGTTGGACCTGACTGAGTTTCTTTCATAAGGGTTATGCATGTTTGTGTACTGTGTACAGCTTCCTAAATTAACATAGGTCTGTGTCAGTGTTTAAGATCTGTCAATGGGAGAACATCCCCAGTTCCTATGTCATCCCATAAATGTTGTTACAACTTTGTACATAAACACTTAAATTCTCATGGTGATCTGTATATCATACAGGGTGTTTCACTTGTGGATTGGGGTCCACTGATCTGAAGACAAAAATCACAGGCAGACATCATAGTGGAAACTACCCACTCAAGTGAATTATTCTAGTGGCTGTTCAAACAAACTGACATGATTTATTTGATGAGAAACTACCAAATGACTTTAAAAATGTTTTTTTCAACATTTATTCAAAATTCCAAACCTTTATTTTAAGTAAACCGTATCAAACCACAGTAATTATTCACTATCTTTAATTATAAGAATATTTGTTTACACATGCACATTTGCTCAGTTCAGTGGTCAATGAAGTGCAGAGGCAAGCTTTTAGTAAGAATTGAAAGAAAAATTAACCGCTTGCCTAAATTCAGTGCTCAAAAGCTAAGGGTAGGTAGCTAGAAACTCAAATTTATATCAAACTCTATGAAAATGTTTTATAAATTGCCTTGGATCGGTTTGAGCGATCATTTCCATTCATTAAGTTTTGTCAGAGGTTAAGTGGCAGTATCGCATTTTGCTGAGGATTTCATTATCGCCCCGTAATATCCGCTAATCCTTATGGGTCCCTGGTCCATATGGGTCCCTGGTCCATATATCAGCATTCCACTCGGGATCTCAGTTCTTTTCATCCCTCCTCTCAGTATGTATTTATTTTCATACTATGGGGGCATGATAGGTACTTAATAATTGATGTCTGGAGTATATACTCAAGCGCTGAGAAATTCTGATTCATCCCCTGAATAGCTACCCATATCATACATCATTAAGGCTTCCAGGTTAGTTACAGCTCACTTATGCCCTTTAGAATAGACCTTTTTTTTCTCCCTTTGATGCTGCAGATTTCACTGCAGAGGAGCACGCAACACAATGGCAGGGATGGGAGCCCGGAACAGGCTTCCCTTTACGACCACTGCTTTCTGGGCCCCGTACCCACAGCTGGAAGTTAAGGCAACTGCGATAAGACCTCTGACTTGTGTCTCCACTGCAAAGTGTTCACGGAATACAGCTGATTGTTTCCCGTCATCAACGTGGGGGATTTAAGAGAGAATACATTTTGAGGCTTGAAGGAGAAAGAGTGAGAGAGATGTTGAACAAACCATACGCTTTGGCAAAAACCATACGCTTTGTCATTTACAATAAAGCATTTAATTGGAACTGAAATGAAAAGAGTAGATGTATGTCTGTGAGAGTGACTGTGTGTGTGAGAGAAAGAGAGAGAGATAAATGTGGCATAAAACATGTAGCATAATTACTGTGTTTAAGGGTGGCAATCTAGCCTGCATTGGCCGCTGTTGGCAAGTCTCTATTTAAGCAGACGAGCTAAGCTGTATAAACTAATAGATTGCAGGGGCCTGACATTCCTGTGGTCCACAGTTAGAAACGTGGGCCTAGAACTGCTCACAGCCATCTGTTGTCCTGCCCTACTGGCCACGTACAGCGCTTCACACCTGACTAATTGGCTGCTTTTACGTTAATAAGGTGAACTTTCACGTTCAGATTCATTACAGTTTAGCAGAAGCCGTGATAACATTCGAGACCAGTTCCAGCACATAAATAATGACATTTGTCACAATGTTTGTACACTGGACTGACCACAGCTTTAAATCAGAGGTGGGAAATAATGCCCCTATTGTGACAGTGGCTGCGGGTGGTTAAACATAAGGGTGTCTCTGTAATGCGCGGGGGGGGAAAAACACAAATATTAACTTTCTTTTGGCACTGTGTATCAATGTTCTCTCTGAACGAACATAACATTTGTAGTCTGTATCAACATTCCAGCTTTCATGCAGAGCATTCATATTTCCCCAAAACCAATGAGCCAGCATATACAGCGAGCACCATAATTCATTGGACAGTGACACATTTTTTGTTATTTTGTTTCTGTACTCTAGCACTTTGAGTTTGAAAGGATACAATGACATGTACAAAAGGTTCTATAATTCCTAAACGGTCCATCCGATATGGATGAAAATACCCTCAAAAGTTGACTGTGCCTTTACATTTTTTATATTTGGTCGCATATCCTTTGTATGCCATGACTTCCTGATGTCTGTGACCCAACAACATCAAAAGACTCTTGATATATTTTCTGGTACTCTTACAAGCGATACTATAATGTCTCTGCATTTGAATGGATCTCTATGGGAATTGGGGGGGTGGGATGAGATTTAGCTGTAAATTATGCTGGAACAGTATGGAATACATGACTGTGGCAAAATGGCCGTAAGTTATCAAGGATCTAAGGTATCAAACGAGCCCCAAACCATCACTCTGCTGCCAGACATGCAGTAGATATGGGTGGATCACTTTAAGGGTTGTTTCTCCTGACAAATTTTCCTATTGAACTCTATGGAAAAATACACTGCCTGGCCAAAAAAAAACGTCGCCGTTGCACCTGTCATGCATGGTGCCCACTGTACAAGCCTCTGGATGCTCTGTTATGATCTGGGGTTGCTTCAATTGGTCAGGTCTAGGCTCAGCAACGTTATGCAGCAATAAAATGAAGTCAGCCGAGTACCTGAATGTACTGAATGACCAGGTTATCCCATTAATGGGCATATTCCAGGACGACAATGCCAAGATTCATTGGACTCAAATTGTGAGAGTGGTTCAGGGAGCATGAGGAATCATTTTCACACATGCATTGGCCATCAGTGTCCTGACCTTAACCCCATTGAAAGTCTTTGGGATGTGCTGGAGAAGGCTTTACGGAGTGGTTCGACTCTCTCGTCGTCAATACAAGATCTTGACCAAAAATGCAACTCTGGACGGAAATAAATTTTGTGACGTTGCATAAGGTTGTTGAAACAATGCCATGACAAATGCGTGCCGTAATCAAAGCTAAAGGCGGTCCAACTAAATATTAGTGTGTGCAACTTTTTTTTTGGCCAGGCAGTGTCAGGAGAAGAAACCTTTAAAGTGATCCATCCATATCTACTCCATATCTGGCCGTAAAGTGATGGTTTGGGGCACGTTTGATACCTTAGACCCTTGATGACTTACAGCCATTTCGCCAGTCATGTGTTCCATACTGTACCAGCATAATTTTGATTTCAGTTTTAGATTTTAAATACATTTGCAAAAATTACTAAAAACATGTTTTCACTTTGTCATTATGGGTTATTGAGTGTAGATTGATAGCAAAAATGGCAATTTTATCCATTTAAAATTAAATCTACAACACAATAAATTGTGCAAAAAGTGAAGGGGGTTGTGGTACAAGAAGGCAGAGGTACAAGAAAAGGTAATTTATTTAAAGCTTGGGGCAGTCCCAAGCTGTACACAATATTACACAGGACAGGAATTCTCCAGAGCTTCTCCGGGACTTCAACTTGCTCCAAACCGGAGCTGGACTCGACAGGAACAACTTGTTTGTTCCAAACCGGAACTGGACTTGACCGGAACAACTGGATTGTTCCAAACCGGAACAACTGGTTTGTTCCAAACCGGAACTGGACTTTGCGAGTCACTCAGGAATAACCCCGCACCGGGACTGGACTTTGACGGATCACCCGGGAGTCGTTCCAAGCCGGAACTGGACTTCGCGGGTCACTCAGGAATCGTTCCAAACCGGAACTGGACTTGGCGGATCTGGACAGACTAGACAGATGGAACAGATAGGGGGAGCGCTAGGCATCCAATAACTTATGCTTCAAACTTGTCTCCTGAAGCGAGGGAGGACATAAATAACAAACAAGCCGGTTATGGTTATGCATGAAGTTTGGAGTAGGAAAGACCGGGGTGTTACTGGTAACAGGCAACCGGGGTAGCAGAAGCAGAGGATGGGGCAGCAGCAGATATGGCAGGGCAGGACAGTGCAGCGGACCTCGGGTCTGCCCAGATGTGGCAGCAGGACAAACAGCAGCAGGCGCAACCGTAACCGTAACACTGGCGGTTGCCACGGCCGGACGCAGGAACAGCTGTTGAATGGAAGAGCAGAGCACCCCGCTGCGGGCACAACATCAGGTGGCAAGCAGGGGTACCGCAACACAAACAGGGAGTCGCAAACAACTGCAGACTGGCAGACTACAAACAGAGAAGTGGTTAGCGAGATAGATTATAGCGCGGCAGGTAGAGCCGCACACACACTGGACAGACTGAGAATATCAACAGTTCAGCAGAGTGCCTAAAGCACCGAGACAGAACCAAACTGTTAAATAAAGGTTTGCACAATACAGCAGGGTGAACGAAACACCTAATACAAAACCAAACTGTGCAACGAGAACTAGACAAAGAATAGCGAAGACCAGAGGTTTCATACGAACGACGTTAACGAACTGGCACTGGATAGCAGACAGCAGGTGAGTTAAATAGGGAGTGTAATAGGTATCAATTAGGAAAGCGTGTGAATGTATGCGTGGGTGATTGAACAGAGCGGAGTGTGAGGAATGCATGCCGAAATGGGAAGAGGAAATGGCTGAGACAGGAGTGGAGAAGTGGAGTAGTATAAACGGAGGGAACACGCCCAGTCTGGAGCATGGGGAAAAACACGGACAATGGAAATCAAACATGACACGGAGGGAGAGGGAAAAATACGGAAAACGGACAGGATGGGAACGGAACGTTACAGTACCCCCCCTTAACGAACGCCTCCTGGCGTACCCGGAGGCTTAATTTTACGGGGATGTTGTCTGTGAAAGTCGAAAATGAGTGAGTGGTCCAAAATAAGGCTCTTATGAAGCCAGGACCGCTCTCCGGGGCCATACCCCTCCCAGTCGACTAGATATTGAAAGCCCCGACCCATGCGGCGAATGTCGAGTATGCGACTCACCGTGTATATATATATAGCCTACACGGTCATGGGCTGAACCCAAGTGCAACGACAAGGAGGCAGAGGTACAAGAAAAGGTAATTTATTTAAAGCTGGGGGCAGTCCCAAGCTGTACACAATATTACACAGGACAGGAATTCTCCAGGACTTCAACTTGCTCCAAACCGGAGCTGGACTCGACAGGAACAACTGGTTTGTTCCAAACCGGAACTGGACTTGACCGGAACAACTGGTTTGTTCCAAACCGGAACTGGACTTGACCGGAACAACTGGTTTGTTCCAAACCGGAACTGGACTTGACTGGAACAACTGGGTTGTTCCAAACCGGAACTGGACTTTGCGGGTCACTCAGGAATAACCCCGCACCGGGACTGGACTTTGACGGATCACCCGGAAGTCGTTCCAAGCCGGAACTGGACTTCGTGGGTCACTCAGGAATCGTTCCAAACCGGAACTGGACTTGGCAGATCTGGACAGACTAGACAGATGGAACAGATAGGGGGAGCGCTAGGCATCCAATAACTTATGCCTCGAACTTGTCTCCTAAAGCGAGGGAGGACATAAATAACAAACAAGCCGGTTATGGTTATGCATGAAGTTTTGAGTAGGAAAGACCGGGGTGTTACTGGTAACAGGCAACTGGGTAGTAGAAGCAGAGGATGGGGCAGCAGCAGATATGGCAGGGCAGGACAGTGCAGCGGACCTCGGGTCAGCCCAGATGTGGCAGCAGGACAAACAGCAGCAGGCGCAACCGTAACCGTAACACTGGCGGTTGCCACGGCCGGACGCAGGAACAGCTGTTGAATGGAAGAGTAGAGCGCCCCGCTGCGGGCACAACGTCAGGTGGCAAGCGGGGGTACCGCAACACAAACAGGGAGTCGCAAACAACTGCAGACTGGCAGACTACAAACAGAGAAGTGGTTAGCGAGATAGATTATAGCGCGGCAGGTAGAGCCACACACACACTGGACAGACTGAGAATATCAACAGTTCAGCAGAGTGCCTAAAGCACCGAGACAGAACCAAACTGTTAAATAAAGGTTTGCACAATACAGCAGGGTGAACGAAACACCTAATACAAAACCAAACTGTGCAACGAGAACTAGACAAAGAATAGCGAAGACCAGAGGTTTCAAACGAACGACGTTAACGAACTGGCACTGGATAGCAGACAGCAGGTGAGTTAAATAGGGAGTGTAATAGGTATCAATTAGGAAAGCGTGCGAATGTATGCGTGGGTGATTGAACAGAGCGGAGTGTGAGGAATGCATGCCGAAATGGGAAGAGGAAATAGGCTGAGACAGGAGTGGAGAAGTGGAGTAGTATAAACGGAGGGAACACGCCCAGTCTGCAGCACGGGGAAACAATGGAAGTCAAACATGACACGGAGGGAGAGGGAAAAATACGGAAAAGGGACAGGATGGGAACGGAACATTACAGGTTGAATAATTTTGAGTGCATCTGTATATCTCTGATGTGCAAGCACTAGTTCCAGAGCCTTGCAGTTTCTGAGATTCCGCGGCCACAAAATTAACTAGAAGGAAAAAAAATAAAAATAAATTACTTCTTTGGAAAGTAATTTATTTTTTCAGCTAAGGGGGAGGCTTAAAAAAATAAAAACTGTTGTGTGGGATATACTTGGTGCCATCTGTTGGAACAACATGATTTATATGCCCTGTAAGTGGCATCAGGTCAAAAAAGTCTACGACGTAAAAAAAAAAGCCAAGTTACTCACGCATAGCCTACATAGCGCTGTCTGTAAATTCTTAATTCCAACTTGCAAAAACTAGGCGTGCCTTTAAAAGTATTGATATCAAAATGTGGCCAAGTTACAACTAACAATATTGCCTAACTAGCTCTATTCCAAAGCAATGCTATCCAAACTTTCCTAAATTATTTAATTGCATAGAGTGCAATCAGACCAGCGTTGTCAATAATCTACCGTCGGATAGGCTAAGTGTCGTCTTTTCATTCAGTTTCAGCTGTGCGTTATTTAATTGAACTGTTTGTAGCGTAGTCACTGTTTAGTTGAAGTAAATTGCAGCATTAGTGGTCAGTTGTTAACTTCCTTTGTGTTTTTAGGCCAGCTGCTAGTCTTTTGTGTTGCTAATTGAAAATAGATTCACCTGAGTGAATATATAGCGTGTTTTGCATTCCTACTTCAGAGTGCAATCAGACCAGCGTTGTCAATAATCTACCGTTGGATAGGCTAAGTGTCGTCTTTTCATTCGGTTTCAGCTGTGCGTTAGTTAATTGAACTGTTTGTAGCGTAGTCACTGTTTAGTTGAAGTAAATTGCAGCATTAGCGGTCAGTTGTTAACTTGCTTTGTGTTTTTAGGCCAGCTGCTAGTCTTTTGTGTTGCTAATTGAAAATAGATTCACCTGAGTGAACTAGCCCTGCAAGCAGCTGAGTGCAATCGGGAAATTAGCAAATAGTCTATAAGTTAAAGTAGAGGCTGCTATAATACGGCAGCCTCATCGGCAATTTGAACTATCTGTTTGTAATGATCTTTCCCCACCTAACCTGTCTTATCACCCCCTACCATGTGTCTAACCCCCATTCCTCTGTGCTCCATGCCTCGCTCCAGGAGGCCCAACCACCGCAGACGCTCTCCGGCTAACCTGGTCTGCCCACCGCTGTCCTCTCATAAGGAACTCTCAGTGGTGGGTGGACTATGGAACTGCCGGTCAGCCGTCCAGAAATCTGACATCATCACTGCCTATGCCAAGGTGAAGTCCCTCCACTTCCTGGCTCTCACTGAGACCTGGATCACTCCCGATAACACAGCCACTCCAGCTGCCTGCTCTGTCTGCTGGCTACTCCTTCTCCCACACCCCCAGGGCCTCTGGCAGAGGTGGGGGTACTGGTTTGCTCATTTCCACATCCTGGAAATTCTCTTTTCCCACTGTACCCTGCCTGAATATATCCTCCTTTGAGTTTCATGCAGTCACTGTAACTCACCCATCTGCACTTAACATTGTTGTTCTCTATCGCCCTCCAGATCCGCTCAGCGCTTTCCTGGATGAACTGGACACTCTCCTGAGCTCCTTCCCTGAGGATGGTACCCCTGTAATCCTACTGGGAGACTTCAACCTCCAACCAGACAGTTCCCAGCTATCCAGTGTCACCTCACTCCTCCAGTCCTTTGCCCTCACTCAGTCCCCATCGCCTGCCACCCACAAGGGTGGTAACCAACTGAACCTTGTACTCACCAGGAGTTGCGCCACATCTGAACTCACGGTGACCCCCCTCCATGTATCGAACCATTTCTTTATCTCATTTTCTCTCCTGCCCACACTCCCTCAACTGCGCTAACAACCCACCCACTGTTATGTTCAGGAGAAATCTCTGCACCCTCTCACACTCCTCTCTCACTACTTCTGCTCTCTGCACTTCCTCCTCCTGCTACCTTTGCTAAAATGCCTATTGATGTTGCCACCTCTGTGTTTAACTCATGCCTCAGTCTCTCAGTCTCTCAACTCACTATGTCCTCTTGTCTCCAAACCAGCTCGACTATCACCCCCTCCCCGTGGCTGACGGATTCTCTCAGATCCAGCAGAACCATGCTGCGAGCCGCTGAGAAAAAGTGGAGGAAATCCAGATCCCCAGATGACCTGGCCTCCTACCACACTCTGCTGGCAGCCTTCACAGCTGCAACCACATCAGCTAAAACTTAATTTTTCCAGTCTAGAATTGATGCATGTGTATCTAACCCACGTAAACTCTTTTCCACCTTCTCCTCCCTCTCTGCAGATGACTTCCTGACCCACTTTGAGGGGAAGGTGGCCGCGATCCGGAACTCCTTCACGCATCCGGTGACACCCCACATCCCCCACACTGAACCCATCGCTACACTGTCCTTCAAGATTCTGGAGGACTCAGATGTGCTCCAGCTGGTGACGCGCCATCGCGCAACCACCTGTCCACTAGACCCCATACCTTCAGCAGTCCTCCAGTCTATCTGCTGAGCTCCTTCCATATCTGTCCTCCATTATTAACACCTCCCTAATCTGTGGCCATGTTCCTGCTGCCTTTAAAACTGCCCGTGTAACCCCACTCCTTAAAAAACCTAGCTTGGATCCCACTGATGTCAGGAACTACCGTCCTGTATCTCTCTTGCCCTTCCTGTCCAAAACAATTGAATGTGCTGTCCTTAACCAACTGTCTGTTTTTCTCCACCAGAACAACCTGCTTGACCCGCATCAGTCTGGCTTCAGAACCAGCCATTCCACTGAAACTGCTCTCCTGGCTGTGACGGAGGCACTCGCCACTGCTAGAGCCTCCTCTCTCTCCACTGTTCTGATTCTCCTTGACCTGTCTGCGGCATTCGACATGGTCAACCACAAACTCCTGATCTCCACACTCGCTGAGATGGGCATTTCTGGAACTGCCCTCTCTTGGTTTGTATCGTATCTCACTGATAGATCCTACCAAGTCTCCTGGAAGGGTTCCGTCTCTGCTCCCCATCCCCTGTCTACAGGAGTCCCGCAGGGATCTGTACTGGGTCCTCTGCTGTTCTCTATGTATACTAAGTCTCTTGGTTCAGTAATTCATTCACATGGCTTCTCATACCATAGCTATGCTGATGATATTCAACTCTTCCTCTCTTTCCCTCCCTCTACCCCACAGGTTAAGGAGAGGATATCTGCTTGTCTGACTGACATCTCTGAGTGGATGGCTACCTATCACCTGAAGCTCAACCTTGACAAGACAGAGCTCCTCTTCATGCCGTACAAGACCTCCCCACTACATGACCTCTCCATCACCGTTGACAGGACCGTGGTGGCTGCCTCCCGCTCTGCAAGGAACCTGGGGGTGGTCCTGGACGACCGGCTGGACTTCAAAGAGCACATCAGAGCGACGGCTCGGTCCTGCAGGTTCCTCCTGTACAACATCAGGAGGATTCGACTACCTGACCACCTACTCCACCCAGCTTCTTGTCCAGACCATGGTCACCTCATGCCTGGACTACTGCAACTCCCTGCTCGCAAGCCTACCGGCCTGCGCCATTCTGCCTCTTCAACTGATCCAGAATGCAGCTGCCCGGCTTGTGTTCAACCTCCCGAAATTTTCCCATGTAACCCCCCTGCTGAGGTCACTCCACTGGCTGCCAGTTGCAGCCAGGATCAGGTTCAAAGTTCTGACTCTGGCCTACCTGCAGGACTTAATCCAGAACTATGTTCCTGCTCGACCACTTCGCTCTTCTACAGCAGGGCGACTGGCACTCCCCCCCCCCCCCCTCTCCATGTCAAAGGCTCTTGCTCGTCCCGACTGCGGAGTTTTTCCACCTTAGCTCCTCAGTGGTGGAATGAACTTCCCATTCCCCTACGTTCTACTCCAACCCTGCCTGCATTCCGTCGAGGCCTGAAGACACACCTATTCAGACTCCACCTTGACTGATATTCTAAGCTAGGAATATCAGTTCCCTGTGTTTACTAGTTCCCTGTGTTTTCCTGTCTGTTTATTATAGTATTTAGAATAGAAGTGTAGTATTGCTGATTTACCCACAGCTTACTGTGAACTACAGCCAACGTTCATTACTAGGGATAGCTGCTACATTATGGGAAGGATGTGCTTTGTCTTGTCTGTTCTGTAGTGATCTTGATGATGTCTCTGTATGCACTTACTGTACGTCGCTTTGGATAAAAGCGTCTGCTAAATGAATGTAATGTAAAGTGTGAGTGTGTGTGTTTAGGCTATATGTGTTAGTGTGCGTGCATGCATCTCGGGGTGAGGGAGGGCCCATAAAAATCTTGCACTAGGACCCGTTATTACTAGTTGCCGCCACTGGTCACAGCCAAATAACGTCACTACAGACATCTGAAAAGTAACAGGCAGGTAAAGACAAACGAGTCCCATTGAGTGAAGCTGAAGGGGTTAAAATGCAATTTCTCATGTAACAGTAAGCACAGAACCGTCACAAAATGAAGCCGTAAAAAACAGGGTCAAAACATAAGTGTGCCACTCACTTCTATTTTAGGTGTGCCTATCTGAAGCCAGGCCACACACGACGTGAAGACACAATGCACCAACACAAGGAACAATCTCATCAGCTTCAGGTGTCAGTAGGTGTCAGTGTGTGTGTGTGTTTTGGGGAGGTGTGGATGCTCTCAGCAGGTTGATTGGCCGTGGGCAGACAACGTTCGGAGGGGGGGTGCTCTTCTACGGGTAATCTAGGAGAATCTCTCCTTTTGAAGGGGAACAGATGTAGATTTGCATATCTGGAGGTCCCCCATCTCTGGTGAGATTAGTGCAGTGTTTTTTGCAACCGAAGTGGAAGGTGCATATTTAATAAATGCGCAAAGCAAGGCTGAGCACGCCGACAGGGGCCTGGGAGACCGGAGGGACAAAAGTAAAGGAGGAGATGTCAGCCAGCGCAGACGGAAACAGGGCCACTAACCGACTGCCGTGGCCTTTGAGTGGGTCTTTGACAAGGGCTTATGGGTTTACATCTTGGCAGGGAGGGGCCATGGCCGGGCCTGCTGCAATTGAGAGTGAATAAAAGGATTTACGGCTTGTTCAGACTGATCTGCTGGTTTTTTTGTCAGATCTAATATGTCTAACCCCAACTAAAGTGCAGTTTTTTTTTTACAGGACCAGAGAGATAAAGTGAGAAAAATTACACGTTGGTGATGTATACAATATTTGTGATTTTTCAATGCCGATGATGTGGACACAATGTCAGATGAAAAATTAAAAAAAGTCACAATGTTGCTCTTTCTAATGTGTTAAAACTCAAAATAATGTTTTATACATGACTCTGTATTAAAGGATATCAAAAGACTCCTGATATCTTATTTTCTCGTACTCCTACAAGCGATACTATAACCTCTGCATTTGAATGGATCTCTATGGGAATTGGGGAGTGGGACTTGATTTAGCTTTAAATTACACTGGAACAATGTGGAACACATGGTTGGTTAAATGGATGGTTAACTTGAAGGGTTTCTTCTCCTGACTTATTTTTCCATAGAGCTCAATAGGAAAATTTGTCAGGAGAAACAACCCGTAAAGTGATCCATCCATATCTACTGCATATCTGGCAGCAGAGTGATGGTTTGAGGCTTGTTTGATACCTCAGACCCTTGATGACTTACAGCCATTTAGCCAACCATGGGTTCCATACTATTCCCATGTAATTTACAGCTTAATCTAGTCCCACCCCCCAACTCCCATAGAGATACATTCAAATGCAGAGGTTATAGTATCGCTTGTAGGAGTACGAGAAAATAAGATATCAGGAGTCTTTTGATATCCTTTTATACAGAGTCAAGATGGCATCACCTGTTTACCTGATTTCTGTGTTTACCACAGAAGTTGTTTGAGAGAATGGCAAGAATGTGCAAAGCCGTTAAGGCAAAGGGTGGCTACTTTGAAGAATCTAAAATATAAGATTTTTTAAAATTTGTTTAACACTTTTTTGGTCTTTGCATAATTTAATTTGTGTTATCTCATAGTTTGATGTCTTTACTATTCCAAAATGTGGAAAACAGTAAAAATAACAGAAAAAACCCTTCTATGAGTAGGTGTGTCCAAACGTTTGACTGGTACTGTATATATATATATTTATTTCACAGCAGAAAAATGGTTCAATGCACACGTGTTTCTTCAATAGAGGTGCAGGTTGGAGCAAGAGTACGTCCAAAAAAAAAGAGAAATAGCACACTGAGTTTTGTCCAATAATGGATGGTTCAGTGTAAACCACACACTCAACACAGGAACAATCTTACTATGAATATATTAGTTTAATTCATCAAGATTCAAGCACAAACAAGAGAGAGACGAACAACGTGTTTCGGCAGTCCTTTTTCAGTTTCGCTCTTCTTGGTGCAAAAGCTAACAGGTGACACGTATAGTCTACTACAGATCATTAGTATGCACATCAATTAAGTTGGCACAGGTGTTCTATAATTCGTACAATTAGTGGTAGACACAAGCATCTTCTCATTATATATATATATATATATTTCCTGAGTAGGTAGATCGCAGATGCCTAATAGAAAACCCTGTCATCAGAAACCCTACCTACCAAGACTATGGCCCGTCATAGTCATAGTCAGACATAGGGCTCTATTTTAATAAACCAAACGCAATGGTGAACGCAAGAGTAATCGCTTGGCGGTATCGCTCTGAGGGCGTGTCGGCGAGAAATTTGGTAATTTAATGACGGCAATCTTGGCGCACCTTATGGCGGTATTGCTAAAAGGCTGGGTTTAAATGTCCAAGGTGTGTCTCTATGGTAGCCAATCAAATTGTTGTTCTCATGCTTTAAAAAAAAGCCAGTTGGAACGCAATCGCTCCATGCAATTTCATAATGAGCAACCCAAACGCACTGGACCGTCAACGACAAGAGCGATTTTCCGCACAGGAATCAGACATACTTGCAACAGAAGTACAGGCTAGGACTGTAGTAATTTATGGATCACAATCCACACCACCTCGTCTCCCAGAAGTTCGGAAGGCACGGGAGGAGGTGGCGAATGCATTAATTAGCCTACATTAGGTGATGTAGGCATAATTATGATTCAAATGGTAGGCTTATAATTCAACTGTGTCAATGTGTAATTTATATATTATAGGCTATTGGCCTACATGATCGCAAGTTTCTTGTAAGCTGTCCTGTTTTATTCTAGTAGTTTAAATTAAAATTAATTAATAATAATTATAGGCTATTTGTTCATTAAATGGAAGTGTAATGTTGGCATCACCTATAGACACTACATAGAACTACATGACTAATAAGTTACCAAATTGCCAGAGTCTATTGCGTTCCCGCTAAGAGGTGGTTCCAGCTGATCATAACGCAATGGGTTTTCGTTGGTTCAAATTGTCACTGAGCCGAAAGTATTTTAGAACACGCCCCAGACAGCGCCACCCATCCCACTGCAGCGCAAGCGAAAGGATGTTATGTTGAGAATTTGTTGATCCTAGCGGTATTGCTGAGAAACGCCATAGCGCCAGTTTTAAGACGTTGATGCTGTCAACAAGCTTGCGTTTGACTATACCGTCCCCTTGCGCTGGTTTGAAAATAGAGCCCATAGAGTCATAGTCAGTCCAAATTTTACCAACTGTAACTGTCTTAAGTAGATCTGCTAGGAGGGACTGTGCTTAATGGTTCCAATAGACCTAAATGGGGTTGGCTGGCAAAGACTGTCAGTGGTGGTTTAACTCTTGGGGATGAGACAGTGGTAACAGACAGAGCAGAGCATTCATCCAAATGCATCCGTGTCTTCCTTGGAGTGCTGCTGTCCATTCATCTCTATAAATGGATATACATGTATACTTTTCCATTAATATGGAGTGAAATGTTCTGGGAAAAAATCCATTAAGCGTTTGGTAGGAATTACCCTCTCTGGTGGGAGGCGTGGCATAGTCTGTGAGGCGGCCGACTCTCAAGCCATATGCGCGCTGGAAGGGGTTTGATCCCGTGCCAAGGCACGTTCTGCACTGTTATCCTGTTTCTATCTATTACATTCTCTGGATACATTAAAAAAATATGTATGGAGAAAATAAATTTCCCTCCCTGGCATTTGACAGAAAAGACAGCATGCTTAAATTGAATACGATATTTGGCACATTTCGAAAAGTTGCTATGAGACAGCTATTTTGCAAGAAAATCTGAAGAAAAGTTAATCGTAGAGATTGTTCCTTAGTTCCTAGCTATCTTTGTTTGCAATATTTTCAGGTCAAACTAAAGAGTAATCCACAGTTTTTTAAGGAAAAGAATTATACACATTCTACACAAATGAGAGGAATATTTCCTGTTTAACATTGAAAAACAATGGATGTCTATGGGAATTTTTGTGAATGTAGTCCACTGACTCATGTAGCGAGCAGCTAACTTTTGCATTGTTAAACCAGGTACATCAGAATGCTGTAGGTTGCGATGGGAGGCAGTGGTTATCCTGGACAACAGCAGAATGGCCAAACCAGAAACCATGGTGTGAGGCTAAAACCTTTCTCCGATTTCTTTCATTTGAAGCAATAATCAAGTTTTGGATTAAAAAATAAACAGCAATCTGTACACTCATGTGCATGTAACAATTTTACAATCAATAATATTTCAGTTTTTTATGCCCCCGCACCGGCAACAGCCGTAACCGGAGGCATTTTGTTTTCGGGTTGTCCGTCCGTCCGTCCATCCCATTCTCGCCATATCTCAGGAACGCCTTGAGGAAATTTCTTCACATTTGGCCTAAACGTCCACTTGGACTGATTAGATTTTGGTGGTCAAAGGTCAAGGTCACTGTGACCTCACAAAAGACGTTTTTGGCCATAACTCAAGAATTCCTACGCTAATTATGACAAAATTTCACACAAATGTCTAATAGGATAAAATGATGAAGTGATGACATTTTATATCCAAAAGTTCAAAGGTCAACTTCACTGTGACATCATAATTTTTTTTAACATATTCAGGTACATGACTACAGTTTCCTAATTTCATTAATAAAAAAATGACAGAACTGTGTTGGCTGGCTAATTAGCTTCTCTATCAGTCCTCTGTACTCCTCTGTAAAAACTGTCTCTAAGTGAAGACAGCATGTTTCTCACTGGAAATTATTCACTGGAATCATACATGTCAATATAGTGATAACTTCCATTTCGCCAATAAAAACACTTCATACCTTTTAAATTAAATTCCTTCAAAGTCTTCGCTACATATATTTTATGAGTCTGGACAGACATGGATGTAAACTGCAAATTTACTTTGGTGGAGGCATACAACCGCAAGGTGGTTATTTCTAGTTTCCTTTTGGGGGGGATTTTTATACCCTTCACTCCGCCAGATGAGTACAGTGTAATATCTCAGTTATTTACTTTTACCTTATTTTACCCTATTTACCCTATTTTTAGTCTCCTATTTTTGAATATCCTATTGGATGTTACGAACCCGGAACGAGACGAACCCAAGTGCAACGACCAGGAGACAGATTCACAAAAAGGGGGGTTTATTAAATTAAGTGTTGGGGTAGTCCCAACACTGTACAGAAAAGGCAATACACAATATTACGCTGGAACAGCAAGGAAGCCCGGGACGGGCTGCTCCAAGCCGGAGCTGGGCTGGCAGGTCTGGAACGTTCGTTCCAAGCCGGAACTGGACTGGAACTGGACCGGGAGGTCCACTTTGGGAATCAGGATCTGGAACGGAATGTTCCAAACCGGAACTGGACTGGACTGGAACTGGACCGGGAGGTCCACACTGGAATCAGGATCTGGAACGGGTGTGTTCCAAACCGGAACTGGACTGGACTGGAACTGGACCGGGAGGTCCACACTGGAATCAGGGTCTGGAACGGATTTGTTCCAAACCGGAACTGGACAGGACTGGAACTGGACCGGGAGGTCACACTGGAATCAGGGTCTGGAACGGATTTGTTCCAAACCGGAACTGGACTGGACTGGAACTGGACCGGGAGGTCCACACGGGAAGCAGGGTCTGGAACGGATTGTTCCAAACCGGAACTGGACTGGACAGGTAGGTGCACGGCTCACACCTGGACTGGACTGGACTAGCTGGGGAGCGGCTCACTACGGCAGGACAGGAACTGGACCGGAATGACTGCACCGGTACAGAACAAAACAAAGCAGGTGGGGTTAGTGCAAGGGAAGGCACGGAAATGACCGGGAGGTTCTCACGGAGGTGCAGGGCTTGAGAGGTAGGTGGTTGGTGAAGCACGGCAGGGCTGGGTAGTGTGGCGTAGCTGCGGTAGGTCCGGAAGGAGCTGACTGGTCTCCAGAGCTCCCGGAACCGGAACCGAAGAACTAGTTGGCTTCTTCGGCCGGACAGGAACAACTGGAGGGTAGCCAGGTAACACGCCAATCCGGAGCCTACACGAGCTGGAGGTGGAGGTACCGCAACACACACAACGAAAACGGGGGGAAACGAACACTGCCACGGGAGAATGGGAGCTGGGTTAGATGGAGGAGAGGGGAAACAGGTTAGCTGCATGCACAACGAGAAATGACTTGGAGGATAACTACCAGACTGTAGTTAGGAGCGGAACTCTAGCTGCAAGGGGATAATATCCCACAACCAAGCGAGTAGTTCTTTGAACGCGACCAGGCAAACAACGAGCATTAACACCGCGTGACGATAGTTAACGAACTGGCGCCGACTGGCAGCCAGCCGAAGGAATAAATAGTGAGGTTAATGACAGAACTAAACAAGGAACAGGTGTGGAAAATAAACTGGAGTGATTAAGAAACACCAGGTGAGGAAATGCATGCAACGAGGGGGGACGGAGTGAAAAGGTGGAAGTAAGACAACCAGACGAACAAGACAGAGAAGGAAACGCCCAGACCACAGCAGCGGGGAAAACACGGACAAAAGGATCCAACATGACACGGAGGGAAAACAGGAATATACAGAAAACGAACAGGAAGGGAGCGGAACATTACATTGGATTCCTAATTAAATCTTTATTTTATCCTGTAATTTATTTTATGTATTATCTATCAGTCTCTAGTGTAAAGGTACACTATTCTAAAGAAGCCGACGGGTATAAAACTCAACGACATTTCGGAAAACACACCAACAAGTTATAAAACACAACAACATTTAGAAAAACACACCAACAAGTTATAAAACAATGACATTTTGGAAAACACACCAACAAGTTATAAAACACAATGACATTTTAGAGAACAACTGCAGGTCAGAAAACACAACGACAAAACCCGAAACCCATTTACAAATCACTTTACGGAAAGGGTAGGTACTAGGCCTACATGAAGGGAGATTGTAACCTCCTCCTGATTGGACACGCAGTATGTCAAATGAAAGCCTGACAGCGTGAGTGACCAACCAACAACAGTTTCCGTTATCTAATGTGACATTCAAGACAAGCCTATGGAGTTTATTTAGTTCCATGAATAGCGTGCATGGAATTGTGAAATGAGCGCACAGAACAGTATTTTTCGTACTTGTAAAAAACAGTACTTTTTCCCTGTCATGCAGTAGGCTATGAGGAGTAGCAGCAGCACCGATGTTAGATCTATTTCCTGATTACTATCTGCAACAAATGTGATTGCCATCTCGATTAAGTGATTGAGTGTCTTCTCATCGGATAAGCCTAGAAGGCCATGCATGAATTATGATTTAAAAATACTGAACTTTTCCTCCAGCAGAATTAGGCTATAGCTACCATAGGCAAATTACGATACTACAACCTCCTTTACAATTGCTCCATTTCAGTGGTGCAGTGCTTTGCTCTATGCACCACGGTCGATTCTACTCATAAGTTTTCAATTCACAATATATTGTTTTATTGCATTTTGTTCTGATGCATTCTGGGTGTGGGTGTTTTGTTCCACTACTTTCAATTAACCAGTCCCTCTGCCTTGCTGAATAAAATTAATGTCCACTAGGTGGCATTGACACCTTTCAGTGGTAGTGTGTACTGTGCAGCCTATGCTATATAAGTTCTTATTTTTGAATAAACACATATACAGATGCATTTTTGTTCTTATTTAAAATGTGAAATACCTTTAATCAGCATAATCATAAAATGCTCATTTTCCTAAGTTCATCTGATATTTTTACAAATATTTCAAATGCCTTAAAACACAAGAAGAATCCAAATGCATCAATTCAAAACAGAAACATTATCCCTATTAAATCCCTATTTAATTGAACTGACCATCCCATGAGTAGAATACTGGCCAAGAAAACACAGCTGATAGGCCAGCAAATCACTTTGGTTTAAATTCTCAGTAAAGGCTTCATTGTTATTTCTTCAAGGTTAGTCGCTGAAATTCAGGGGAACTTGTGAACTAGGAAACTTCCCTAATGCCCCCCCCCCCCCCCCCCCTTCGTATTCAATTCAATCTTTATCACCTAGTAGCACCTGTCCTCTACAACCAACCTGTTACACCTGATTTACGATGCAGTCCATGATCTATTATGAATTGAAAACTTATTATGAGCAACTTATTATGATTGTATTATTATGTAGCCAAAGAAGAGCAGCCCTTCACCCGATTTACAACCCTACATGTTTTAATCTACAGAATCTAACTTTCCAACTGCTACGCGTCCAACAAGGCTTGTGTACGGTCCAAACGCACGCACACGTACAGGCATTGTGTAATTGTTGTTAATAAGCTAATAAATCACAAGAATTGTCCAAAACTCTGTTGGTTTTATTTATTTTTTTAATAGGCCTTTATTTGAATTCTTGGACAAGTAAGTTTAGCCTCTGGACAAGTAAAAAGTCAGAGCCAAAAAGTTAATGTCAAGCCCTATGAAGTGACCTGGACCCCCACAGTACAGGCACAGATGACTGGATAGGCGTCGTTGACATTCTTGAGGTGTGAGCCGGGCACGATCCACCTGCATCCGTTCAGGTGGGGCGGATGGTTCACGAGAAACTGGAGGACTGAATCGACAAGGAGCAGGAATAGGATGGGAAAGGGCAGGCGGGTTGGTGGACTGGTCTGTAGAGGTGACACGACCCGCTGGTCACGCTCCCGCAACCAATTGTCCACTTTAATGGACAGGGAGATCAGGTCATCCAGGAAGCTGGCGTCGTCCCTTGCCGCCAACCCACCCTTCGGAACCTCCCTCATTCCATTATGGTACACCCCCTGGAGTGACGCGTCATTCCAGTCAGACTCTGCAGCCAAGGTCCGGAACTCCACCGGAGACTCCTGGCGGAGATGGAGGAGGCGTTGAGTGGCATACAGTGTGGTTAAAAACCTTTATCATTTCATAGACGAACGTCAGGTAATGGGAACTGGCAGGGAGCTGACTGTCCCAAATCGCGGTGGCCCAGTGCCGCGCACTTCCCCCAAGACAGGATATCATGAAGGCGATCATCGCTCAGTCAGTGTGGTAGGAACTGTGTTACATATTGAAAATGAGATACCCCTGCATCTCCCCAAATCGCCATTGTAGTGCTCCGGTGTAAGGGGGAAGCGAATGGTTTGGAGGACCAGATGCGACAAAAGGTAATCTTAAAGTGTCCAACAGTGAACACCAATAGAGCGGAAAGAACTCCGCAAATAGGGAAGAATTAGGAGAACGAAAAACAGCTCCTACTTTCAAAACCGGAGAGCAATAAGGAGGGGACTGAAAAAAGGAAGAAATAATAGCGACCCGAAAATCTCTCTCACTCTCCAATAGAGAGAACACAAAGAAATAAAGAGAGGCAGAGAGAAACGGTAAAGAAAACTGTCTCCGAGAGACTAGGAAGTTAAACTGGAGCAAGGGACAGAAAATTCAAAAGAGAGCGATAATTCTAATAGACTCTAAGGGTTGTTTCGTTTTTCAGCTGGTTTGGTTCCCTTTCACACCTATTCATTTGCTCTGGTCCGAATCAGTTGATGTGTTGGTGAAGCGAACCAAAATGCAGCCGCACAAGCCACATGAGAACGTTCATTTCACTCATTGGTCAGATGTGTCTGGGGCGGGAGCAATAACGTAGTTCCTGAACTGCTCTCCAATTGGTCCGAATTTCCATGTGGGAAAACTCAAAAGAGATTTGAGAGATTTTGGCGTTGGTCATCGGTTATTACATCGTTTGCATTTATCACTTTAGGTAAACGATACAGTTTGAAAATGAGGCGCAGCTGTAAAATAATGTCCTGATGCACTGTCCGCGATTACTCGGATTCGTCATGCGCGAGCATGTTGTTGTTGTTGCGAAAGGGGAAATGCTCGTCTTCCTCATCCCATAATGCACAGCGTAGCTGGCTATGGGAGCTCGTCTAGTCCAAACATTTGCAGTGCTGTCTGCAGTTGGGTCGGACCAAGCTCGGATCACGTTCTCACCACAAACGAACCGCACCAGAGTTCGTTTGGAACCGTACTGTGACCACCTCTTCAACAAGGTCTCGGTCCGCTTGTTTGGTCCGCTTTTGGTGCGCACCCGAGTACGATTGCTGTGTTCACACCTGCCCAAACGAACCGCAGCAAGGGGGAAAACGTACCAGAGTTTGATTCAATCGAACCAAACAAGGCAGGTGTGAAACAGCCCTAAAGCACAAGAAGGCAAGTCCCTCGTAACTCCAAAGCAAGGCGATGGAGGAAAGAGGTCTCCTTAGAGTGCCTACCTACCTTACCAGCTTAGTGTCAGAATGAGAGAAAACAACCAAGCACCGAAAGAACTCGGAACAGGAAAGGAGCAGGCAGAAATCAAACGCTGGAAAGACTGAGACAAGCACGAATGTAGGGCACAAGACAATCTGACAGAAAACACTGGACAGTTTTGGAGACTACACAGAGGAGACTAAATACCAAACTAACAAAGAGGAACAGGTGAGATGAAACGAATGAGAAAACACAATTCAGTTGCGAGGAAGTGGAGACACAAAATGGAGGGAGAGAAGGAAAACACAGAACGTACTACCAGATAGAAAATACATATAAACAGAAAAAGCAGATGTAGACTAAAGCGTGGGGCCACGAGACGTGACAATATTATACATGCAGGTACAGGTGCTTCCAGAGAATTCTCACACCAAATCTGGTATGAATTGGACAAAGGGTGTGGGAGTTATTACATTTAAAAGGTTGTTTTATTGAAAATTTTATTATAGTGGCCCCCTTGACGCTGATTGAGGTTTATTTCATGTCGTCTTCATTTCATAAATTTGTGATTAGGTGTGCCAAGTTTCAAGTCTAATGATTTACCATCTCACAGGAAATTTTGCAAACATGTAAGAAAAAAATAAAAAGCCAAGCAAAAACAATAGCGTTTTAGCCCTATGGGCTCAAACCCTAATAATACACTTCCCTATTTAAAATGCCACGCAAACTCCAAACGGAAAGGTAGAATAACATCGTCATACCATCACACTGAGCAATCATCCTGGAGCTTTTTACACATTGTGGTAATATATAAAGTTTCAGTTTTCAGATTTCAGTTATTTTTTTATTATTTCTCTTTCAGTCAGTTGTGAGAAAGAGCTTGATGGCTCATGCTGGCATAATGAAAGGCTTTTGGGAGAGGCTTTGCTCTTTCTACAGGCCTGAGCCTGGCCTTCCCTTCCTGCTCAGCTCCATTTGATCAGCTTTATGCTGAGAGAAAGCAAGAGAGAGGCGCTGGGGACCATCTTCCTCTCAACGAGGAATCCTCTGAGGCAAGACTCAAGCATTTGTCTAAATACAGAGAGCTTTCCCACCACAAAGACGGTCGCCCTGGGTAAAACGGCAAGCACCACCCTGGTTTGTTTGTTGGTGAACAGAGGAGGGTGGGGACCGGAGACATAGAAGCAGGACTGGAAGTGAAAGCGCAGAGTTAAGGGGGGTGGGGGTGTTTGGGCCTCTCAGGAGCCTTACGTTTGCACAGAGAGCCTCCTGATTAATCAGACCTGGCTGCTGTAAGCCAGGCTCGGTCTGTCTCCCCGTTCCGAGAACAAAGCGCATTCCGATTAATATTTTATTGTTCTTTTTTATCTCAATGCTAACACCGCTCAACATGTTTTTGTAGGGGGTGAGGGGGGGTGCTTTTCATACTCAGGATCTGTGTTCTCTGTTATTTCCTTGTCTGTCTATTAGTTTCAGAGCTCTGAGGAAGTCTCTCTGTTGCCAAGGAGCCAATGATGAAAGACGCATCTCCCTTCTGCAGCTGTTCTAGCACTCAACACTGAGCTCATCAGCATGAGATCAGTTGGACTGGACATTATATTGCTCTCCCCTCTCCATCTTGTATTTGTTTCAGTTAACGGTTGTTGGTTTGTAATTTGCCAAATTCCTGTGTTTCCATACGCATGCATGCGCCTGTGTGTATTTTGTACGTGCACTTCCATGCACACCTTTCCCATTTTCCCAGGTGTATGCGCCACATAATGTTCACCTGCGATGATTCATAAAAGGTGCCGAGCCAGCCACGTTTCGTTTGCAAAGCTGAATGTTTCCTATCGAATCAATGTGAAATTATCAGGTTAAAACTGTCACAGGTTCAGGTCCTCTCCCACTGTGCTTCACATTGTCAGTGAGATAAGTTCTATAAACTCAAACCAGATGAGGAGCTTAGATTGAAAGTATAGAGCTTCATTTTATCCTGCCGGCAGTTAAATGAGGTAAGGGAGGTGCGTAGCTGGAGTTTGGCTGCTCTGTTGCCACTGACAACTGAGGTCACGCTTGAGGTTTTAAATTCTTTTTGTGGTGTAATTACCATAGTTTTCCCGTTCCTGTTCTTCTCAAGGAGACAAGCCAGATAAGGTGGTTGGAATCCCATCTGGCCTGTTTTATATGGTAGCCACAGGAAGAGCCCGTAATTGCCTTGTTAATTGAATTATCACACCGTGCTCCTTTGGGATGGGAGCCATCCCACTAAACTCGCTGGAGGTAATCCATAAAAAATATAGGGAAGGGCACAAGGACACTTAGTGATGCCTATTAATGCCACAAACGTTCAAGGCACTTAATATAGTATGAAGTGAAACATTACTTTTATGCATCCCCTGAGAAGGCTTGTAATCACCCATTGGTAGCATCAGTAAAAGTAATTTAAACACACCGGTATGTTCCACTCATTGCTGTAATTGCGATCTATCAGTAAGCTAATGCCTCTCTCCACAACTCTGTTATAGTAATCTGGACATGAAAAGAATATGCTTGTTTGAATTGACATCCCAGCACAGCCAATCCCAGGCCCGAGCAATATCTCAGGTGTGAAGACCAGAGTGGTCCCCAACCCAAGTCCCGGAGAGCCAAAAAGTCTTTTTGCTTTCAACTTAAGATCAGCAACCAATGAACATACAAGAAACCAGGTGAGATAATTTGGCTGTTTAAAGAACTGCTTTATTCAATCAATTAAATGATCAATTCATTTAATTTGTCAAATTGCTGACTAACATTCTCTTACTCTTAAACCAGTGATGGAGAACCTTCTTGAACATGGAATACTGTGCGTGTGCCATCTGTGGTGGCAGCGTTCTGGGACTGCACCTTTGCTTTGGGTCAGACTCCCCAGTCAGGCCACAGGTGCTCAACTGCAAAAAGCCAAGCCAAGGGAACTGCTGTATATCCTTTATTTATTTGTATTGAAATATTAATCTGTCACATGAGCCATTCCATAACGGGCTCAAAGCCCCATCTGCATGCTCCAGGGTGCGGATGTGTCACCTTGAGAGGCAATAGCTCTCCCGTGAATTCATTTCTCTTCTGGGAATGGTGCTCTCTAACCTCAGTTTTTTCTCCTTGTTTTTGCACACCAAATGCTAAATCTTTCAAGGGGAATTTAAAATCCGAATTTCAGAACTTTATTTTGTTTCATGTACCTGGAAAAACACCAAATGTACCAAGTGGCTCTGAAAGAGAACATAAGGCTCTGAAGTCATAGTATTCAGTAATAACATTAACTTTGCTTTATAATGCATGCATTTAAAGCATTTTCTGAAAAGTGCATGTGGTAGTATTGGTATTTATTCTTTGATGATGTCGCAATCAGGGAAACCATATCTGTTTTTGAACCAATGGAAGCAACCCATGGAGGACAGATGTTTGGGTCCTGGATAATTATAACATTCTGAAGTGGGGTTTCAAGTTGTTTTAGGCACTACACACTCTCACACACAAAAAAAACACACACAATAACACCTGGGCTACATTATCCATTCCTCATAAACATTAAAGGAAATTTAAGTCTGGTCTAATCTACTAAATGAAGCTACACTTGTGTTTTGGATTGATTTAAGTGTAGTGTGAACTCAGAACAGTGCTTTTAATTGTTTTAGTGCTGTTGGCTCTTCAGGGAGCTCCCATTACTGTGGAAGTGTTTGCATGCAGAACAAATAGACGAAGCAAACAGCAACAATTGAATGCTTTTGTTGTAAGCAAACAATGAATAAACTGAATAAGACATGGGGAGCTTTAGTTTGAATACTTTTTCCCAATATGATGTTATTTATCAAGGTTAGGTGAATAAACAAAGAACAAACAAACATAACGCCTTCTCCAAAATAAATACTTGCATTTTTGTCAGGATGAAGAATATTTTACAAATTGCTTTACCTTTGATTCAGTCCAATCTCCCTGTAGTTATTATAAGACATCCCAGCATCCCAGCACAGCCAATGACATCCCAGCAGTGTCACACACACACACACACACACACACACACACACACACACACACACACACACACACACACACACACACACACACACACACACACACACACTTGAAGATGTTCAGTGTGTCTATCACTATACACACGGAGATGAAATGCTTGGTGTATCAGTATACATAATTAAGGTGTACCTTATTTGGCTAGAGTGCATGTCACCTCACAGTTTGCATGCCACATCCAAAGAAAGAAGCATTTTAACAATGAACCGTGTCATCTATGCAAAATGCAAGAGGCCAATCCTGAGAACAGGGCTATGGAGCAAGCTTACAGTGCATTCAGAGAGTTTGAAGAGAGCACTGAATTCTTTGAATTCTTGTTTATCTATGTTTTCATAGTCAAATTAAAATATATTTCAGTGCATTTGAAATATATAGGTAACTGTATGTCAACATGAAATAAAGTATTTAGATGTCTTAAGAATTATATTAAAAATAAAAACCTGAAAATGACTCAATTGATTGATGTATACACCCCCTTTGTAATCAGAAAGGGCCAGGTGTATTCCATTTTCTTGAGAAATCACACTAAACACATTACCAGAGCCTATCTATGTTGATTACAAATCTAGCTGTGTTCAATTGCATGATTACAGAACTTTGTGAGGTCTCATATCTGATACAGCAGTTAAGATCAGTCACATTGTCATGAAGACCAAGGACCTCTGAGATAAAGTTGGAAGGAGGCAAAGCTTAAGAAAGGCAAAGCTTTGAACCTTCCTAGGAGCACTATTAAGTCCATTGAAAAAAGTACGGAAAAAAAAACAGCAGAATCCAGACAATACCAAGATCAGGCAATCCTACCAAACTGACCAACCAGATGAGAAGGCCTCTTGTGAAAGAAGTGACCAAGAGGTCAGCTACCACACTGACAGAGCTCATTGGCTTAAATGCGAGAAATCATCCAGAGATCAAGGATCTTTTGAGCACTTCACATATTTGGCCTTTTTTATTTCTGGCTAGACACCACTTCTGAGAAAAGCCAATATTAAGTCTTGTTTTGTTTTGCTTGGAGTTTTGGCAACTCAGTTGCCAGTAGTTTATCGTGTTTCACTGTAAATAATACCACTATTTACAATTCAGCCACTTACAATTGGGATGAGATTAAGCTGTAAATTACATCTGAACAAAAACGTCTATGACGTAAAAAAAGCCAAGTTACTCACGCATAGCCGACAGAGCGCTGTCTATAAAAAAAAAAAAAACTAGGCCTTCCTTTAAAAGTATTGATATCAAAATGTGGCCAAGTTACAACTAACAATATTGCCTATCGTAGCTCACACTAAATAAACTAGCTCTATTCCAAAGCAATGCTATCCAAACTTTCCTAAATTATTTAATGCAACTTGGCCCGTAGCTAGTCCCACTCAGTCTCACCTGAAACTACACAGAACCATGTGTGACAGAGTGGACAATAGTGTCTATCTGTGAGTTCATAAAAATATTTTTCACCACCAAAAATTTGTATTCCGTCATAACAACAAGGTAAAGCCAACAATAGCCTAAACGTATGCCAAAACTGCCGTGAAAAGTAGGGATGCACCGATATGAAAATTCTGGACCGATACCGATTGTTCAAATAACACAATCGGCCGATACCGATATTTTGTAATTTATTGTCCTATTTGTGCCCTGGCAAAAAAAACAAACAAGAATTCTGCCCTTCATTATACTTTTCAATGAGCACCAATTCAATCAGACAAATTGGCTTTCAGATACTCGTTGTAGTCTGCCACATGTCTTGTTTTTAAATGGCATTTGTTGCAAATAGCATATCGGTTTTCTTTTTCTGACACCTTGAAATGCGCCCACACAGCCGACATTTTCTTCGCTTATGTGTAAAAAAAAAAACAGTGCGGCACCGTAGATACATCACAGACACCCTCGCTTTTCTTTCGTTTAAATATTAATAAAATATTGCTCCGTTTGGCTATATCTCACCTCGGTGACTCTCGGCTAACAAGTTTATTCTGAAATTTGGTAATGTTACACAAATATTAGGCTATTGGTTGAAAATCTGTGGACTGGACAATACGTTAGCTTAACGTGTAAGTAGTAGGACGAATAATCTAATTCAGATGATTGTTATTGTATTTCATCATAGAAGTTCACAATATGAGTAAAATATTGCTTTGTTTGTTGCGTAAAACAATAATCACGCCTCGGCGAGCGAATACTGTCATGGGTATTTGCAGCCCCTGCTGTTTCTGCGGTCGTCAGGATGCTCTATCTGATTTTTTTCGCCTCCGTTCCGGTATTCGTATCTTGCCCGACAATTATTTCCTACACCTGTTTTGCGTTTCCTGCCGGCTATAAATACCTCAGGACTTCCGCATTTTGAAATTGTCTTTGATATGTTGATAAACGAAGTCGGTAAGGTATAGGAATTTCGGTCGCTGCATTCCTGGTTTGTACGAATAGGAAACGCAGCAAGTCCAGTTATAAGATTTAGTTGTACACACTCCTCGTTGTCATGTTGGAAGGTAAACCTTCGCCCCAGTCTGAGGTCCAGAGCGCTCTGGAGCAGGTTTTCTTCAAGGATCTCGGTGTACTTAGCTGCATTCATCTTTCCCTCTATCAGGACTAGTCGCCCCGTTCCCGCTGCTGAAAAACATCCCCACATCATGATGCTGCCACCACCATGCTTCACTGTTGTGAGCGGTGCCTGGTTTCCTCCAGATGTGACGCTTGGTATTCAGGCCAAAAAGTTCAATTTTGGTTTCATCAGACCAGATAATCTTGATTCTCATGGTTTGAGAGTCCTCTAGGTGCCTTTTGGCAAACTCCAAGCGGGCTGTGATGTGCCTTTTACTAAGGAGGGGCTTCCATCTGGCCACTCTACCATAAAGGCCTGATTGGTGGAGTGCTGCCTGGATGGTTGATCTTCTGAAAGGTTCTCCCATCTCCACAAGGATACGCGGATACGCTTGGGTTCCTGCTCACCTCCCTGGCCAAGGCCCGTCTTCCCCGATTGCTCAGTTTGGCTGGGCGGCCAGGTCTAGGAAGATTCTTGGTGGTTCCAACAGGGCCGGATCTAGGGGGGGGGGGGGGGGGGGGGGGGCGGAGGGGGCCGTGCCCCCCCAAATCTTTGCTGTGCCCCCCCAAAACTTTGACCATTGACTTAAAATAATCAATTGCTTTGATCGATCCCTAGAAAAAAGTTTTTTTTTTTTTTTTTAACCGATATTTTGCATTCTTTCTCAGTTCAGGAGACTTAGCCAATCATAATGTTCTATTCAAAATATCAAAAAACAACAACTTGGCAATGTATTTCTGATTGGTTGGTTTGGCAGTTTAAAACTGGGAGACGGACCGATCTGCTGTCACTCTTAGTGATGGGCAAAACAGTTCACTTCAGTGACACGAATCACTAGAATCAGTTCATTAAAAAGATTCGTTCAAAAGATTCGTTCACCGAATCGTTCAGTGCTTGGGCGGAGCTCCGACTGCGTACTGCGTAGTCCGACTCACTCAGTGAACTGACGGCCGAACAGTTCATGCGGAAGTGCTGTCGCTTTGACAAATGCGCCAAACTCCGTTTACAAATCTTGATATTTTAAAAGTTTCCTCGTTGAATATCAATATTGGAGGTGAACGCTGGTTTTCAATTACTTTTAAGTCTTAACTTGCTGGGCCTGATTCTGGCAGTTTGAGCCGCTGATTATCACTCAGGATCACGTCACGTTAACTCACTGTGTCTAGTAGCTTCAGTGAACGGATCACTGAACTTGCACCGTTACGTTACAGTTCACTCAGTGAACCGACGGCCGAACAGTTCATGCGGAAGTGCTGTCGCTTTGACAAATGCGCCAAACTCCGTTTACAAATCTTGATATTTTAAAAGTTTCCTCGTTGAATATCAATATTGGAGGTGAACGCTGGTTTTCAATTACTTTTAAGTCTTAACTTGCTGGGCCTGATTCTGGCAGTTTGAGCCGCTGATTATCACTCAGGATCACGTCACGTCACGCAGTGAACGAATCAGTCCACTCTGCACGCTCGCTGCCTCGCTCGGCGCCCGCCCGCCCGTGAATGTTTTTTATAATTTTTTTTTTTAATATAAACTTTATTTCGAACAATTTAGGAAACAAATTAGAGAAAAAAAAGAAAAAAAAACTTTCTAGTATACAACACGCAAACACGGTACTCATTTCGGCTATACAATACTTAGAACAATACGTCCGAAATGGAATAGGAAGAAGCAAATGCGAATGATTCGTTCAGCACAGCAGAACTGGTTCGCAAGGGACGAATCACGTTCGCTCGCGGCAGTCCCTCCCCCTCCCTGCACGGTGCACGCTCGCTGCTGATCAGATCCGTTCGTGAACTGAACTGAACTGAGAAATGAACGGATCTTTTCAGTAAGTGATTCAGTTCAGTTCGTTCACCCAAAAGATTCGTTCTTTTGAACGAATCGTTCGCGAACGACACAACACTAGTCACTCTACATTTGTCGGTGTTTTTGTCTGTCACTTGAAGAGGTTAACGTTTGCCCACAGAAAAAATAAATAAAAATAATATAGGTCTAAAAGTTATTCTGTTTAAAAGTTTATAATTAAGCCTGTGTATTTTGAGTCTTGTCTTGTTGTTTCATTTTAGTGGTTTAGTGTTATTACTGTCTGAGGGGCTTAGTGGTGGTGGTTTTACGCAACGTTAGCTAGCTAGCTAGCTACAGTACTAGTTTACGTTAGACTAGCTAATCTAGCTAGGTAACGTTAACTGTTAGCTAGCTAATTGTCACCGTTATAGCTAAGCTAACTAACGGTTAGGTCGCTAATGTGTTTTTCTTTCTTTTCTTATTCTCTGTGCTCCACGGTTCTTCTTTCCTTTTGGTGACAGTTACCCTACTTGCTTATACAGTATTAGCCTAAATCATTATGCATCGATTTTTGATTACTAAACCAAAGCACAGTAATGTTAACACAAATGCAGCTCTAGTTGTACATCCCGGTAGTTCAGAATCTTCATGCTCAGTATCGGATCCTGTGCCCGGTCCCAGTTCGGAAGAAAAGGCAGTCGGGGGTGCTTCCGTGGATCTCGGCCACGATTTAAATGATAACACACCATCTCAGCCAGTTGTAAAAGTATTTCCCAAACGGGAGTTTGGCAAAAAGGCTCGTTCTTTCAACCCAAGCTGGTATCAGTCACGATCATGGCTAGAATATTCAGTGAAACTAGATGCATGTTTCTGCTTCCCCTGTCGCAAGTTTTCAAGCACAAATGACAGAGATCTAGTTTTTACCAAGACGGGGTTTATTAACTGGAAAAAGGCATTAGAAAAGGACAGGGGATTATACAGGCATGCATCTAGCCATAGCCATTTGAATGCTGCACGATCATGGACAGAACTGAACACGAGAGTGGAAACTGGTGACACTATATCATGTCTCTTGGGAAAAACACAGGTTGAGAAAAACCGATACTACATCAGAAGCATAGGGGAAGTGGTGCAGTTTCTGGCTGTGAATGAACTTGCTTTTCGTGGAAGCACTGAAAGTCAGTCCGAAATAAACAATGACAGTGATATCTCTGCTGGGCTGTTCCTGAAATTGTTTGAGTACACTCTGGCTAAGGATTCCAAACTTGCTGAAATAGCAAAAAACATCCCTCAGAATGCAAAGTACACATCAAAAGGCATTCAAAATGAGATAATTAACACTAGCCAGCAGCAGTGCTTGCTGCTTTATTTCTTGAAAACAGTCCTGAGATTTGGTGTAGTGGTAGTTCAGCGTAATCACTGAATGGGTGATGTAGGCAACTGTAAGCTCCATGTTTGGGACAAAGACTTTTTTTTTTCTTGATTTAGCTAAAGAGCACACAGCTTTTATTTAAAGGGATAACCTTATTTCACTTTGGTACAACATAATTAATTTTGTGGAGCTTACCCCATTTTATTTGCATAAAGCAGCTGTCATTTGCCAGGGTGGTATACAATAGTTAGCTCTGCTGTTAGCGTTCTACTTCTGCATAACATGTAAGACTGTTGTTATACTTCAAATATTATGTTAGGCTATTATAGAAAAGTGAGTTAAATGATTTTAATATTCCAACAATAGGAATGTCAGTGCCAAAAAACAGTATTGTCTGCCAAGTTTCCTTCTTTTTTTGTTGCAGAGCTGCGAACTGTGCTAACTTCATTTTTATCTGAATACAAACACGCATAATTAGGCCTCAAGAAATACAAATAGTGGCCTCTCTGAACACCCCTACACACATAACATAACATAACATAACATAACAAGGAAAGACGAGAACAGGCCATTCAGCCCAACAATACTTGTCTATTCTTACCTCTAAACTGTACTAATAGTGTCTAACAATGAATCAAGCCGGGCCTTGAACACCCCCAGTGTTTCTGCCTCCACCACATGTTCAGGCAAGCTATTCCACGTATTGACCACTCTGTGTGAAAAAATATTTCCTAGTGTCTGTGAGAAATGTATTCTTTGCCAGTTTCCATTTATGCCCCCTCATTCTGCTAACCGAGCTCAACTTGAATAATTTCCTGTAGTTCACTTTGTTGATCCCTTTAATAAATTTAAACGCCTCAATCAAATCCCCCCTAAGTTTCCTTTTACTAAGCTTGAAAAGTCCTAGCATTTCAAGCCTTTCCTACCCGGGATAAATCTGGTTGCCCTTCTTTGGACCTTTTCCAGTGCCTCTATATCTTTCTTGTAGTAAGGTCCCCAGAACTGCAGACAGTACTCTTAAGTGTGGTCTGACAAGGGCATTGTATAGTGTGAGTATGATCTCCTTAGATTTATACTCAATACTCCTGGCTATGTATCCCAGCATCCTGTTAGCTTTTTTTTTACCGCTACAGCACATTGACCAGACCCTGATAGGCTTTGATCGACTATTACTCCCAAGTCTTTTTCTGCATGTGCACATTCTAGTTTTGTACCCCGCATAAAGTAATCCTGCCCTATGTTTTTATTCCCCACATGTAGAACTTTACATATAGTTATATTGAATTTCATTTGCCAGGTTTCTGCCCACTTCTGGAATTTGTTTCAATCTTCTTGGATTACCTTAGTAGCTTCCAGACAGTTGGCTAAACCTCCCAGTTTTGTATCATCCGCAAATTTAACTAATGTACTTTCAATATCCGCATCTAGGTCATTTATGTAAATTAGGAAGAGCAGTGGACCCAGAACCGAACCCTGTGGAACTCCACTTCCCACTTTACCCTGCTCAGATAAGATCCCTCCTACTACTACCCTTTGTGTTCTATCCCGTAACCAGTTCCGAACCCACTCTGAAATGCTTTTGGAAGTCTAAGTATATAATATCATAGGCCTTGCTCCCATCTAGACACACGTGCATGTGGTTGCAAGGATACACACACACACACACACACACACACACCCACACACACACAAATATATGCAAACGAGGGGAAAAAGCCTGGGAACTGTATGGCACACACAGTGCCCTAAATAAAAAGGTGCCCCCCCTAAATTTCTGTCTGCCCCCCCAATCACAGCAGTCTAGAACCGGGGCTGACGTAAGCGTGTCCTTCTTGAAACCTGTACTGCACCTCTTCAACAACCAAGTCCTCAAGTCTCAGGACGATGACACACAGCTCACCACAACCATCAAAGGGGGAATTCTGAAGTATCACAATGAAAAATATGACGACGACACCACTGAGAAGCTGCTTGACATGGCTACACTTCTGGACCCTCGATTCAAAACCACCTACATAAAAAGAAGAGAGGGTCGACTTCATGAAGACAAGAGCTGCTGCAGAACTGGAAAGCCTCGTGGCTGAACGTGAACGTGCACAGGCAGCACCAGCAGTCTCCATTCCACCACCAGCTGCAGCTGCTGGAGATGAACCAGAGCTTCCTCATGCAGCGAAGAAGGCAAAGAAGACTTTGTCCAGCTACTTTAAGAAAGCAGGCTAAGGCACCTCCCAGCCAAGCAGAGCATCGATTGAAATGGAGCTCAACATTTATCTCCAGACAACTGAGCCTGATTCAGAGACCAACCCTCTGGAATGGTGGAAGCAGCATGAGGTGAACTTCCCATTAGTGGCCATGCTAGCCAAAAAGTACTTGTGCATCCCCACCACTAGTTCCCCATCCGAGCGGGCCTTCAGTGCTAGCGGGAACATAGTTACAAGTAAGAGGTCATGTCACAAGCCAGAAAGAGTTGACCAACTTGTCTTCCTAGCTCTCAACATGTGAAACAAAATGGTGAAGCAGCATTTGTCACTATATTTATTTTGTTTGCACTTTTATTGATGGTTAAATGGTTGATACTTGAAACAGAGTGTTATGTTTACTTTTTATATTTTATATTCATATATTTATTTTGTTTATTGGCTGCACTATTGGATATTTCTGAAACAGAGTGTTGTTTACCTTAATATTTATTTTGTTTGGAAAATGTTTTTTTTCTTTTGCTCATTTGTGACAGTTCTGCTCAACGACTGAGATGCACTCGAAGTGAATCTACAAACGGAGAGTCTTGAGCTGCTGGGACTTTGAATACCATGAGCAATCCTGGGTGGTATTTCACAAAGCAGGATTACTGAGCTAGCTGGACTATCCAGCTAACTGAGTAGGCTAATCCTGCTATGTGAAATACCCCCCACGCCTTTGTAGCCAAGACAGCTGATTATTTGGACATGCAGTTAGCTAGATAGCTAACTGTTAATTTAGTTGGCAACGGCTTGGTTTGCGTTAAACAAAGATATATATCAGAACAAAAATGCTTGTAAATGATAAATTGTTTGGACATGTGGCTAGCTAGATGGCTAACTGTTAGCTTAGTCAGCAAAGCCAAGGCTTTGTTTGTGCTAAACAAAGGCTGTGCCCGAATCAACGCCGTTCTAGATCCTACTATTGAGTATGCTAGCTAAGTAGCCTACACTTGATAAAGTAGGTGAAATGTTCTATAAATTTAGTGTACTTTAAATCCCTGGATGCTATACTAATTTCCAGTTTTTCATTAATAATAATATTGAGGATATTTTTCGCATAACTTACTGTAACGTTATGTCAGTAGTAAGCAACATCAACATTAGCTTACACGGTTGTAATACGAGCACACAGGATGCAATAGATCGGGCTCTGTTTCGGACACAGCCCCGAATAACAGACAGATAAGTTAGGCTAAGATAAAGATAGATGGCAAAAACTAAAACTTACCCGATTACTGAATATCTCAACTTCAAAGTACTGGAGAAAGCCAGAATTGCTTATACTAGTGCACTAATATGTTGTCCACCTGTGTATACAATTTGGTAAAGATATCTACAGACTTTCCTTATCCATTGGTATTTTTCCCAAAACAGGGCCCAGGTGTCCCAAAAGCTATCCAAACCTCTCCAAAAATAAAACGTGCATATCTTTCTGTCTAGGCATGTCAATAATCAGGAAACTTTATTTTAATTTTAAAACAGTTTTTGTAATACAGAATGTGAAGAAAATTAACCTACACATGTTTTGTGTTTGTGTATGAGGGTATTCTCTTACAAAGCGTGTCCAAAAGTGCCCAAATACCTCTCCGAAAAGGATTACTTACCCTAATGTCATCCAACCAATCTGCTTTACATTTAAAATGGCACTGTACTTCAAAATTTGAGCAGCATAAGCCAGCAGAATAACAGGTTTATCGATAACAAGCCTTCAACATGACTTTTTACAGCAAAAGTAATAAATTATACATCACTTTATTTGGCATACCTGTCTGTTACCATCTCCTACGACAGAGGTGTCAGGTGGGGGAGGGTGTCTTCACTGTCCTCCCTGAAAATGACAGAAGTACATTACTAAGTAGAATCACTAAAAAATTAGAACACTAATTATCTCAAAAGGACAAATGGCAAGTATTACAATTAAGTGAATTTAAAAAAAAAATATATATATACACATATATACAGTATATACATTAAAGAATCTTACATCCACAGTACGTCTGATATTAGCTCAAACATAATTAGCAATCATAGCTAACTAGGATTTATGAATTAGTTTGTCAGCTTGCACAAACTAAATTACATTATTATAATACTGTAATGTCTTTACTGAACCGTGAAATAAAGTACGCTACAAAACAAACCCCCTTAGCAGGCCATGAGCTCCTTTCCAGCCTGTGACAACACAGAAGCTAACTAGCTAACTTCTGCGAGAATCCATTTATCACCAAACTAAAAATACTCTAGATAATAGCGCTCCATACTGTTGATGATTATGATGATGAAAATAACAATAATAATAATAATTTGTATTACATATATTTAAAAACACTTACATGTCCAGGCACGGGTCCATGCCACAGAGTCATTGCTATACCTGAGGAGTGACTACTTCACCTCCGAAATCACTGCGGTGCAGCACCTCCAAAACCTGAGCAACTGTGAAATAAGCGCTCTTTTTTCCACCGTTACTTTCCACGTTCGCGTATAAATGTATAAAATAATCGTAATCCTTGAAACAGCAAAGACATATGACCAGCGCAATTACACCATACAGCAAAGCACGTACACGTAAAGAGAAAAGCTAGTCTATGACGTACATACAACTCCTCTCTTTTCCCATTTTCTAGGTCCTAGCATGCATTTAATCATTTATTTATTTCCAATTTTCCCCATGCAACATATCCCATTTTCCTCGCCACGTTTATTAGCGACTCATTGGAAGATGATAGGCTATCTACTTTTGCATTGATTTAATTGAATGTAATTGAGTTAAGAGGTACGTTTTTATTCACAATACGTGCAATAAGAGTGAATGTATGCACCAAGTTTGTCATTGGGATGGCAGGTATGAAAAATAGACCATTTTAGCTCTTATGATTAACATTTTATTATCCATTTTTTAAAATACACACTGTAAACAATTGCTGTAAATTTACAGACAAATTCTAACAGTATCGTACTGTTTCTTTGTAATACAGTCCTTTACTGTGTACAACAATGCATTCTGGGCATTATGTTAGCGCTAACGGTCGGCGGAGACAAGAACAGTTTGTTACTGTAATTTGCGTTGCATCTTGGGAGGTGAAAAATGCCCGGGAAGTTTTTTTTTAGTAGCAAAGCAACAAATCATATTGACATATTATTAAGTGTAGCCTTAGCTGTAATTAAATTGAATTACAAAAAAAGACTGCTGCAACAATTAACCCAGCAGCAACTGAGACAGAAGTGGGCTGCAGCGACAACCGAGCAGCAACTGATTTAAGGATCTGACGGTGAGTTTCATTTTATTTCTTGGTTTTGTTTCTTGCATCTATAAAATTGCATGCTCTGTTTTAGGCAAATTAACTTCTGTGGCTGGCTACTAACAGCCTGGCAGGTGGGGGTTTAGCTCTAGCTCATGTGTGCACCCCCCACTGTGTTACGGGGAATTGTAGGCTACAACGTTAGATAGCTATCTATCGAAGTGATATGTAAGCAATAATCAACGACGAGGTGTACGTTACACGGTTTTAACCGCACGACGTTGAGGCGAAGTGGTTGCCTCAGCGGAGTGCGGTTAAAACCGTGTAACGCACACCTCGGAGTTGATTATTGCGCTTATACCATGGTTACCAACAATGATTATATATAGTTACTTTCATATTTATCGATTTTTATCGATTTAATCAGCTGAAATTTAAATATACTTCCGCAGCTCTTTGGGCTTGTTGTTTTTGCGTTGTCATGCAAAACAGCTGGTTGGTAGTTCTAATTGAACAGAAAACATCTCGTTGCTAATTCTATTTCTCGTTACTAGTTCTATTTAAGTGCGTTGCTATGCAAACCCTCTCGTCGTTAGTTCTGAAAATAATTGATTCTATTGGGGGGGAAAATAGTTCCTTCTCGGTTATAACATACAATTGGCACCAATTTTGGTTATTTTTGTCATGACATTATTTAAGAAAATTGTATGAAACCATAACTCAATCAGATTCAACATTACCTCCCTCTCTCTGTCTTGCTTTTTAAAAATGGTTTGGTCACGCAGTGTGTAGCAGATTCGCATCATGATGTCCTATGGGACCATCTAAAAAATACTACGGAGTTTGTTAGATGTAACTTATCGAAGAACTTTCGCTGGATAAAAAGTTTTCTACATATAGCCTATAGGCTACAGATTAACATGCTTTGTGAAGTAGCCTAGCTTGCATTCACAAGCAGTCAGCGTGTTGCCGACGTCAATTTACATGCAAATTCCTACTATGATAAATTTGTATTTCCAACTGAATAAATAATGCACTAACCACAAAAATGTTTTGCTATATTGAAGTAGTTGTAACTAAGATATCTGCCGAATACAAACTTTTTTAAATCTGTAGATTAATGTTGTTTACCGATTTTTATAAATCAGATGTATGCTGTTGCTACGGCAATGTTAACTTCTACCTTAGAGACGGATTTATGGCTCGCAGTAAAAAAAAAAGATTAGGCTACGCATTGCACATAAACACCATGCGCTTTGCTAACTCCGTGATAATGTAACAATGGCTAGCTATATAGTTACCTCGCCACGTATTGCATTTGCATTATCTGAAAAACAATGACAAAAGTTTATCGTAGCCAAAGTTAGCCTACTATTTGCAGCATACTTACGAGGCGAAGTAACGTAGATTAACCATGTTCCGTACAGTAACGATGTTCTGTACAGTTAACCTTCTCCCGCCATTCATTGAATAAATACTTCCTGGCTATGAATCACATTTATATCTGTGTCATCGTCATTTCGTCCTCTTTCATCACTGACCAAGAGATAGTGCACCCCGCCCCCCGGTCCAGTGAGATACCCGTAAGTATGCTAGCTGCACCCGCTCATGCTAACTCATGTTCGAGGGGGAAGCTAACGTCCCGACTGCAGCACGGGTGGGGAGACGATTAGAGCAGCGAAAATCTACATTTCGATTTAATTTATGCTTCCCACAGTAACGTTACTAACGTTACAGTCTGCATGAAATGATTATTATGTTATCACAAGTTGAATAAATGCTTTGAAATGGGCATTTTTTACCGTCAATTCAGCACAATGACCGCTTGGCGCCAGTCTCACATCAAGGCAGCAACTCTGTCAACAGACGCTGTTTGCACATCATCGGTCACATGACAAAATGATTTATATCATTGATTATAATGATTTTATTTATATTCACCCACATTTATTCACACACACTAACGTTATATAATTTTAAGTTAACAACTTGATTCAAATAAAAAATAATTCACATAACATTAACTAATTAACATAACATTACTGATTAAACTGAACACTAACATTACACTGAACACACCACTGAACTGAACTTAACATTAACATGATTAACAATTACTAATCTAACGTAAGTCAAATATAAGTTATTCTTTTTAAAGGAAAGTAAAGAAAAGCCAGGGAAAGAAAAGAAAGAAAGATGCCAAGAAAGAACAAGCAATATTCAAAGGAAGTGTTAGGAGTAGCAGTAGAGGAGGTGAAGGCAGGAGCTAGTTTGAGGAAAACTGCACAAAAATATGGTATCCCTCACACCACCCTGGCAGACTACAAGAAAAACACATATTCCCACAACCCCCACCCCAATTCAGCCCTGACCCCTGCAGAGGAGGAAGCCCTCCTGTCCTTCATCTTCTGGATGGCGGACCACGGTTTCCCGATTACCAGATCCCTGGTGAAGGTCCTGGCCATCGGGATAATCCGGGAAAGTGGGAGAAGCAACACCACCAGGGTCAATCTTGAAAAGGGGCCTAGTGACATGTGGTGGTCACGGTTTAAGGCCCGCCATCCAGCACTCACCATGAGGACGGCAGATTCCCTGGACAGGGCCAGGGTCCACGGCGCTACCCCCGAAGCCATTGAGGGCTTCTTCTCCATCTACGAAGCCCTCTACATCCAGCATGATTTAAAGAACAAACCCCACCTGATCTTTAATTGTGATGAGACTGGCTTCGGGGACAAGCCGAGGGTCCCGCGAGAAGGTCTTGTGCCAGACCGGGAGAAGGCACATTTACCAGCAGCAGCAGACCACGCGGCAACACATCACGGTCCGCTGCTGCGTGAGTGCAGCTGGTGAAAGCATTCCCCCTTTCATAATTTTCCCTGGCTGTCTCCCAAGCACAGCATACAAGCTGGATGGTCCCCCCAATGCCCTCTATGGCATCCAGCAGAAGGGGTATATGGATGGGGAGCTGTTCTTAAAATGGCTCCACCACTTCATTAGGTATGCACCTGAGGAGAGACCCATCATCCTCATTATGAATCAGCACGAGACGCACGTCTCGAAGGAAGTGATCGTCTTATGCAGGGACAACAAAATAGAAATTCTCTGCCTACCTGCCCACACAACTCACATCCTCCAGCCCCTTGACATTGCTGTGTTCAATCCCCTGAAGACCGCCTTTTCAAAGATGGCATCCAGGATGGGTCTGGTGCGGGGTGACTTAGTAGTGGGGAAAAAGCAGTTTTCCCCCCTCCTGAAACATGTCTACCCCACTGCTGTCACCGCCGAGAACGTGAAGGCTGGGTTCCGCAAGGCAGGGATCTTCCCTCTGTCGAGGGAGGCTGTGGACACAGCCCAGGTAATGTTAATACAATAATTCTTCCTCTAAGTTACTTGCATTTCTTTTAAAAGTGTGCTACCCACGCCATCCAGCACTCCCACCACTCCTCCCGCCATCGCCACGCCATCCAGCACTCCCACCACTGCCTCAGCCACGCCATCCAGTGCTTCCACTACCAGCGCCTCAGCCAGTGCTCCACTTACTGGGACAAATATGTCTGCCACTCCCTCCGCCACTCCAGCACCTTGCCCCACCTGCAAGAGGGTGACTCCAAAAAACTACCTGGTGGCAGCTGGGATAATTCCGGAGTCACTTGCCAACGTCCTCATGAGCCCTGCCTTGGAGAAGCAGGACAAGGCGTCGCCTTCCTCTCCCAGCCCGTGTAATAACGAGCGACGAATATTTTAACCTGGTGGCACAGAAGGAAGCGGAGGAGAAAGAGAATGAAGACAAGAAGAAGAAACGGAAGGAGGACATGGCAAAAAAGAAGGAGGAAAGAAGACAAGCCCAGGAGGAAAGAAGACAAGTCCAGGAGGCAAAAAGGCAGAGAAAGCAGGCACCACCTCCGGCTGAACAAGATGGAGAACACTGCGCCATCTGTAGGTGTCTTGTCCCACCTGGCTCTGCAGATGACACCGTAGATGAATGGGTGCAGTGTGAGATATGCCAGTTGTGGTTTCACCTGCAGTGTGCAGAGGTGATGGAAGTGCCTGACACCGAGTGGCTCTGCATGAAATGTTGTCTGCATCCATAAACACATATTACACACGCACACACACACACAATTTTTGTTAGTTTGTTTTTTATCTTAATCTGGAAAATAAAGAAAATTGAATGGATTAATTAACATTTGATATGTTTTAAAATAAAAATGTAATACTACCTTTCTTCTGCTTCTTTAGTTCATAAGGTTGTCTTCAATCTTCAATTGTGAGCCATTTATTAATGGCAAAATGGATGCTAATAAAATAATAATTTGATTATCCACTGACGGTTGGTTTTTAAAAATCAATGATTTCAATGGCGAAAATCGACGTTAATAATAGTCATATTGATCAGTTGAACGTTAAATAATAATCAGTGTAAAAAGGGGGTGATCCCAAACGCGCTACAAGCCGGCTATATAAACAAGGATATAAACTTTTTTTCATTTGACTCTGAAGAAGACGTCGTTGACGTCGAAACGTCAGTCTTATTAAAATATTTTGTTTTGCTCTGAGCTCTGTGTGCTCCAGTCCTCCTTATCTCGGGTTAGTCCTAGCGAAGTAGTCCGGGTTTGGTATTCTTTCTGTTAAATAATAATCATTATGATTATAATTAACATCCAACTAATCAATATGATCAATATTAATGTCCATTTTCGCCACTGAAACAGAACAGAACTCTGTACAGAACATCGTTGGTATACTGTACAGAACATCGTTAAGCCCTATGATTTTCCGTACACAGGCGGAGGGGGGCTTTTTCCCACTTTTCTCAAATACTATTGGTCCAAGACACATCAATCAAAGTGTAGACTGGCCAATGGGAAATTTCCCCGGAGAATGAGCACACAAACTTGCTTGTCAGCCTAGCAACAACAGAGGAGTGGCCGCTGACATGCGCTGAAGCAGGGAAAACTGTACGGAACCAGGGGCGTGACCAGACTTTTTTGACTGGGGTGGCCCAAGTGGGGCACTGACTTATGCAGGGTGGCATGAAGTACGAGCACCAACCCAGCACCCACACGTCAGAATAGCATTAATTTACCATTTTTGTCTCCACTACGCACTACCCATATCTACTTTAATTTTGTTTAGTTAGTTTTAAAGCCAGAGGGACGTTTGTGGTGTCATATGGAACTACTAGATGACTAAGGCATCCATTGGCACCGAACATGTCATGCTAGACTGGTAAGGGGGCTAACACGTGTTAAATATCGGGGCTAACACGTGTTAAATATCTGGTTGGAAAATATCGCTCCAAAGTTAGGCTACATTTTGCATTTGGTACATTTTCCGGCCACACCCCAGAATGAGTGCTGCATCTTTCCTCCGCATCAAGAGCTGTTTTAACCGTCCCGCGTAAGGTAGTGTCGTTTTTAAGCGTACTGGCCGCTGTTTGCGTGATTTTAATTAGACCTAGTTGAACGCTGATCACATTATCTACATTGGTAGTTTGTGCTTGTTCCGCGATTGGCTGTTAGATTGTTAGATTGATAGATTGAACGCTGATCATATTATTTGCTTTGCTAGTTTGTGTTTGTTCCGCGATTGGCTGTTTGCTAGATTGTTAGATTGACTAGGCTGTTAGTTTCGTGTTATTGTGCTTTTTAACTGGTAGTCCTTATTGATCCGTGCTTGCGAAGTGTCTCACACAGCTGTTAACCACTTGCAATCAGCTGTGTGCATTTCAAAAGACGTCTGGAAGAGCGACACTATATAGACTGAAGTTACACGTTAACTTATCAGAGTGCTGCATCTTTCCTCCGCATCAAGAGCTGTTTTAACCGTCCCGCGTAAGGTAGTGTCGTTTTTAAGCGTACTGGCCGCTGTTTGCGTGATTTTAATTAGACCTAGTTGAACGCTGATCACATTATCTACATTGGTAGTTTGTGCTTGTTCCGCGATTGGCTGTTAGATTGTTAGATTGAACGCTGATCATATTATTTGCTTTGCTAGTTTGTGTTTGTTCCGCGATTGGCTGTTTGCTAGATTGTTAGATTGACTAGGCTGTTAGTTTCGTGTTATTGTGCTTTTTAACTGGTAGTCCTTATTGATCCGTGCTTGCGAAGTGTCTCAAACAGCTGTTAACCACTTGCAATCAGCTGTGTGCATTTCAAAAGACGTCTGGAAGAGCGACACTATATAGACTGAAGTTACACGTTAACTTATCAGAGTGCTGCATCTTTCCTCCGCATCAAGAGCTGTTTTAACCGTCCCGTGTAAGGTAGTGTCGTTTTTAAGCGTACTGGCCACATTAGACCTAGTTGAACGCTGATCACATTATCTACATTGGTAGTTTGTGCTTGTTCCGCGATTGGCTGTTAGATTGTTAGATTGATAGATTGAACGCTGATCATATTATTTGCTTTGCTAGTTTTAGTGCGGCAGATAAGCAAACCAATTGTGCATTTTATGACTAAAGCATGAAACTTTCAGCATATAATCTACATACCCCAAGGTTTTATTTCAGACGTGGAAACACTTTCTGTCCGACCTCTGGTGACCTTGAGAGGTCATTGACCTCAGCATTGCATTTTTCCACTTTTTGCCCCATCACTCACCGTTATAATAATGTATATCTTTGTTAAAATTGCACTTATGTTCTAATAAAGACATTTATTTGCTCAGCCATGGCCTTGTGTCCATGTGTGTTAGTTTGTAGCATGATAATACAGTTGCAGACCAGCAGTGATCGAAGAGATGGGGAACCCATTTCTTGAAGAGAGTCAGGATCTTCTGGTGCTTGACTCCAAAGATATCATGAGTTCATCAGTTGCAGACACAGTGAGGAAGGTGGAGTCCTTGGGTGCACAACAGTACAAGACATTTGTGGAAGAATGGCTGGAGCAGCAAACAAAGCCAGTCACAGATACACTTCCCAAGAACAAGATGCCTCTCTTCAGCCACCCGCCAGTGAAAACACAGTCAAAGCAGAAGATACAACTGGAAGCACTGAAGCGTGATTGCAATCTCTTCTCGCGGCTGTATGTGTCTTGCCAAATACGTGATGGCAATCTGGATCAATTCTTCAGCCACGAAAACCAGGAAGCACCACCATCTTTGTCTCAGGGTGGGAAGATGCGGTTTGGTACAAAAGCAGACCTCTTGCACTGCATAATGACTGATGACACTGACTCACAACCTGCTCCCATGGTTGATGCTGTGTTCCTTGACGGTGCAGCTGTGGTCCAGATGCTGAATCCTGGTACAGCAAAGACCTTCCAGGACTATGCAGACAGTGTCTTTGTGCCGTGTGCAAAATCCCAGCTTGTGAAAACAAGGCGTCTTGATATTATCTGGGATGTCTACATCCCAGACAGTCTGAAAGGAACCACCCGACAGAAGAGAGGGAAGGGAATCAGGAGAAGGGTGATGCCAACCACTCTACTGCCAAAGCACTGGAAAGACTTCCTGCGTGTTGATGAGAACAAAACAGAATTGTTTGGATTCCTCTCCCAGCAAGTCACTTGCATGCCAGTAGATGAGGGAAAAGAAGTTTACGCAACTCATGGCAAAATGGTGCTCTGCTCTCCTGCCCAGTGTGACTTGACAAATCTCACTCCATGTTCTCACGAGGAAGCAGACACACGCTTGCTTCTGCATGTGTCAGATGCTGTTCAGAAAGGTTGCAAGAAGGTGACTATTCATACTGTAGACACCGATGTTGTTGTCCTGGCCGTGGCCATGTTTAGGAAGATCAAGCCAGAGGACATGTGGATTGCTCTTGGTAGAGGCACCAGCTTCAGATATATTGGTGTTCATGAAGTAGCCAACAAGCTGGATCCAAGTACCTGTGCTGCTTTCCCATTGTTCCACGCACTCACGGGGTGTGACACAGTCTCAGCCTTTGCTGGAAGAGGAAAAAAAACTGCTCCATGGGAGACATGGAAGGCTTCGCCTGAAGTGACTGAGGCTTTCAATGAGCTCCTGCAGATGCAAGCTGATGTGAGTGAGCTGTCCAAGTCACTGCTGGAGCGCTTTGTGGTACTGATGTATGACAGGACAAGCGAAACCACAGAGGTGAATGAAGCTAGAAAACAGCTCTTCACTCAGAAATCCAGAGCTCTGGAGAACATGCCACCAACAAAGGCTGCGCTAGAGCAACACATTAAACGGGCCACCTATCAGGCCAATGTCTGGTGCAAAGCCTTAGAAACTGACCCTCAGCTGCCAAGCCCTTCTGATTGGGGCTGGGTGAAAGAATCAATGGGATGGCAGCCACTGTGGACCACCCTTCCAGAAGCCTCACAGAGCTGCTATGAACTTATACATTGTGGCTGCAAGAAAGGGTGTACTATGCGCTGCAATTGCAAAAAGGCTGCCCTCAAGTGTACTGCCCTTTGCTCATGCTCAGGAGACTGTTAGGCCACATGTGACTATACTGAATTAATAAAGTCATTGTAGGGTGGGTTAAGAGATGCCAACATGACAACACTGCTTAGTTAAATTTAACACAAATTGTGCAAAGTCCACTTTTTTGAGTTTTCGTATTTGTGTGTGGTGGGTGTTTCCCCCATTTGTTCATGTATGAAAATAAAACACAGTTGATATATCCTATACTGCTGTCGAAATGTCGCCTATTAGCACCTATTAGAGCAATTTTAAGATGATCAGTGTGTTCCACAACTCTCCTTTTTGATCTGCCTTTATGCCTGCAAAAAAGTGAAAAAAGGAGTTTTTGACAGCCCAAAATGTGTTCAACCTCTGACAAGTACCAGAGGTCAATTCTGAAGTGTTTCCACGTCTGAAAACAAACTTCATGATGTATAGAAACACTGGAGAAAGTTTCATGCTTTAGTCATAAAATGCACAATACCTTCCATATACAAGCTTATCTGCTGCACTATTTGTGTTTCTTCCGCGATTGGCTGTTTGCTAGATTGTTAGATTGACTAGGCTGTTAGTTTCATGTTATTGTGCTTTTTAACTGGTAGTCCTTATTGATCCGTGCTTGCGAAGTGTCTCACACAGCTGTTAACCACTTGCAATCAGCTGTGTGCATTTCAATAGACGCCCCCCCCCCTGTTCCCCCACTCCCCCTCCCCTCACGGACACTGTTTTCCACTCTCCTCCTCTCTACCCCTTCTGTGTCCCCCCCCCTGCTTCTCCACCTTTTCTCCCCTGTCTGATACCGATGTATCCCACCTCCTACTCTCCCATCACCCCACTACCTATGCCCTCGACCCTATCCCTTCATCTCTCCTCCAGGCAATCACCCCAGATATCCTCCCGTTTGTGACCTCTCTGGTGAACTCCTCCCTGACCTCTGGCTGCTTCCCCTCATCCTTCAAGAGAGCCCACATCACCCCGATCCTGAAAAAACCCACGCTGGACCCCTCCAACATCCAAAACTACAGACCGGTATCTCTTCTTCCTTTTCTTTCCAAAACTATTGAACATGCTGTTTCTAACCAACTGTCTTCTTTCCTTACCCAGAACAACCTACTAGTCCCCCACCAGTCCGGCTTCAGACCTGGCCACTCAACGGAGCCCGCACTCCTCTCCGTCAGCGAGATGCTTCACGCAGCTCGGACAGCCTCCCTCTCCTCTGTGCTAATACTCCTAGACCTCTCTGCCGCCTTCGACACCGTAGATCACTCCATCCTCCTGTCGTCCCTGTCTGCAGCGGGGATCGGCGGCTCGGCCCTGGCCTGGATTGAGTCCTACCTCTCGGAGCGCTCCTCCCAGGTTGCCTGGGCTGGTAAAGTATCGGCACCCCGTCCCCTTATCACAGGAGTCCCCCAGGGCTCAGTCCTTTGCCCCCTCCTTTTCTCCACCTACACCAAATCCCTTGGCCCTGTTATCACTGCTCATGGTCTTTCTTACCACTGCTATGCTGACGATACTCAACTCTTTCTCTCCTTCTCACCCTCTGACACTCAGGCGTCAGCCCGCATCTCCGCTTGCCTGAGAGACATCCAGAGCTGGATGGACAACCACCATCTGAAGCTCAATCCAGGCAAGACTGAGCTCATTTACATTCCTGCTCTAACCTCTCCCCCTCTCAATCTCTCCATTTCCCTAGGGGACACTCCACTGACCCCAACGCCCTGTGCCAGGAACCTCGGAGTGGTGATCGACAACAGACTGTCCCTCTCCGAGAACATCGCAGTGGTAACCCGGGCGTGCAGGTTCTTCCTGTACAACATCAGGAGAATCCGCCTTTTCCTCACCACCCACTCAACCCAGCTCCTGGTCCAAGCGATGGTGCTGTCCCGCCTAGACTACTGCAACTCTCTCCTGGCTGGCCTGCCAGCATCGGCCATCAGACCCCTTCAGCTTATCCAGAACGCAGCAGCGCGCCTGGTCTTCAACCTCCCCCGACACTCCCATGTCACCCCCCTGCTCATTGACCTCCACTGGCTACCTGTGATGGCTCGCATCAAATTCAAAACATTGGTGCTCGCCTTCCAGGCAGTCCGAGGATCAGCCCCTCCATACCTCCAAAAGCTCATCAGACCCTACACACCTACCAGATCCCTGCGTTCAGCCTCCTCAGGACGACTGGTACCCCCCCCCCCACTTCATACTAGCACCCGGTCTCAACGTCTGTCTGTCCTGGCCCCACGGTGGTGGAATGAGCTCCCCGTGGAGGTCAGAACAACAGAAAGTCTGACCGCCTTCAAGCGCAGATTGAAGACTCACCTCTTTAAGCTGCACCTCTCTCCACCCCTCCCTACCTCCTTGTGACCTCCCTTGATTGTGTTCTATAAATCCTTGTTTAAGTGGTTGAAGCTTCTAGTTTAATACTTGTAAGGTTACTTATTGGCTTACTGTTGTGCACGCCAATGATTGATATCGTGTGGTCCCCCACCCCCCCCCAAAAAAAAAAAAAAAAAAAAAATATATATATATATATATAATCATACTGACTGCGCCCGGTGTTTGAATTCGTATTTACCTTTTAGGGTTGTTTTTAACGCACTTGTTTCAGGTCGGAAAATGCACTAATGTACGTCGCTCTGGATAAGAGCGTCTGCCAAATGTCTAAAATGTAACATCTCCCTCGTTTTCACAGCCTAATGTAATGATGGCACGTAAAGTTAACGTTATGTTATATCATGAAGATAAAAAAGACAGGGGAAGCGTTTTAGCTTACTAACGTTACAGTTTACAGTGGCTGAGGCTAACTACTGTTGAGGAACTTGAGGCTATACAGCTAAAACTTTTTTAACCACTAGCCTGTGGGTATCAACAAAAAAGTCTACTCGCATCTTTCAGGAGCAAGTCGACATGCGACAAGTAGCGAGACATCAATGATGTAGCCGGTCACGGTGTCCGACGAGGAGAACTGGGCTGCGTCCCAATCCAGTTTTTGCTCCACCCTCGTAAACTTCACTTGCAAACTTCACTTGGGGGAATCCCTTTTGAGACCAGGATGTATCCTCGGTCTCTATTTTAAGTGTGAGTCCAATCCGTTAGAAAGCCAAGTGAAGTTTGTGACATAGCCCCTCCACCCTCAACTTTTCTCAAGGGAACGAGTCTGCAAAAGAGTAGACTCTGCAAGCTCATATTACCCACAATTCACATCGAACGTCCTGTTCAGTGATAATCACGTTAATGTTTATCGCGGTATTATACATTAAAAGCGCATACAGAATGGAAAAGACGCTGTATAGGCTAATAAATACAGGTTAATCAAGTAGTAGTTTGCTATTTTGTATTTCATGGTTTAGCAAATTGCTTTATGCAGCAACAGTGTAGCGTAGGCCTACTGTGTGATGTAGGCTACCAGGTTCTCTATCTTAATCTTGCTTTTAAACGGATTATTAGGCTACTCGTGTCTAAATATTTTTCCGTAGCCTATAATTTCCCAGATAGCCAAACAATTTAATTTCGCAATAACCAAGACAAATAGGTAAATAAACTTGTACAGTATTTTACTAGGCTTTATCCACATTTGTGCTGACGCAAAATGCGTTAATTGACTATGTCATGCGAAGTGATCAATGAACAGCACATATTTAGGTAAATTTGTTTTTCTAGCTTGAAAGCATGCATTGCGCTAAACGCTGGTTCCAGCAATTTAAGAGGTTTTTCTTTCTTAAGAGGTATGCTTTCTAATGTATAAATCGTTTTGACCAAATCGAAAGTCTTAAATTACATTCTTTAACGTGATGAGGGAAAACGCAATGCTAACGTGCAACTCACAGAAAACGCTGGGATTTTTTGCCAGTTAATTATTCAGAATTATTGCCACCCTTATTAAACAATCTCACGTTAGTAATCGCTTTGTCATTGTCATTTGTTAATCATTAGCCTATATATAATTGATTCAGGGACTTTGTTTGATTGACATAAGCAAGCAAAATAAATGGAAACAGGTTGAGAATATGTTCGGTTTAAATGCTTTATTCCAGCGCACGGACTGTCCTACATATTTAAATGCTACACGATTTTATGACAAAGAAATATGCTTGCCCACAAAACTTGCTATATTTATTGATATTTGTTATTCAGTAAATCAATTGCTTGACTGATAATTAATGTAAACAGGTTGAGAGTTTCATCCGTTTAAATGTAGTCTACGGTGACAGGCGTTTTACATGATCCGAGATCCCACGATACGCCATTGTGCAGCAGCACGGTTACTTCCGAGTATAGATGGGGGTGAAGTGCGTCTCAATTCAAATAACCCGCTCCGCCCTCGCTCCCTCCCACTCGCTAAACGCAAGTGTATACTCCTGTTTTATTGGTATGTGCGTCACATCCTCCCAAGTGAAGTTTGCAAGTGAAGTTTACGAGGGTGGAGCAAAAACTGGGATTGGGACGCAGCCTCTGGCTCATTACTGCCTCTCAGGTTTAAAACTGAATGCACCTATACACGGAAGCTTGGTTTACTCGTCAAACAGGTAGTCCTGCGGCTCCCGCCTCGACTGGAGATAGGCTACCCCAGGTGCCACCCCATATGATTGGCTATCAGATTCCAGGGGTGGCCCATGCCACCCTAGGCCACTCCCTAGTCAGGCCCCTGTACGGAACATGGTTAATCTACGTTAGCCGTCTGCCGTAGGCTACAGTAACGTTAGTCACTGAGGAAAATAAAGTAGGTAGGCTACATTCGTTTATTTTATTAATTCACTTTATTTATTCCACTTATTTTCTAGAACGTCTTGGACTCTGAATTGACCGGTCATGTTTGCCATTCCCAGGTTGCGTAGTACTAGCTGGCCAGGCAGGCAGCGCATTAATTTAGAACTGTGATTAAACTTGTGACCCGGATGACTGACCGGTTATACAGAATAACGACCAGTCATTGACCAATCAGTATCGAGTATTCACCCATACCATGGTATAAACTAGTATAACGTTAGTTGGATAGCTACTTGCTGAATGTAGCTAGCTATCGATAGCTGGCTGATGGTGCATCCACAACTAACATCAATATGAAATATTAAAGGTCGTTTAATGTAATGTTACTGGAAATTGTATAACGTTAGCTGGCCAGCTGTTATGAACATCTAACGTTAGCTAACTTGCATCAACTCAGCTAGCTAGCGAACTGGCTAATTTGTTCCACAAAAAGGGAGACAACACTGAAAGATTTTATGTGTGTCTCTGAGACCCCTACCCAAAGTTCAGCCTCCAGCAGCAGAAAAAAGTGCCCCACCAATCAGAGTGATCACACTGTATTTTTTAGAGATGAAAATTATTAACGTTAATACTTTTTTTTTTAAATATCATGACTTTCTTTTTTAAAATTTAGCATCATGTCACATTCACCGCCCGAGGTAGACGAACTGGAGACGGCAGGGTCTGCAGCAGCCAAGTGAGTTTCTTTAAAGAATGCGTGCATGCAACAAGACCGGGTTTTAAGAGCAAATGTAATCTAAACTGTTAACATTATTATAAAATAAATATCTGATCTCTTCATCACTTGCTTGAGTTTAATGTAAAAATATTAATAACGTTATCTGAACGTTTTTGGCAGACTTATAGTTCGCTAATTCAGTTGCCTAGCTTGCTCTACTTGCTTGCAAGCAGCCACGTGCTGATCAACGTGGCCAGATCTTGTGAGAGTGATGTTGCTGAAACAGTCTCCCTAATCTCCTGCATTGATGCTTGTGAAAACATTTTGACTTGTAAACCATCAATCAATCAATCAATATTTATTTATATAGCGTATTTCACAACAAGTTGTCACAATGCACTTCACAGCAAAACAGTAAAACCCAGCCTAAACTCCCCACAAGAGCAAGCCAAAGGCAACAGTGGCAAGGAAAAACTCCCTGGTGTAACTAGGAAGAAACCTTGGAAGGAACCAGACTCAATGGGGGAACCCATCCTCCTCTGGTCGGCTCAGGGTCTAGGGCTTAAGGACCAACATGGTCAAAACAGCCAATGTCCATGATACTACAATTTGCAGCAGCTAGATAACAGTCCAGATGTGGCGGCAGTGATGGTGGGGAAACGAGCGCCGATGGTGGCAGGAGCAGCTGGCAGCGGTGGTAAGGAGGGAGGGGCAAGCGGCAACGGACAGGAAGCCGGACAGCAACTCTCGAGATGCGGGGCATATGCCCCGCCGGCAGAATGTAAAAAAAAAAAGAGAGAGAAAACAGTTAGGGGAAGTGTAATAGAGTAGCAGGAGCACCAGCTGGAGGGGTGGGGGGTGGGGAAGGGGTGGGAGGGTTGGACAGGTGCCCCCGCCAGGAGTAATCTATGGCTGCATAGCTATGAAGACAGAGTTTGAGGAACCATGCAGTCATGAGAGGGAAAACAATCCTACCCACCTATCAAGAGCCAGCCCAGGAAGATGGGGTCACAGCTGTTGACAGGTGACAGTAAGGAAAGGATGCCACCCCACATTACTCTATGGCTAAATGCTTCTCTGGTCCTGTCTCCAGACTATAGCTCATTATAAGCCTGATCATAGAGGTGCGTTTTTAATCTAGACTTAAATATTGAGACAGTTTCTGATTCCCTTATAAGTTTTGGTAGGGTGTTCCACAGTAGTGGCGCTCTGTAGGAGAAAGCTCTACCACCCGTCAAGTTTTTAGATATTCTTGGGACTACTAGGTAGCCTGCGTCTTGGGAACGGAGTGATCTTTTTGGTTTATATGGTAAAAGCAGATTACATATATACACTGGCGCAAGTCCATTTAAGGCTTTAAAGGTCAGAAGCAAAACCTTAAAGTCTATCCTAAACTTAATTGGTAGCCAATGAAGCGATGCTAGTATTGGGGTAATATGCTCATATTTCTTAGTTCTAGTTAAAATGCGAGCGGCTGCATTCTGCACAAGCTGGAGATTATTTAGCAAGGACTTTGGGCAGCCAGATAGCAGGGCATTACAGTAATCTAGCCATATAAACTTATTATAAACTTATAATTTACTATTATTATCATCATTAATATTTTGGTACCTAAAACATTAGCACTCAAAATGTTCCCCTGCCAATTCTGTGCACACCAATGCAACACTATATTTGCTTATACAAGGCACATGCAAATTCATAGAAATATTCCAAACTCAACTTTCAAGTGTGGCATGCCCAGTTGTAATAGGACATTTACGAAATTTGCAGCTTTTTAAAACACACCAATTCAGACATCATGCAAAGGAAAAATCTGTGGTTGGGCCTAGGTTGTGTCGTGTTGATCTAAATTTAACATGTCATGTGGATTTTTGCGATGTTCGGTGTGACGATTTGACAAGTTTCTTCTCTCATTTGAAGACTCATATTAAAGAAGGCACAGCAGTTGCTTGTCCATTCAGACAATGTAATAAGAGATTTACAGTGAAATCTACATTCACATCACATTTGAGTAGAAACCACAAAAGCTCCTCTGAGGGAAGTCTTGTTGACTCAATTCTACAGGCACCTATTCTGAATCCAGGCAGCTCCCATGAGGTTAATGAAAGTAACTAACAGTCTGACATACTGTGTGAGACTTTGAATAATACAAGTGATGAGCAATCAGAAATATGCCCAGAAAATACTAATGAAGCCTTTTTTTTGAAAAACGTAGCCCTGTTTTACCTTAAGTTGCAGGCAAAGTTATTGCTTCCCTCCTCTGTTATTCAAACAATTGTGGCGGAATTTCAGAAGATACATGCCATCAGCCAGTCACATTTATTTTACAAACTCAATGAAAAGTTGATTACACTTGGTGTCGCGGAAGCTGATATTAAGAATGTCATTGAGGTGCTGAAAACAGAAGACCTCTTTACGGCTTGCAACACTCAAGCATTGAAAACAGACCAGAGGAGGAAAACCGTGTTTAAGAATAGCTTTCATTATGTAGAGCCTGTACCCATTTGTCTGGGACAGAATGAAGACGGTAAGGAGTGCTTTGCCCAATATGTCCCAGTCAAACAGACAATTCAATCACTCTTTTCATTGTGAGTCAGTGAGACAACAGCACAAAAAAGCTCATTCCCATGTCCAAACAGAAGATGTCATTCAAGATGTTTGGGATGGCAGAAATATGGCAGAGAACTTGTTGTTTAAGACCAAGGCCTCACCATTAGCCTTGATACTCTATCAAGATGCATTTGAAGTGGTAAATCTACTGGGCTCCGGAAAGAGAAAGCATAAAATACTTGCAGTGTATCTGACTCTTGGAGACATTTTGCCCCATAATAGATCTAGTATTGACCAAATGCAGCTTGTTCTCCTTTGTAGAGAACAGGACTTTAAATTATTTGGCCAAGAATTAGTCAGGGGCCCGCTGGTCAAAGAACTTAAAGATCTTGAGGTGAATGGCATTGCTTTGCCTGATGGCCAGATCCGCAAAGGGACGTTGTGTGCTATCGCAGGGGACAATCTTGGGTCACACAACATAGGAGGGTTTGTTGAAAATTTTAGCAGGAGTCTGCACTTCTGCAGATATTGCGAAATCAATAGAGACATGTTTCAGTCTGACCCATTGTCTAAGGGCGTTACTAGGACAGTACAATCATACAAAAATCACATACAGAACAAAGATTTAGATGCTATTGCCAATATAGGTATCAAGTTTGACTCTCTGTTTAATGAACTTGATTTCTTCCATGTCTGTCAGCCTGGGTTACCTCCATGTCTCGGCCACGATCTTTTAGAGGGTATTGTCTCTTTTGATCTGGCATTATACATCAGTCGTCTTGTATCAGAGAAACAATTAACTTATCCAGACCTAAATCGACGCATCAACCAGTTCAAATATCTTGGGAACGATGCCAAGGACAAACCATGTGAGGTTAACCCGGGGGGGGGGGGGGGGGGGGTAAAGCTAGGTGGGCATGCTGTTCAGAACTGGTGTTTGCTACGACTGTTGCCAGTGTTGATTGGGGATAAATGAGGTGTGGCAGCTAGTGTTGCAACTTAGGCAAATTGTTGAGCTGATTTGTGCACCAGCCATTTCATCTGGTCAGGTGGCCTATTTGCAGGTTCTAATTGAAGAATATCTGCATTTTCGTATACAGGCTTTTCCGCATCACAACCTGAAGCCCAAACATCACTACATCAGTCACTATCCAGAACTCATTGTCCGTTTTGGGCCACTTATTCGGCTGTGGACACTGAGGGCTGAAAGCAAACACACCTATTTTAAACAGTGTGCAAGAAAATTGCACAACTTCAAAAACTTATGCTCCACCCTTGCTGAGAGACATCAGCTTCTCCAGTCTCTGTTAAGTGCTGGCAACCTCTTCCCACCTGATGTTGCTGTTGAAAAGGGGGCTGCATTTTATACAAGCGATTACAATGAAGAGATAGTGGAATCAGTTGCACATCATAACTTTGAGCCAGAGAACACGGTCATTGCCCATGAGACAACTGTGAAGGGCACCCAATACAGAAAGAACATGTTTGTTGTGATTGGCAAAAGTGAAGAAGGGCTGATATTTGGTCAAATCCAGCTGATTCTCATTCATAGGGCTTCTGATGTCTATTTCATCATAAAAACATATCAATGCCTTGTTGACCTAGGTGTTCATTGTCTTGAGTCTACTACACCAATGCAGAAAAACTACCGTTGTGTTAAACAAGAGAGCCTGCTGGACTACTATCCCTTGCCTGACTACAAACTATGTGGCCTGTCTTTAATAGCTCTTCACCACTCTTTCCCCTCACTGTAGAATAATGCCTGAATTGGGTGAGGAGATCAGGAAAGTTATACTGGCAACTTTACCAAATCTTCCGATGGAGACGCAAGACAAACTACTCGAGAAGATATTAAGCTGTGGTCTGGAGACCAAGGAAGATCTTGGTTATGTGAAGGAGGAGGACATGTCAGACCTGTTGCGACCCATTCAGTGCAGGAAACTCCTGGATGCTTTTCAATTAGGTAATGTATACAATTTGATTGAGGGCTTAATGAGGGGAATACAATTAGCATTTTTCTTGGGAATACAAAATCTCTTATTTCACCCATGTTAAGTGCTCTCAGTAGCTTAAAATATCTTCCTATCTTTAAGCCTATGTTATTTCAAGTACATGGGACTTCCATGTTCAAATGCCCCAGTGGTATTTGAAAGAGTATTGATACTTATTTATTTATTTTTATTTTTCTTATCTTTTTTAGCGCCAGAGAAAGTCCCCTGCCGTCGCTCACTTTCCCTTTCAACTAACTCACCACTTTCAAGTCCCTCGGCAGCCAGCAGCCCCAGAAGTTCGTCAGCAAGCTCCCTTCCAAGCACCCCAGAGTTCAGCAGCCCATGTTCAGCCTCACCCACATCCATCACCTGGCCAGAGACATTTCAAGTCCGATGGGACCAAATGCCGACTGGCATACGGTCAGCAATCGCAAATGGCAAGAGACCCACCCCTGCTGATCGGCGGCAAATGATCAGGTTTCTTGCTGACGAGCTGCGGAAATTTGAGACCAACCTCACCCGATCACAGTGTCTGACAGTTGCTCACAAAATTGTCAGACAGTACCCGTAGTTTCGCAGATGTTCTTCATGGAGGGCAGTTGATTGGAGGTGGGTATTCCTCACTTCTTCTACAACTGAAAGTTCACATCGAGCACCTCAACAGAAACAACACGCTTGTACGCCGTCGAATGCAGAAGTCAACAGGAGACAGACCAACCAGAAGGCCCACCGACTCCTACGGGTGTACCAGATGGCAGCCAGAGTTCCCGCCAGGTGAGAGCGATGAAACCCTTGAAGACAAAAGGAAAAGGTTGGAGGAGATTTTCCTCCATGAGGGTGTAGCCGGGGCAGAGAGGGCAGAAGTCTCAGGTCTCATGGAGGCAACATATTGCCTCCAACGTCGCACAATTAATGCAACACCATCCCCTACCATTGAAGTTATTCAAAATAAATGGCCCTACCTTTTTGTGCAGAAGTTCCTTTATGCACATTTTGAGCTTCTCACTGACACCAACATCCATAGAATGCTGGAGCTCTCTATGGAAGAGTGCGGAAAGGCCATCATTCAATTCTTCAGGAGCAAACCGACTAATGAAGAGGTTCGGGCTGTTCTTGCCATGGGAGAAGATCGTGAAGTGGCCTCCTATGTCACTCAGCTGCTACTAGCACACTTCAAGGAGAAGGATGGACTTATCCTTCAAGCAGATGTAAGTTAATTAATATTTCTAATGACACCTACTTCCTCCAATCATTTTCAGTTGTGGTATTAATAATATCTTGTTTTCATTGGTTGTGCTCTGCAGGTCTCTGCAACAGCTGCTGATGTTCAAAGAACCCTCACCCTACTCCAGAGTCCTCGAATGATCGTACTTGGTATGTATACTGTTACGATCCTGGGGAAGGTTTGGACCTAAATGCACGACTGGGAGGCAGATTCAAGAAAAGGGGATATTTATTAAGCGTTGGGGTAGTCCCAAAGCTGTACAGGAAAGTCAAAACAATATATATACATAGAACATAAATTAAGTCCTATACGGACTGCTCCAAGCCGGAGCTGGACTTTAAATCACGGTAGGTTCCAAGCCGGAACCGAAGGGGAGCAGGACTGGAAGTCCAAGCCGGACTGGGTGCAGGAAGTGCCCTACTGTTCCAAGCCGGAACTGGATAGGGTAGGTGGAGGCGTAAGCACCGGGTCTGGACCGGGAGGTCCACTCAGGAAAACGGGAGCCGGCACGGAACTTGTTCCAAGCCGGAACTGGACTTTACTGGAGGTGTACAACACACCGGCACTGGACTGGAACTGGACTGGAACTGGACCGGGAGGTCCACTCAGGAAACGGGTGCTGGAACGGAATACGTTCCAAGCCGGAACTGGACTCTCACGGAATGGTGGGCTATCCACCGGGACTGGACTGGAACTGGACCGGGTGAATCACTCAGGTACAGGTACTGGAACGGCGCGATTGTTCCAAGCCGAAACTGGACTTTACTTGGGCGGAGAATCTCTCTCCGGGACTGACACAGGAACTGGACCGGACGGTCAACTTGAATCAAGGATAGAAAGCAGAGGTTAGTAGCAGGGTACTGCAGACAGGGTTTCGACCGGGAGGTCTTAAAGGAGGTTTAGACGACAGCCAGGGTTGTAGCTGGCGAAAACCCGACGGGGCTGGGAGGTGAGGCGTAGCTCGGGTAGGTCTCGTCGGAGCCGGCAGTACTCCAGGAATCCTGGAACCGTAACCGAAGTACAGGAGGTAGCTACGGCCGGACAGGAACGACAGAGTGAGTTAGCCAGGCAGGACTTGGCAACGGATCTAGACCCGAGCTGGAGGTGGGAGTACCGCAACACACTCACGCAACATAAAGGGAAAAACGAACACTGCTACAGGGAGGCTGGAACCACGGCGTCTGGAGATTTGAAGGGAGACAAGTTAAGTAGCATGCAACAGCGAATGTTACGGGAGGATAGCTACCAAACCGCAGGACAGGTAAGCAGGTTCACAAAGCGAACAGTAGAACACCGGACCAGAAACGTGACATGACATTAACTAGGAAGGTTAGTTAGCGAACAGTAAACAGGGTCTGAAGGGTTACACACGTAATGAACCGACAAAGAAGGGGAGACAGCAGGTGGGTTAAATAAGGGAGTGAGATAGGAATCAATAAGGCACAGGTGCGGAAAGTAACCGGGAGTGCTTGCTAATTAGACAGGTGAGGAATGCAAGCAACGAGAGGGGAAGGCGATAGGCGGAAACTAAAGTGGGAAACAAAGAGAGCCAAACAGAGGGGAAACGCCCAGCCTGAAGCAGAGGGGAAAACACGGACAAGGGAATCCAACAAGACACGGAGGGACATGGCAAAACCGGGAAAACGGACTGGATGGGAACGGGACGTCACATATACATTATAAATTAAATGATTTGTTGAAAGTTAACTTTGATAGCCATCTTTATTGTATTTTAGCACAGCTATGAAAGATGCCCAATGAGAATCATGACCACTAGTTAAAAAACAGGGTGTCTGCAGGTCCTTAAAATGTCTTAAATTCAATTTAAAGAATATCAGGCCTTAAAAGTCATTAAATTGTCTTAAATTTGAATTTATGAGGTCTTCATTTCAACATAAACATTGTATCTGATTTTATTTATTCATTTATTTATTGTCAGAATTAGTCAAGGTCTTCTGCAGCAGAATCAAAAATAGCCAATAAAACTCTAAGCCAACCTATAGTAATGCTTACCTCCACGGTGAACCTAATATACTTACCTGCTACACTTACCTGTTGGGAAAATGCGTATTCTAGATAAACCAAACTCCCTTTATACTTACCTGTCATACTTACCTGAAATCGGTCTTAAATTTCTTTATATTTGGTCTTAAAAAGGTATTTAAAAGTATTAAATTTAACTCTCTGATACCTGCAGACACCCTGAAAAAGATAGTGTTAGTGAGCGTCTTGGGCCTGATTCTAATTTGAGATACACACTCATATTTCAGAATTAAGCCTGCATTGATGGAAATGTTCCTCTCCAAGATGCATTTTAAATGTATGATTGGTCTTTGGTTACAGGTGAAACTCTGAGTAAAGGATGTTGGATGGTCAGCATTGAAGGATAAGTGATATGCGAAGGGTCACAGCCAACATTCATCTCTGGGCTTGCTGCTGTCGTTGCATGTTACTATAACTTCAATTATGAGTACGAAGAGGCTGCATGCACTCTGGAGTTCATTCAAAGGTAAGACTGGCTCATATGTAGATTCTCTTTCTCTCTCTCTTGCTGAATATTGTGTTGTTTTTCTTGAATTCTGTCTTTCAGACGATTCACCAAAATCAACCCCGAGCGTGGATCAAAGACCAGCAAGCAGAAGGTGGTGTCCAGAAAGACTGGACGACTTGTCCAAAAGAAGCCTGCGTCTGTCAACCCTCATGTCTCCTCGCTTCTTCGGAAGCTGATGGATTTTGAGTGGGACTTTGTTTAAATCAGTGAGTGCATGCACACTTTGAATACATATTAGAAGTATTTTAAAATACATTCCAAATACTTTCTTAGATATTTAAAAAAAGTTCTCTCAGAATGTAAGTAGCCCCTAGAGTGAAATATGTTATTGTCTGCTATACACTCAAGGCATTTGTATTTGAGATCAAAAGATGAACATGAGACAAAAGTACAGGCAGTCAGTTTTAATTTCATGGTATTTACATGCACATAGGTTTTACCATTTTATAGAAATATTGTTGTTTTTGTGTTGGGTCACCCTATTTTTAGATTTAGAAAAGTGGACGAATGAACTTAAGAGTTAACATTCCTTACAACTAGTTTATTCCTTACAACTAACTTCACAGACTGTTTTGTTTAACCTTCTTTTATTGTTATGGATCACAAACCTCTGACCAGAATATTGTGTTTTTATTTTGTCTTACAGTCTCGGTGACTCCTGTCTCGTGACTCCTGTCTCGGTGAATCCTGTCTCGGTAAATCCTCATGTCTCTTGAAGAAGCTTATGTATTTTGAGTTGGACTAGTTCTAGGTAATAATATGCCTGTTGCATTAATCCCTTGCTTGTGAAATGCCAGTTTCTATGCCTAAATGGCATACTGATTCAATTCAGACCAGTGAACATTAGTTTTGTGGAAAAACTATGCCGGCATTACTTTTTAATTTAAAGACATTACTTGCCCATTTTTATGTTTTTTTTAATCATTTTTAGGTTGAAAGAGTTGAAAGTAGAAGTAGAAGTCTGAACCGTGTATTTGTTCCACCCATTTACTAAAGCAGCTGATTTCACTGATTAGCTCTTCCACCTGGCCAACAACCAGCTAGGAGAGCTAATTAGTGAAAATCAGCTGGTTTAGTAAATGGTTAGAACAAATACATGGTTCAGACTACTACTTTTACTTTCTACTCTTTCCATCTCTGGTTTTCTTTGCCGGGTTTAATTTATTTCCCCTCTTGCGCTACCCATATGGAAAATGTTGTAAATGTAGTCTATACTTTGTTGACCAACATATAATGTTTATGTATGTTTTCTTACATGATAATGGTCCCTTTCACACAGATTTTGTATACGGACACCCTAACCTATATTCGATTATATTTAGTGGGGCGGCATAGCTGGAAAAACCACAACAATTGTTCACTTTGTGATAAAAGCACCAAATTTGGCACACATGTAGATAAATGAAAATATCTGGATATTGGGACATTCTGGATTTGCCCTATGTCAGCCAGGGGCGCAATGCTGTTCTGGTATTTGTATTTTATACCTATTAGACAGGTCTAAATGTATTCAGTAAAGATTTTCTCAGGGGTTTTGGCATCTTTAGCCCCTACATTTTCAATTAAGCTGAGTTTTGAGTCTGATTTTGCCAAAAATCCAATATGGCGTCCAGAATAAAATCTGGCCGCCATAATACCATTGAATGGGGTTTCCGAAAATTCAATACGGCAGAGGTTAATGGCCCAAGAGGCAAATTTGTTCCTTGTGATAGGAGGCATCTATATACCAAATGTTATGACTGTAGATCAAATGAGTAAAGAGGGTGGAGCATTCAAAGTTTACGTTTTCAGATGAGTGCTGTACTGCCCCCTGGTGGCCAAATGGCAAAACATTTATGGAATGGCCTGTTGGGGTAGGCCTATACATGTGTGCCAAATATCATATGTTTTCAATGTATGCAAAAGGGTGATCTGGGACAATATATTATTAGGGGGCCAAGCACCGTAGCACTTAGATAGGTGTCAATTTGAGGTAGTGGGGCGGCATAGCCAACAAATCGTTCACTTTTTCATAAAAGATCCAAACATCGAAAACACATATTTGGCACACATGTATAGGCCTACCCCAACAGGCCATTCCATAAATGTTTTGCCATTTGGTCACCAGGGGGCAATACAGCACTTGTCTGAAAATGAAAACTTTGAACGCTTCGCCCTCTTTATCAGTTTGACCATTAACCTCCACTGTATTCCATTTTGGGAAACCCAATTCAATGGTATTATTTGATTCTGGCCATCATAATGGATTTGTGGCAAAATCAGACTCAAAACTCAAAGCTTAATTGAAAAAGTAGGGGTTAAAGATGCCAAAACCACTGAGAAAATCTTGACAAAATAAAATGTGACCTGTCTAATAAGTATAAAATACAAATATCAGAACAGTATAGCGCCCCCTGGCTGACACAGGGCAAATCCAGAATGGCCCAATATCCAGATCTGTTCATAATATATTAAGCTACCTGTGTGCCAAATTTGGTGCTTTTATAACAAAGTGAACGGTTTAGCTATGCCGCCCCACTAATTATGTTTTTTTTATATGCTAGTTCAGTACCACATACACATTCTGTGTATGCTAGTTTGGTATATACTATTTATGTATGTTTTCACACATGATTATGGCCCCTTTCATACAGATTTGGATAACCAAGTGCAATTCTTATAAGATTTAGACCTTTTGCATTAGGGATGTGCATTCCGAATCATTTTGATATTCGAGTATTCTAAAGGGGGGAAAAGCGGATATTAAGTTAATCTAGACTTTTTTTTTTTTTGAGTTAATGGTAAAATTATGTTTATTTATCACATTGCTCTAATTCTGTGAGTACAACAGTGTCCACCAGTCGAATTAGCCAAATACTATTAAACACATCCTTTTTACCTTCATTTCGCGAAACTAAAGTGGGATCAATGGCGCTGCGACAAATATTAACAACACAACAAAAACTGGCCAGATTATCACTGACATCTTGGGCCTGTGTTTCTTCATCTTTGCATGTGAAGAGATTGTGCCTCATGGAACAACATGATTTCAATGAATGTTTTTAACAGTTGATGAATAATTACACTCCAGAAAGGATATGGCTGTACTTTGTTGGCAAGTTTACTTTAGAAAATGTACAGGTTTTAAAATGTTAACTGCTGCTACAGAATTCTTTACAATTCACAAACAGACATTTATATCAAGAAACATCATGTACAATAGAGAAAGGGGTGATGAATAAATAAATGCAGATAAAAACGAGTAATATTTTAACCTAGAAAATAGCGTACATATAGCATTTTTACAAACGTATCCAGACATGTTTGTGGGTCAGATGGTGGCAAATAAGTAATAGTACCAATTTTCTTAACATAATAGTATTTATGATATTTGCAAACAGAATTTTGTGAACACGAGGATATCTATGCTCTGTAGGACCACACAGGTTTTTGATAAAAATCCAAATAAATAAATACATAATAATAATAATAATAATAATAATACATTTTATTAATTCTGTGCTTTTCATAGACCCAAAGCAGTGGATGCAGACAATTGTTCAAACATGTCCTACAGTGTAGTAATTTTCTGTTTAAATTCTAAGTGCAACACATCTGAATCAGAGTATTTCCACTATAAATTATTTTCATTTTGCAGTTTGATGTGGCACATAGTTTCATTGACCACATTCTCTTGAGATGGTAAGATGAAGAAACACAGGGCCAAGTTGCATTCAATAATTTAGGAAAGTTTGGATAGCATTGCTTTGGAATAGAGCTAGTTTATTTAGTGTGAGCTACGATAGGCAATATTGTTAGTTGTAACTTGGCCACATTTTGATATCAAGACTTTTAAAGGCAGGCCTAGTTTTTGCAAGTTGGAATTAAGAACTTATAGACAGCGCTATGTAGGCTATGCGTGAGTAACTTGGCTTTTTTACGTCATAGACGTTTTTGATCTGATATCACTTATTTTTTATAGCTAACTAATGATGAATAATGCATGAAGATAAACACGGAGAGAGACATGCATTCCAAAGAAATGTATGCAGACATTCGCATAACTATAACGCTCTCTATTGACAAGAATGAGAACAGTTATCATATTACAGACAGCACACAATTACATTAAAAGAGTTTGTAGATGAGCAGTATTTAATGTGTAACTAGAAAGGTCGCTTGGAGAACGCATCCCTCCGCCCATGCTGCATGTTGATGCATGTACCGTAAAATCAGGTATACATTGATAAGCAGTTGGAATTAGTTTTGAAGATTTGTTGGGATTATTGAAGTGTCTATTTATTATTACTACTGACTCTGCAGGGGAAGCTCATACCATGGGCAGACAGAGTATGTATGGGTAAATATTTTCCATGTAAAAATGAAATGAAAACTAGTTAAATATGACAGGACTGACAGCAGTAATCTTGCATGGTGTTTGATCCATTTGTCCTTCTTTGTAGGCTATCAGAGATCATTTAGTAGGCCTAGAGTATAATAAAATCTCAATAGAAGATACATTTTGACAATTTTAATAAACAATAAACATGATTTACAAATGACTAAAAACACACAAAACATTTTCACTATAGAATATAAGAAACTCTACAAACATAATTTAATACAAATTGAATCATGTTTGTAGAGTTTCTTATATTGTATAGTGAAAATTGGCTTAGGAAGGTGACCAAAATAGTAACATTATTACAATGGCGTTAGCTTCTAGGCTAGCTAGCCACACACCTTGTAGGCTTGTTACGCTTGGTAACGTTAGCCTAACCAGTATTAAAAACTAGTAAATTTGAGCCTTTTAAAACTAATTTCCTGCATTTCTACACAACCTCACCCAGGGCATTTCCTAAAATAAAATGTTTTATTTATGAACATTTTGGAGAAGATTTATTTATTTAATTTTTTTCAAAGCACTAGGCGAGATTTGAGATGCTTTCATATAAATCTAAAGCCATGGTAGGCTAATCAGTACATTAATGGATAAGATAAGTTTATAACATTTTAAACTCTGTGGTTCTCAAACTCGGTCCTGGGGGCCCCCTGTGTATGTTGGTTTCCGTTCCAACCACAATTGCAATCCCAAAATTTTAACAAGCTGTTAATTTTTCTTAATTAGGTGTTTTTCATGTTTAGAGGGATTATTTACCCTCTTAAAACTAATTTTGTCAGAAACAGTTATGCATACCATGAAGACTATGCCAGGTTCACATTGTGCTTACAATGCTATCTTGCAAACAATAATACAAGGTAACATTTTTTTTAACTGATCAATTTAAAGACTGAGGTGAATCAATAGGCTCCTAATTCAGTAGTTGAACACTTGTGTTTTAAGTTCCTTAATTTTGTCCTTAAACTTATTAACACAATGCAGGTTTGGCTCATTATAATGTGGCTCCATTTTTTACCTTTCTGTTGTGTGCGCAGGTAGTTCCCTGCAGCACCAACAGAAAGAAAAAAAATGGAGCCACATTGGCTACGTTAACCATGAGAGTTCTGATTCACTTTCACAATACATTTTCAAGTTATTTAATACTGGTTAGGCTAATGTTACCAAGCGTAACAAGCCTACAAGGTGTGTGGCTAGCTAGCCTAGAAGCTAACGCCGTTGTAATAACGTTACTATTTTGGTCACCTTCCTAAGCCAGTACACCCAAGTTCGCTACTTCTAGCTAGCGAGGTTGCCTGACTAGCTAGCCTATTTAAGCTTATCAGTTAATTGATGATGGCTTGAATAGGCAGATAGAATGCTAGTTAGATAGGTGAAATAACTTCTATAGCCTATCCGTTAACCGGAACTCCGCTGGTCAATCACATCGGGGGGTATGTCAGAAAACGGGTTTACTGGAATCTCTGAGTTTGCTAACCCTGAGATTGAATTGAATTAATCTCAGGGTTAGCAAAATCAAAATTTTCACTAAACCCGCTTTCTGGAATACTCCCCCGAATAGTCAGTTACATCAACTACCCAAATCGGCTAGGCTACCAATAACACAGAGAAAGGGACCACTTCACGTGAACAGAAACATGTAGCGTAATACTACGATTTTCAGAAATAATATGGTTATTACCTTATATTTTCCAAGTACCTTGAATGTCGAACGTAGAGCTGTTCCTGTTGTATCCAGCAGACTAGATGTAGTTTTTCTGAAAGAGCAAACTATTTATGCTCCGGGGCATATGCTGCGTTCCAGTGCACCTCGGAAGCTTGTACTTCCCTTAAGTCGTAATTACGACATTGGTGCGTTCCAGTGCTCTTGGTCGGAAAGAACAATAAACATGGACGCGATAAAGAAACTTGTGTTTTTGTGGTTAATGTTTAGCTATAGAAAGCAAGAAGCCGAGAACTGCTTTGTGCTTCAGCGGCACGTTAACATTAGTTAAGTTCGCTAGCTAGCTAACGTTAGTTGTAGCACCGTTAGACACACTCGCCTGGCATGCTTTATAGTAAAACGTTTGCTTGCTTGCTACAGCTAATAGATGTATACACGAAAATGTGCAACTACTAAAAAAAGAAGATAGCTACAACAGAATAATATCGTTTTTTACCGTCAATTGGTGAAGCAGTTTCCATACTTTCCGCCATTTTTGCTGTCCCAAAATGTCTCCCAACGTCACAACTCGGGAACTCGGGTATCATCCAAATTTCAGAATTTCCAACTCGTATTTACGACTTTGAAGGGTCTTTCCAGTGCTCTTAACTCGTAAATATGGTAAATACGATATTTCTGAGGTGCACTGGAACGCAGCAATAATCTAGTGGTCAAAATCACTAAACATGGCGGCGCCCCCATTGCAAAACATTGTAAACGCGTATATATTTATTATTTCGAAAACCACTGATCAAATCCGCTCCAAAATGTAATGGGTTCATCCTTGGCCCATACTACACAAACATACTATACTACACACAAATTGGTCTGGTAGTTTTTACGTAATCCTGCCCACAAACAAACAAACAAACTCACCCACACCACCAAAAACATACCCTTCCGCCCCCAGCGGAGGGAATGAAATACAATGAACAGCACCACCTGAGCTATGGATCATGAAGAAGCATGTAAATGAATGAACCAAGTCTATATGGAGACATGCATGCACAATGTGCTAGACGCAAACACATTCTAGCTGAAAGACATACAGCTTAAATAGCTAGTACAGCCTAAATAGTTTGCATCAGTAAAATATGGAAATACAGTTTTAAAATAGGGCTATTAGTATTCTGTGAAATACATTTAACGTTAGGCTATTCAACACTGGATTGCCGGATGCGTAACTCCAACCTTCCATGTGTGGGCTACGGAGCTAGCAAGCGAGCTAGTGAGTTCATAATCAGTTTTTTTCCCGGTAGTGTAGAACGTTACCTGCGGGAAATGTTTTGGTACCGGACAGCTAGGTTTAGTTTAGTTCTCTGTAGTGCAATGAATGTAGGCTATAATGCATGTTGATTCGCTTCATAGTAGCCTAGCTTGTATCTGCTTCCTGACGAGAAGCAGGAAGTAACGTTGGCGAACAAGCTTAATTGGACAACGCATTTCCCAGGAATCTTAGCCAGAAAGAAAACAATAGATACTACTAAGAAAGTACATACCAGAGATTATTCTTATTATTATTATTATTATAATTAAAAGTGTTTGCAGTAAGCTACATTATCAGCAGAGTAGCGTAGACTAGAGCCACATTCGGAGGCTATTGTTGTTGTTTTTTTAAAGTGACTAACCATGAATCAGATATGTTTGGGGAATTGGCAGTTTATAAATCCGATCTCTTAAAGGCTTGCAGCTTAAAAGAGGCTATCATCAAGTCTTAATGTAGGCTATTATCGTAAATTCTTAATTTTCCTAGTAGTTAATTTTATGGTGACCTTGTGTTATGTGTGAAAAGGATAAAGTGAACAGAGCTGAAGTGAAGAAATTAATGAATAAAGAAATGTTGGCTGAGGCAAGGGTAGGTTGAGGTTTGGTTTCCACAGTCATGACCGCAAGAGCAGAGCGTAACACCCTCCTCAAACCAGACAAGAGCGAGCGTCCGGTTTGGGGAGGGTGTGATATAGTACAAGTGAAATGAAACATTGAACAGTTAATATTGGAAACCTCTTTTGCCTTTGCAATAAAAATACATTAATGTGTTAATGTGAAAATAATAACACTCTAAGGAATGAAAAGTACTTAACAGTTGCACATTGTTTTTGTGGAAAATAAGCATGTGCCCTGCTGGGCTTGAACCCACAATCCTCTGTGTGAAAGACTGCAATTCTAACCACTAGGCCACAGTAGCTCCTTCGAAAGCATGAAGCCATTAGCTACATTAACATTAAAAAACATTAGTATGAAGCGTTTTTATTGGACCATAAGCTTGATGAGCAGGTATACGGACCATACCCTCAAATAATAATTCTCCCCATTGGATAACATCGCAATGGAGGCAGGCAGTTTGGCAGGAAAATAAGAAGAAGAAGCGGAAGAGGAAGGAGAAAAACCGCAAAATAACCCAAATTTGGGGCTTTATTGTGTGGATGTGTGAGGTTCTATCTGAATGCTGTGAGTATATGAGGTCAGAACATACAGAAGTTAATGTTTTTAAGGGCTGAGAGTATATGGTCATTGTGGTTACTTCTGTAGGAAACCCTGAAAAGTGCCAAACTCTCGGTGCTGTATAGGTCTGGGGCATGCCCCACCAAGCCGTAACTTGACGGATGGCATACCTGCCATCCCAATATCAGGTCGATCACTGTATCACAATGGTAAGGTGAACATGCATTTCTTCTTGATCTGCTACACTGATAATGGTTATCATACAGTACGTCTTCAACAGAATAACTGCAGAAATACCTCACACTTTGTTGCATGGGCCCTTGCATGCATTATGCTGAGAAATGGCTTCATGCCAAGAAGCCCCTGAAGAGGTGCAAGGACACCAGCCACTTTTTCCAGATACGGCCAGTATTTACAGGCTACATCAGTAGCGAAGAACTGGACATTTGCAGTAGCCTGCAGCTCCTTCTGAAGATAGAGGGGATATGCAAACATTTCCCCCCTATACGTACATATTCAGTCCCTTGAGGATGTAGCCATGGCGACACACTGCCACCTCTACACCCTCCTCTTCTAACTTGGTTGCCCTCCTTGCTGTCTCCCTTGCAGCCGCCCACTGGGAGGCACCACATGTCCCTCTACCTTGTGTCTGTGAAGACAATACATACAAAGTAAAACATATAAAGAAACACAAGTATATGAATATCCAGGCTAAACCTACACTTTTACTTCACTTTTTCAATAAGGCTATAATCCTATTAGTTAATTTTTTTAATTTATTTATTAACGATGACCAAAATCACATTATCTGGAAGGAAAGGGGCAGTCAAATGGGAGCTGATGAGAAATAATAAACAGTATCTGGTATCCACTTGCACAAGTTCATAAGATTCTACAATGTAAACAAATTATGAAACAAACATACGGTTTTCACGACACTCCTAATGTCTTCAACAAAGCTTGACACCTCGCAGTCCTTCACAAGTAACACCCCCTCAAAATATGCTGCTTCAGTGCTACAAAAAATTTAACCATTATTACTATGAATTCATTATTGTGGTAATATAAAGACCAAATTGTGTTTGTTTGAATCATACCCTCCTGTTCTTCTGAAACGGTACAACTTCCTGTTCCCATCTGCAGACACAGCCACCATCTCAGGTGTGCAGGCAGGACAGGTGAACGGGGCTCCGTTGCACAGTTGGTCTTCCTCAAACTTGCAGTAACGGAACTCAAAGAAGCTTCTTTGTAGAGAGTCCCCATTGACTTGTCCAGACTGAAATATTATGTAATTATATACATTTGTTATGAATACTGTCTGTACTTAATAGGATGTAAGAATAATTAGTTAGCCATAAATATCCATTTCACTTATTATACTTACCTGTCCAAAACGCCGAGTGCGCTGTTCCAGCCACTTGGCAAAGGCCTGCCTTGAAAAGCCGGGAGAGGTTATCTTTAGGTCTTCAAATGAGCTGAAGACGTCCAATTTGTAGATAGTTGTAGATGATTTGCGAATGTGAAGAGGCTGGCCAATAACCACTCCGGATTAGGTCCTGTACATCCAGGGTCCATTGGATTGTGCAATCATTGCATGTGTACAGGGGCAGGTGTAAGTCATAATGGCCTGGTAACAAAGTGAAATCAAACAAACAATGAAAATACGAATACCAAAACATAAACGTACACATAACCTTATTAAGAATTAATGATCATGAACATGATGAACATTTTTTATTGATCATTCATGTGTTACCCTTCATGGAAATCATGATCACTGCTCTGCCAGCAGACACAGTAATGTTGGTGGTGTCACAGGAGCATGGCCGTGGTGGACGCTTTGTGGGTAAGAGGCAGACTGTCAAGAGAAAAAAAAAACTTGTTCACTTGATTGGCTAGAACTGGACTGGTCTATTGGTTAGAGCTTGCAGATTATATGTATACCAGCACTGATGGGTAAAACAATGCACGGCCCTTCAAGCACACTCTTTACTTCAAAAGTATCATTCTAGCTCTAAAAAAACAAAGAATCACCTGAGAATTGTCATGTCTATATCTATATCTAAAATGTCTATATCTACATAAATCTACATGTCTATATCTACCAGCAGCCATACCACTATGCAATCTGCGCCTGCTGAATGGCTGAAGCTAAGCAGGTTGTGGGCTTGGTTAGTACTTGGATGGGAGACCTCTGGGGAAAACTAAGTTGCTGCTGGAAGTGGTGTTGGTGGGCCAGTAGGGGGCAGTCTTCCCTCTGGTCAAATAAACCCCAATGCCCCAGTGCAGTGATGGGGACACTGTGCTGTAGGAGATGCCGTCTTTCGGATGAGACGTTAAACCGAGGTCCTGACTCTCTGTGGTCATTAAAGATCCCATGACACTTATCGTAAAGAGTAGGGGTTTCCCCGGTGTCCTGACTAAACTCCCAACCCAGGCTCATTCAATCTGCCACCTAATCATCCCCCAGTTTAATTGGCTAAAAAAATGATTCTCTCCCTCTCCACCTAAGCTGATGTGTGGTGAGCATACTGGCGCAAAATGGCTGCCGTTGCATCACCCAGGTGGGTGCTACACATTGGTGGTGGTAGAGGCGAGTTTCCCCCTCATCATTGTAAAGCGCTTTGAGTATCTAGAAAGGCGCTATATAAATGCCATGCATTATTATTATTATTATTATAAAAGGTCAAATCAACCACATCTTAAATCAGAAATAAATGGCAGACTAAGAAACATACCTTGCTCAAGAGTGGTGTACTTGTCTGCTTCCGTTTTCTTAAAGACCGTGGAGGGTGGGATGGCCTTGAGGAACCCATCCACAATGCTGGGATGGCCTTGAGGAACCCATCCACAATGCTGTATCTGTTATGGAGTGGCCGGGGCTTGTGCTCAAAGACATCACAGTCCTCGCAAAACCACTCTGATGGCAGAGACTCCAACAGCCAGTCTGCAGGCAGGCAGTCTGTGCACCTTAAAATAGAAGAGCATCTTTCACCCTAGGGAAACTAGATCTGAAATATACACTACTCACAAAAAGTTAGGGATATTCGGCTTTCGGGTGAAATTTCAGGATGAACCTAAAATGCACTATAACCTTTACAGGTGAAATTAATTTGACCTTCTCTAAACTTTTGAATGCACATGTCCAACTATTCAATGTTTCAGTACTTTTTGCACAACTTGCTGTTCTCTAACAAGGAGCTGAACGGCAAAATTCACAACAGGTGTTTGATCCATGAATCGACCAATAAATTTCCTGGTTCAATTAGAATTGGTATTTAAACAGTCCTCTTCATCATGCTGTTCACATTTTGACATCATGAGACCAAGACGACACCTAACAATTGATCAACAGTACCTCGCCATTGCGAGGCTTCAAACAGGATGTTCTCAGAGGGAAGTGGCCACTGAGCTTAGAGTGTCACAGAGTGTCATCAGCAGGTTGCAACAGAGATACAGAGAGACTGGAAGAGTCACAGAAAGGCATAGAAGTGGACGTCCTTTGGCCACATCCCACACTGATGACCGCTTCATTGTGAACAGTGCCCTGCGGAACCGGATGATGAATGCCACGCAACTCCAGGCACATTTAAGGGAGGTGAGAGGCACCCAAGTGTCACGTCAGACCATTCGAAACCGTTTACATCAGCGTGGTCTGCGTGCTAGACGACCTGCAAGGGTACCTGACCACAACACCAGGCACAGGCGTCATCATCTTGCATGGGCCAGGGAGCATTTACGCTGGACGAGGGACCAGTGGGCCTCAGTGCTGTTCTCTGATGAAAGTCGATTCACGTTGAGCAGAAATGATGGCCGCCAACGATGTTGGAGACGTCAAGGAGAGCGCTATGCATCAGCCACTGTTGTCACCAGACGACCCTTTGGTGGTGGCGGTGTTACAGTGTGGGCAGGTGTGTCTAGTCAATACAGAACTGCCCTACACTTTGTGAATGGTACAGTGACAAGCCCATACTACCTGAATAACATCATTAATCCAGTCATTGTGCCCCTGCATGAACAACACAGGCCTAATTTCATCTTCATGGACGACAATGCTCCAGCTCATCGAGGTCGCATCATTAGGGAAAGGCTGCTGGAGACTGGGGTACCTCAAATGGAGTGGCCTGCACTTTCTCCAGACCTGAATCCCATAGAAAACCTATGGGATCAGCTGACTCACCGTGTAGAGGCTCGTAACTCTGTACCCCAGAACCTCAATGACCTGAGGGCCGCCCTTCAAGAAGAGTGGGATGCCATGCCTCAGCAGACAATAAGTCGACTTGTGAACAGCATGAGACGTCGTTGTCAAGCTGTAATTGATGCTCAAGGGCACATGACAAGTTATTGAGACATTGACATTTTTGTTGTGGTATACCCACCACTGTTGTTGGCTTTTGTTTCAATAAATTGTTTGAGATAAGGAAATCACCATTGCATGCTTCTACTTAAATGCCCTACTTTCATGATACGTATAATATCACTGTAGCGTGAACTTACATTTTCCATAAATTTCACCCGAAAGCCAAATATCCCTAACTTTTTGTGAGTAGTGTATATGGAAAATGGGTATCACTTTATAATAATGTCTTGTAATAGATCATTTGTACATTAACATGAATTAAAAGTATTTTGAGACCCATGTTGGTGATAATGCATTATTTAAAAAAAATGGAATGCTTTACAGACACACACCAAACCAAACCCCAGCCGAACCCACTGGTACCAGGAGGATAAGATAAATTAATTGTTTACTAGTTCTCGCCCAGTTCTCCGCTGATCTTTACGTAATTCATGTTAATTAATACATTTATAGATGTTTGTGAATGTAAGAATAATCAGTTATAAATAGTAAGTAAATAATGAACAAATGCCTTACTAATGATAACAAGACATTATTATATAAAGTGTTACCGATAAATGGATATACCATACAATACTTGACAAAACAAAAAACAGACGGCACCTTATTACAGCAGCCTGGCTGCAGCGTGTCGTGGATTTTTCCCTTTCAACCCACAGTGAGCAAGTCTGTTCAAACAGAACCACAACAAAACCATGTAATAGAATAAGAAAAATAATTTCAGTTTATTTGAGATAAACTCAGAATGAGAGAGAGTCTCACCAGAATCTCTCTAACTTGAGAAACAGCATACAGAGGAGATTTATACACAATCTATCATTGCTTTACTGATTTGCCACAAGGGGCGGTTTCTAAACATACAGAGACAAGGTTATCCATGTATTGGTGTTTAGTCTTTCTAGTCTTTCAATAACCTCTAACCAAGTAACGAAAACATCCATCTCACAGACTGCCTGTCTCTGCAGATTGTGAAGGAGAGACACAGAGGGAGTGAACCACGGCCTACTCAGTGTTCACAGAGAATACATTGTTTAATTACTTAACTCAATATATAATTGATCTGTTATATTAAATGCTTAATGATAATCATGTGATTGTCTCTATGTTAATACACACACATTGTAAAACAGAAAATTCCTTCACATTTCCCTCCTTTTATCATTTCATGATAACAATTTTCTGTTACAATCTACCTAATATACTCAATCAATTAGTAAGAGATTCCTTTTAATAGCATCATAAATGATTACATGATTATACAGATCAAATACAATAATCTCGTGTGGATATGTACAATACTCCAATAATCCAGGGGGATTTGAAAAACCGGCAGATTCAGGACTTATGTGGGACAAAACTAGCACAGAGCCAGAAAACCCAATCAGTTCCGGAAAAAATAATTCCTCCGATCCCTCTTAGGGCAATCAAGCGTCGCTTCCGGATACTAGCAATTATTGCACATCATCCATCTTTGATTAATTACAAGAATCAACATAGGAAAAATAAAAATATAAAAAATGAAATCATAGTGAATATAGTAACAGGATTGAATATAATTGAATATAAAAATAATTTTCACTATAATGTACTACTGATTATTTAACATATAAAATTATTACTATCAAGAGAAAGTCTGAAAGAAAAGAAAGATAAAAAATAAAAACCCATCATGTAATGGAGACTTTTCACAACTCCTGGAATGTCAACCTTTTAACTCTCTTCACATTACAACACTGTCTGTCTTCCCACCAACCATGTGACAGGGTGGGTACATAATTCAGGCCTATACTTTATATAGGGTCGTCAGTAAACTCAGGAAGTTGTCGGAGAAGGAATACATTATCTTGTTCAGGATCAGGAACATTTTGCTGTAAGTACTGACCTATAGCAGCTTGAGTGAGGCGTGCAATACAGGCGCGAATCAGTGGCATTCCACAACAGCAAAGAAATACGAGCAGGGTGGCAAAGATAACAACAGGCAAAAAGATTCTCAGCAGTGTTTTCTTCCAACCTGTCAGGAGGTTAAAGAACCAATCTTTATTTGCATCAACCTCTCTCTCCACTAATGAGTCACGGAGTTCGGTCATATTTCTAAGATCTGGCCATCCTCATCATAATGTGGTATGTATGTGCAACACGCCTCCCCAATCATCACACAAACCCCCCCCTGCTCTGCAGTAAGCTGATCTAATACCATGCGATTCTGCATAACCATTAATCGCAGTGAAGTCAACTCAGTTTTTACAGCACCTATTGTCAAAATGGAGGAGTTTATGTACTGGAGAAAAGTGTATCGAGTAACTTCTATCTCGTTAAAAGCCTCTGACACACCTAACCCAGGAAGCAAAGCCTGTATAAACTTCGAACCTGCAGTCCAAAGATGATGTTCAGTAGGAACAGGATTACTATCCCAAAACCCTCTCTTTACCCTGTGCATGCGACGTGTGGTGTGACTATATGTGGAAAGGTCAGGAATCACATACGTAGAGTCATACAAGGCAACAATGGCACACACTCCACCCCAGTCAGGGGGGAGAGCAGTGTAGACTGAATTTCCACAAAGCCAGTACCAATCTGATAACAGTCGACTCCCAAGGCGAGAGGATGGTATTATCCCGGAACAGTTTGCAGTTTGTTCCCTATTCCAAGGTAATGAGATTGCGTGTGACCAGTTCTTCCTACACATCTCATCAGCCATGTCAGGGTAGTCTCTGCAGGGACTATAGGAATCACTCAGACAGTCAAAACACTTATCAGGATGCATGGGCGGACAGTCACAGAAAACAGTTTTACACTGAACATTGTCTAATTGACCTAGTGCATTAGAGCCATTACCTATAATACACCTTCCAAACTTCATACTATGTTTAAGTACGACTGGACCGGGCATTCTCCATGACACCTGTGGCCATGCTAGGTAATCTTTCAGGAAAGAACAATCTGTATTGACTACTGGAGTACTCAAAAGTGACAGATTTAATGGCACAGAGAAATCAGCTTTTTCCCACCGTATTCCCACACCTGGGTGAGAACTCAGTCCCACCAAACACGTTGAGAGGTCGTTCTTCAGATTCTGCACCTGAAGAAGAGGGCCTGCTTCAGGCTGCAGCCTAATCTTCTCAAAGGGTTGTACCCCTCGGTGTTCCTGCTGTCGTCTGGCATGTTGGGAGCAGATATTACCGTCACGTTCTCCTTATCCCTCCTTTGGCGCTAGTGGAGCTCTTTTGCAGCAGTGGCTGGCGTGGACCCAAGAAGCACGGCCTTCCACTCGCACGGCTGTGGGCGTGGTGAGTAGTATCTGGAAAGGCCTGTGGCCTGGTGCCACTTCTTCCTTCTGAAGTCTTTTATCACCACCCAGTCTCCTGGCTGCAGGTCATGTAGAGGCCCGCTGGCTGGGTCTGGGAGAGCTGCTTTCACCTGTTGATGCACAGATCTCAGAACATTGGTTAGCTGAACACAGTAACTCACCATGCGAGTGTCAGCTAGCTCCTTGTCCAGCATCAGCCCTGGGGGGTGACATCCAGTCCTCATGGGCCGCCCTGTGATGACTTCATAGGGCGACAACCCTGTAGCAGCGTGGACCCTCCCCCGCATACCTGTAAGGACAATTGGCAGGGCCTGGACCCAATCCAGACCTGCCTCTGCCATCACTTTAGTTAACCGGTTCTTAATGGTTCCATTTGCCCTCTCTACCGCCCCTCCACTCTGAGGGTGGTAAGCACAATGGAACTTCAACCTGATCTCCAATTGCTCGGTCACTTTGTCCACCACCTTGTTTAAAAAGTGTGAGCCTCTGTCTGAAGACAGCTTCCTCGGGATCCCCCACCTAGGAATAAGCTCTGTTAGTAGGGCTTTCGCCACTGCTGCAGCATCAGCTTTCCCTGTAGGAAAAACTTCAAACCACTTTGAAAACATGTCAACAAACACCAAACAATATTTCTTACCCCTGCATGGGTTAAGTTCAATGAAGTCCATCATCAGGTACTCGAAAGGCTCCTGTGGAGCCGGGTGGGCCGCATTTGGAACTTTCTGACCCCTCCCAGCATTATTTACAACACGGATAACACACTTTTCACAAAAGTTTTTTGCATAAGTAGAAAATCCGCTTGTGTCCCAGTGTCTGGACATCAAAGATATCATCCCTCCTTTTGACACATGATCCAGTCCATGAGTCAATTTAGCATAATAGGGAAATAAAAAACGAGATAAACAGGGTTTACCAGTAGGGCCTAGCCAGGTGCCGTCCCGCTTCCATTTGGCCTTTTCCTGGGGTGTGGCCCCAGTTTGGCAGTCCTGTACAGAGTCCTGTACAGAGTGTCTGTGGGAACAGCAGCCTGTGTGAGCAGACTGAGAGTTGTGTGAAGGGGGGGGGCGATTGCAGCTGCTTTGGCTGCCAAGTCAGCCTGTTCATTACCTTGAGAGATAGCATCAGTCTGGTTTGTGTGAGCGGAGCACTTACATATAGCAATGGCAGCAGGCAAAAGAATTGCCCGTAGGAGGCAGCTCACTAAGTGTCCATTCTGTATAGTTTTCCCTGTAGAGGTAAGGAAGCCTCTATGCTGCCAAAGAGTTCCAAAGTCGTGCACAACTCCAAAAGCATATCTGCTGTCAGTGAAAATATTTACAGTTTTACCTTCAGCCAAATGGCAAGCGCGTGTAAGAGCGAATAGTTCAGCTGCCTGTGCTGAAAGGTGTCCAGGAAGGCGGGCTGACTCCAGAACCTGGTGTTGTGTCACTACTGCATAGCCAACCTGACTGTCACCTGTGAGGGGACATCGACTGGCAGAACCGTCAACAAACATATCAAAGTCTGCATTTGAGAGAGGAGTGGTGGCGAGGTCAGGACGGGGGGAGATAATTTGATCTAACACATGAACACAATTATGCGGCTCCCCATCCTCAGGTGTAGGTAAAAGAGTAGCGGGATTCAGAACATTGCATCGCTTGACTGTAACATTTGGCAAAGAGAGCAACACATGTTGATAGTGAAGCATTCGGGCTGGTGAGAAATGGGCCGTCTTTTGTTTTAACAGAATTTCTGCTACCGCATGAGGAACAAGGACAGTGAGAGGATGATAAGCAACAAGTGATGCAGATGCAGTTACCGCCAAAGCCGCTGCTGAAATGGAGCGCAAACAAGGAGGAAGGCCCCTAGAAACAGCATCAAGTCGCTGAGAATAGTACGCTACAGGCCTGTGTTTATCACCGTGCTTTTGCAAAAGAACAGCAGACATGTAGCCGCCCTTCTCATCAACAGTCAAAAGAAAAGGTTTAATCATGTCAGGCAGGCCCAAAGTAGGAGAAGAGGCCAACTGTTGTTTCAACTTCTGAAAGGAAATTTCAGCAAGCTCTGTCCATGTGACATTATCATTAGCCGAAAGATCATGGCCATGTGCCAAATCTTGCAAGGGTTGGGAGATTTCAGCGTAATCAGAAATCCATTGCCTACAGTACCCTGTCATGCCTAGAAAAGACATTACCTGCTTTTTTGTAACCGGTTTAGGGAGGTCAAGAATCGCTTGGATTCTGTCACTTCCCAAAGATTTGCCTTCTGCGGAAATAGTGTGTCCTAAGTAGGTAACGCAAATTGCAGTTTCTCCTGTTTAACTTTGTGGCCCTCTGTGGCTAGGAATGTCAACAGTTCAAGTGAATCCTGAATACAGCTGTGCTCGTCTGGAGAGCAGACGAGGAGATCATCAACGTATTGAATCAAAGTACTTTGGCCTGAAGAAAACTGGAACTGTTCCAAGTTTTCCTGCAGCGCTCCTGAAAAAACTGCTGGTGATTAAGCATACCCCTGGGGTAGCCGAGACCAGGTATACCTTTTTTCCCTGAATGTAAAGGCAAACCAGTACTGGGAATTTACATCAACAGGAATACTAAAGAATGCATTCACTAGATCGATCACAGAAAAATATTTAGCATTACCCGGGACCTGTGCAAGAATGGTAGTGGGGTTAGGCACAACAGGAGCGCGCTGTTGAACGGCGCTGTTCACAGCTCGTAAATCTTGTACGAACCGCCAAGACCCATCAGGCTTTTTTACAGGCAAGATAGGAGTGTTACATGGAGAGTCAGGACAGGGAACCACAACACCAGCTTCTAACAACGCATTAAATACGGGGACAATGCCGTCTTCGGCTTCTGGGCATAGGGGATATTGACGTTTGCATGGTCTGTATTCAGATTTAGGGGTTACTTGAAGTGGAGTAATTCCAGCTATGAGCCGCACATCATTTTGGGACGTTGCCCACAATTGAGAGGGAATTGCACTAAATCTCGGGTCTGACAAATTCAAATAGGCTTGGGTGTCACACAACAACTCATGAATGCTGCAGACAGCTGTCACAGAGTTCGGAAACTGATGCGCAGTGACACGCAGAGAGGGAGAATATTTTGAAAATTCCCCTGTCTTTTCCCAGTCCGTGGTATCCAAACATAATTTCACCCATGGCCCTGTGTCCTCCCATTTTTTATTTGAGGCTTTGCACAGTGAAACATGGGGTGCACTTCCCGCTATGGAATAGAATTGCTGCTGTGCTGAGCTCAAATGTACAGACAATGCACAGAAATCGCGACCAACCAAAAACAATGTTGAATTTAATTTACAATCACCGTACCAATTCTTTTCAAATTCCCAATCTCTACCTCGACTAAAATGTGCTGTTACATGTAGTTGTAATTCTGTCAGTCTGTCGCCAGTGCCTGTCCATTCAGTTCTGGCCATTTGTATGGCTTTAGCTGTGACTGAGGATCTGTCCAGATCCCAAGCATAGTAAAACATTTCTAGAGTTTCTGCCGTAGCAGCTCTGTCAATAGTTAAACCGTCATCAGTACACTGCACACTCAGACCTAATTTGCACATTAAGTCTCTGCCAAGCAAGTTTACCGGACATACAGGGGAGAACAAGAACGCATGTTTCAAAGTAATATTTGAGCCCGTATTGAAATCTTGCACCAGTAATGGAGCTGTAAATTTCTCTGTCGTGGTATTTCCACCAGCATCTTGGCAGAGCATGGTTTTACCACTAAAAAGAGGAGGTTTTGAATCCCATGATTTAGCTGTTATTACAGACCGACCAGCTCCCGTATCCACAATGAAGTCTAATGCTCGCCCATCAACTTTTAATGACCAAAGTGGTAACGCATTTGGAGCCGTATGGTAAAGGAACCCAGCAAACTCACCCTCCTTGTCCGCATGCGTTTCCTCGTCCCCCACAAAACTTCATTGTCCAGGTAATCCAGTTTGACCCCCAGGATGTTGGAAAGTAACATTCCCTTGGGGTGCTGTGTCCCAATTATCAGCATTACCGGAAAATTTACAACCGCGAGCCCAATGTCCCTTTTTTCCACATTTTCGGCAAACATCATAATCCGCCACGGTAGTGGGTCCCATGGAGTTGGGTCTCTGTCTGTTCCCTTGATTCCGTCCTCCACGTCTGCCGCGGCCTCTCCTTTGCTGCTGCTGTCCACCGGCACCGTCTCGGTTCCCCTGGTAGGACTGGAGCTGGGCCAGCTGCAGCTGAGAGGTCATCTTGTCGCTCTTCTTTTTGTCTTTGTGTTGCTTGTCGCGGTCCTGTTCTTCGCAGTGAACAGCATAACGGAGAACGTCCTTAAGTCTCCGAGTCTGCCAGCCTACACAGGAGGTCTTAATAGCGGTTGCAAGGTGTTTATCCAATCCATCCAGGAAACAGTGGGTTAGCTGAGTCTCGTACGGAGTAAGAGTCTCGCTGTTTTCCGGTTTGTCCATTCCACTGTGTGCGTCGTACTTCTCTGAAAGTCTCTCAATAAAATCATTAACAGTTTCACCAGGCTTTTGTTTAACCTGTCTGACTGCTTCCCAGTTCAGACGAACAGGGAATTCGGTTTTCATACTGGTTTCCAAAGTATCTATTTGTTTCACATACTCAGAAGTAGCACCATCATTGTATGGATGGTTCGTAGACCAAGTACCCCTTACGTTACCCCACCGTAACTTCAGTTTCTTAATCAGTACAGTTTGTAATTCGCCTGCAGTTGGGTGACAAGTTCTTACCAGATTTCTCAAAGCTTCCATGAACTTGGCACCACCCACCTGGGTTGGATCCGGCAAATCTTCGCAGACAGCCTGTGACTCCGACACCTTCCAGGGCCGATATACCAGGACCGTCGGACCCTGGTCGTCTTGTCCTGCCCTGGGATTGGGGCATTCTAGCATAGGGTATGTGTCTGGCCCCCAGCCAAAAACAGTGGAAGGCCCCCCGGATGAGTCCTGTTCTGGCACAAGTGCCAACGTCTTCGGGCCGTACACGGTACCTCCCCTGGTGTGCGGCGGGGTAGGTATCTCTACCTCGTGCAGTTCGCCCTTATGGGAAGTTACCTGTACTGTGGAATCTGGGCCTACTGAAGCTGCAGGTCTCGCTCTGGTCGCCGGCCCACTCGCAGATGGTTGTGCAGCAGCACTGGAATGCACTGCCTGGAGAGCAGGGGCTGAGGGATGTCCGTGAGCTCCTGCCGCTTGCTGTGGGATATAAGCTGGAGGACACGCAGGACAGTCCAAGTCCAGGTTAATTTTGTGTATGCTTGCAAGCTGTGCTACATTGGGATACAAAGAGCCGCCGGAATGCACAACAGGAGATAGCACTGAATTACTTTGTTGGGATTTCTCCACAGTATTTTTATTTTCTCCCTTGGTCTGTTTTTCCTGCCTTAATTTTGATTCCTTTTCCCACAAATCTACTACATCCCAGTCGGGTTGCCATTTATTTTTACGTTTACTATTTTTAACCTCATATGACCGCAGCCGCATTTTTAGGTTATCAATCTGATTTAGGCTAAAAGAGCCTTTTTCAGGGAAACCTAACTTTTGCCATTTAACACGCTGGTGTGCCAGACCATATTTGTCATGCATTATTTTCATTGGACCCGTAAATAGTCCTGTTTCTTTGAATTTTTAGAACCCATTTTCGTGCGTTTGTCCCACAACCAATCTATGCCTTTTAATTTTAAGGTTTTCTTTTTTTTAAATAAAAAAAATAATTTATTTTTATTTATTTATTTTTTAAATTAGGCCTATTTTAGTCAGAACCAGTTTCAGATTCTGCATTATTCTCTGGATAATTGCCCTCACTTTCAGGGTGAACGTTTAGCCTAACTTCTATTAATGCCGTTTCCTTCTCTTTTACCCACTCACCTCTAGGTATAGCTACAACAGAAAAACCACTTCCAAATCCGTCAACCTCATTAAGTGTCTCGTACAGGTATAAATGACCATAATCATCTCCTCTGCAAAAATGCCTCTCCTGTACTGGTCCGTGTATATCATTTGCCTCTACTGACAATACATGATACCACATTACAAAAATGTTTCAGAGCTCATTACAAGAGAAAGAAAAAGAGAAATATTAGTCCATGGGTGGGAGCAGCATACAGCCTCCACAGTTTGAATCACTCCACAGAGTGACGGACCCGTCGGTCACTAATCAAACTTTAGAATTTGAGCACAATACAGCCTCAAGTTACGTTTTGCTGTGGTGGCTCACCTGTGATTCTCTTTCTATGGATTGCGTATTGATCACCCCAGAGAGACGTCTTACTCTCCTCGGTCCGGTCGCCGCCGTCCTTCCTCTAGGTGACTGGTTACAGTTACCTCTCTGTGAGAAAGTGGGTTGCGGTCTCGGGGTTTGAACTCCCGGCAGTGCACTGTCTAAGCCGTTCCGACTTGAGAGAAATCTGCGTAGGAGAAAATCAAGTTAGCAATCCTGCCGACTACGCCATATTGTCGTGGATTTTTCCCTTTCAACCCATAGTGAGCAAGTCTGTTCAAACAGAACCACAACAAAACCATGTAATAGAATAAGAAAAATAATTTCAGTTTATTTGAGATAAACTCAGAATGAGAGAGAGTCTCACCAGAATCTCTCTAACTTGAGAAACAGAATACAGAGGAGATTTATACACAATCTATCATTGCTTTACTGATTTGCCACAAGGGGCGGTTTCTAAACATAGAGACAAGGTTATCCATTTCTTGGTGTTTAGTCTTTCTAGTCTTTCAATAACCTCTAACCAAGTAACGAAAACATCCATCTCACAGACTGCCTGTCTCTGCAGATTGTGAAGGAGAGACACAGAGGGAGTGAACCACGGCCTACTCAGTGTTCACAGAGAATACATTGTTTAATTACTTAACTCAATATATAATTGATCTGTTATATTAAATGCTTAATGATAATCATGTGATTGTCTCTATGTTAATACACACACATTGTAAAACAGAAAATTCCTTCACAAGCGACAGCATAGTTCTGTTTCCAGCAGACATTTTAGGTGGTAAGGGCGAGCCTCTTTCCACCGTTATTGGGCTGCTGACTGGCGCAAGGGCCAACTTGAGGAGGTGCTCGGTTGGAGCTCATCGGGCACAACTGGGCAGGACTTCAGGATGTCACAAAGTCTCTGCATGTTTCGGTCTGTTAAAGAAATGACAATTGACCTGAATGCATTAAGATCAGTATTACAGTAACTACAGTATGACCCCATTTCACACTGGCTATTTTGGCACTGTGTTTGGGGAGATTGCTGGGGCTAACCCTGAAAAGTCGGTGCTAACCCTGCTCCGGAGCAGGGTCAACTAGCCCAGGGCTAAGGTTGATGCTAGCCCACTTTAGACTGTGCAGGTGTGAACACTCGCTTAGCCCAGGGCTAAAATATCTCTTAGCCTAGAGCAGTGTGCATTGGTTTAGAGCGTATTTGTAACGTATTTCTGTTGTAATCATTTCATTCTAGAATGTAAACATTGTTCACGTGTATCAACTGACATTTGACAAGATGCAGTGCAAATTGTTAACCCTGGGTTGAGATTTATCCATGGGTTAACAATGTACAGTGTGAAAAGCTAACTTTAACTAACTATGTACAGTGTGAAAAGTATATAAGAAGATATTCTTACCAAAGTGTTCTTGAGCTTTAAAATCCTCCATGGGTGTCAGTTGTGGATCATTTGGGCTTCTAGGTGTGACTGTAAAACATTAAAGTCAGGGCTCGAAATTAACTTTTTTACTTGGTAGCACTGGTGCTCCCAACTTCAAAAAGTTAGGAGCACCAGCAAAAATGTAGGAGCACCCACCAAAATGTAAGGAGCACCAACAATATTTTGTTGTATCGGGTTGTATACGGCAATCAGTGGGCGGGGTAACAATGTTGCTCCATTTAGTTACATTATTGGGGCGATAGACGAGATAAACTAACTACAATGTAGCACAGCATTGTTTCATTTCAGACGGCACCCGCTGCAATTATGTAGACTGCGAGGCTGCATAGAGTGGAAACGTGAGGCTTAGGTTCCGGAAGCAAAAACTCCATTCGCTGTGTGCATTGCTGTGTCCGAATGGTCTGCATCCTGCGTAATAGCATAGGCCTACTGTATACTGCTTAGGCTACTGTATACTGTTTAGTGACATGCAGTATGTGAAAAAAATATCCTCCATAGGCTACTATTATCAGCGAAAACTCGGAAGTATATTATTTGTGGATTTTAAGCACACTACATTTAGAGAACATTTCGCCTGCTTAACGTTCTCATCCAGTGTAGGCTAGGCCTACTCAACTATCATAACGTTACTCAATAGTAGCCTATAGAAGGGACACAGCCTAACCTTCATGCACACTCGTCTTTACCAACAGTTTTTTCCCCACGGCCACCAGCCTAATCAACGAATTTCTGATTCTGATTTCTGATTCTGATTCTGATTCTGATTCTGAATCACGTTGATTTGCGAGGCATTTCTGAGAATCGTAGCCTATGCTAAAATTAGGCTAATAAAGTGCCGGAAACTTTATTTAGGTCTACAGCATTTAGATGCAGCTTTTCTGAATTTGGCTATGGTATAATTTAACAACAAACAATATGAGGAGTGAGCTTTGGTAGCTCAGCTACCACTTTACAATAATGCATAATGGAAGTAACTTAATAGGCTATATAGCCTACCCTTTTCTTTTTCTCATATTCCCCTATCAATTCGCACACTGTAGCTTAAGCTATATGATTGTATAATTGATTAGCTAACGTCAGAATTCATAATGTAGCCCTACAAGATACAAGCCTTACTTTGTCAATTAACCTAAACTAGGCCTACGAGTTTACAGAACAGTAACGCTGCCGTGGCCGCCGAGGAGCAGCAAGCAATCAGTAATGTGGATGTGTTCAGTCAGCAGCGCACATCTATCTCAAAACCATCAAAAAAACAGAACAGAAAGTAACGCCCTTGTTAATAATGTCCTAAATAAGCGATCGCATATATGCCAGAATAAAAGCTAATAGCCCAAGAGAAGGAATCTGTAGTAGCCTAAGTCTTTTAATAAGATCTCTACTAACAAGCATAGTCTAGCTTCGGGAAAACAACGTCAACCTAGCCATAGCGCTAGACTGAGAATACTAAAAGGGTAGCCTATTAATCCACTTCCTTCATGAACTGTTTTAAAGGAGAATATGTAGCACAGGCTTATTCACTCCTCGTATTGCTTGCAAACTTGTTTGTTGTTAAATTCTGCCATAGCTACATTCAGGAAAGCTACATCTAAATGATGTAGACCTAAGTAAAGTGCATGGTAATTGATTCCTGTACGTTATTAGGCTTTATGTGATAATTTGAACATAGGGTATACGATTCTCACAAATGCCTCGAAAAATCAACATGATGTCCTGCATATTCCGGTAAAAGACTGCGTGCAGATGTTGTATAGCCTAACCCACGTGTACATGTGCGCGGATGCCTCATCTGTTTTTTTCACAATTTGCACACGGTTTTGTATATATAGCCTATATATATATAGTATAATATGAATGAAAAAAAATGTTTTGGCCCCGCACTTTTGAAATGATTCCGGCACCACTGCATCTGTTACATTTTTAGTAACGTTAACGTTACTAAAAAATTCCGTAATCGTTCGCTTCATATTGTTAGCTTTCGATAACGCTAGCTAACATTACCAATTTAGCTAGTTAGGTAACGTTAATAAATTGATAATAAACTTTTGTCTTCAGGTAACATTAGTTAACGTGTTAGCTCTCTGTGTCACGTGACAGTGGAGTGCCGTGAAAGGGAGTGATTGAAGGTTTCTTAACCAATCAGCATTAAAGGTAAGAACGTCAAGCTCACGTTTTATTGGTTAGAATGGTCACTGTCAGCTCACAAGGCACATACTGAATGTACTAACTAGCAAATGTACAGAGAAAGGGACGTTCGACTGGGGGGGGAAAAAGAAGAAAAAAAAAGGTCGCACCAGAACAATTATTTGCACTCGCATAAATGCTCCCAATTATATTTTGAGGTCGCACAGATTAAATTTCGGGAGCATATGCGACCAAAACGGTCGCAATTTCGAGCCCTGAAAGTGTAAGCACCAGATAATTTAAAACGCTGGAAATTCAAAAAATGTGAAAGAAAAATGACTCTGGTATAAGATTACGTAATCATAAAGTATATTAATGTTATACAAATGTTGGATATCACTGTTTAAAATGTGTTTCCACATTCCACAGTTTTTACAATAAAAACTTTGCCCGGATGAAACAGCAACGCAGTACAAGGATGATCAGAATCTTCATGGTGTAATATGCCAATTGTCTTTCTCGCTCATAGTCGTCCAGCTTTCTGATCGTTCCCTCGGCTCCTTGAAATCCACAAAAAGTCGGGAGACTGCACGCTATTCGAGTGACAAAAACGTTTCGGTTTCCTTAATGTTAATTGTCGATTAATTGAACTAACGTTAGCTAACGTTAACTTTGCTTATACATGATCTCAGTAGCTAGCTAGTAGCTTAGCTTACTGCATTAACTTAACGTTAGCTTGCTAATGTTATGCATCTCAGTCTTAGTTAGCTAACATTATCGCTAGGCTATGCAATATGTGTGTGGGCCATCAGATGGCCAGTGGGAAAAAATCTTTAGTGTCTAACCATACCAATGCACAGAGACAGTTTTCAACTTTTCTCACAGAAACAGTTAGCTAACACAACTAGCTAACGTTATACCAGTCTGATCTTCCAACGTGATTCAATTGTCCATTGTCTGTTGGATGATTTTCTGCGTCAGGTTCAAAGCTAAACGGCTCAATAAACACATCTTTGCACTTTTGTCCCTGCTCAAAAAACTGAAATTCCTCTTCCTCCTCAGAACTGTCTGATTATTAGTGGGTGTCTGCCATTGTTGTATACCGATAGGCGCTATAACAAGCCCCCCACCCCAGTTAGACACCCAGTCCGAGCCAAGCTCTGCATAAGTGCATACCGGGACACTTCTACCACCGATATACATTCAATTTCACATATAAAACTAGAAAGGGTTCCAGGGCATTGCAAATATAGCAAATTTAAATTTACAATTTACATTTACAGACCAATATTGTACACATTACTGTATGTACAATAGGGAAATATTTGCACTTCCTCCACGTATGACGCCATACATCTATGATTCTATTGTCAGCGGATTTTTCAACGGTTTTTTCAAACTTCGCTAATTTTATATAATTTCCATGTAGTTATATGAAAAAATAACTTGATATTGTTATCTAAATACCGGTCTAGTTTGTAAATATAAAGGTTGTCCATTACCTGGTGCTTACCCTTTAAGGACAGAGCCATATAGTTTGGAGAACCTTTTTTTGGTTCTGGGGAAAAGCCCTAAAGTCAAGTAGAACCCTTTAAGTTCTAAAAAAAAACAGGTGGGTTTCTTACAGGATTCTTCTCAGGATTTTGTTTTTGCTACAAGTGGCATAACTAGAGACCTCCATTTGCAGCAACCTATTCGGATACTATAAATCACCAAGATACCCCAAAACTTTTATAGCGGCAACCCGTAAGTGTGGAAATGGTATCATGGCCACGTCAGCACTTCGCATTATGAATGTTTAACCAAAACTACACTCATGGGCAATGTTGCTGAGCTCTGAATCTCTATAGAGCAAGCCACAAACAGTAGCAAGATATTGGTTGCCAGTAGAGTAGTATAAAACGGCAGTGTAGTATAATGGTTAAGGAACTGGACTTGTAACCGAAAGGTTGCAGGTTCGATTCCCAGGTAGGACACTGCCGTTGTACCCTTGAGCAAGGTACTTAACCTGAATTGCTTCAGTATATATCCAGCTGTATAAATGGATAAATGTAATAAGAAGTTGTGTAAGTCGCTCTGGATAAGAGCGTCTGCTAAAAGCCTATAATGTAATGTAATGTAATGTAAAACAATGTTGTCATTTGAACTATGTTATTGCAATACTTCAAACTCCACTTGCAGCAGTTGTGGATTGGTGCTTTACGGATAGTTTTACTTAACTACGCTTAAAATTAGTTTACAAAATTTGTAGAATTTCAGAAAAAAAGCTGAAGCCTGACATTTTATCCCTCCACGTTTCTCCCCGCATCTGCTCCTAGTCCTCCTTCTGACCACAGGATTTCCTGCACCATCTCTTTTCCGCCATTGAAAAGAGGCTTCTTCATGTGAACTTGTAGCCTTCTCCTTGTGCACTGCTGCCTGTTTTTGGAAAATTCAAAATCAGTAAACATTGCCTTTATAAAATTGTTGAAGGAACAGCAACGAAGATGCTAATGTTACTGTTAACTGCTGCATGGTCTGATTTAGTATAGACCAAGTGCATTGGCAATCTTTGCCGTTAACTTGTCCCAGGAGGTAGGACCTTGTATTATTCAATAGTGCTAATGAACTCATTAGTCTTGAGTAGAATTCTGAAATAACCCTAATATGAAAAAACTTACCTTGGCTTCCTTTAAATAAAAGTCACTCAAGAGCGCAGCCATTTGAATCCTCGCCTCTGAAGGATTGTTGGAGGCCATTACACAGACAGGTGAACAAAAAAAAGACAGGTAAACAGACAAACGGATACTGACAGACAGAAAGAGATTGATAGATGATAGACAGATGATAGATAGATAGATAGATTTGGCACTTAAAAGAGCCTTTGGGTTCGTTTATAAAAATGAGACAGATGGTAGAGTTGATGGGGACTGGGAGCAATGAAGCTGCAAGGTAAGGAGAGAAAGGAATACCAATTAATTCCTTGCCTATAACTATTAAACAAATGCTAAACCATCTACAACCAAAATACACAAATCAAAATTATTCAGACACTGAGCACTGATCTTCAGTCAGTTTTAGTTTATCGTTATAATGGTTGAAGTTAGGATTGGCTGAAGACACAGCTGATCCTGGATCTGCAACTATGGACCCTTTTCAAAGTTTCCAAAAAGTATGCACGCTGGCTGGATCCACGAAGCAGCATCTAAATGAAGGGTAAGTGAATGTTGCAATTCTTAAGTCATAATTAAAATGAAATCACATTGTCCTGTAGCACCTGTACTTATTGGCAGTCACCTTTTTTGTATGCTTGAGATACTACTCTGTCCATATTGTTGGATATCTAGTGTTCGACAATATGCATACATGTTAAACAACAAAATAACCATACGTTTGATTTATTTTCACTTTTTTTAAGCAACCACTAAAGCGGATGCTGGTTGCCGTTGACAACGTCTACAAACTTGCATCAGCGTCTGAGCAGTTTTCCAGCGTTATGTTGGTTGTGTTACTGAGTTGACTAGCTGACTATCTTGTTTATTACAGGTAGCTACACTGAATGATGGACACACCTACATGGCGACTACTTACATCAAGGAGTTGTCTGCATCAAATTTGCATGGTTTTTTGCTCAATTTTCCTTCTGTTTCCCTGTGCAGCGTCTTTGTGACAGTTCTCTGTAAAAAGCGCTATACAAATAAAATTGAATTGAAATCTGAATAGATTAACTTATCGTTTACTGCTTAGCACTGGCAAACAATTGCCCGATCCATAGCTAACATTACTATATCTACGAGAATAAATGATTGTGGATATGAGCATGATGATGATTGCAGGGTCTAGATGCATTTCATTGACACACCGAACATGCAACGTTAAACAAAAGAAAGGCTTAAAAGACAATTGTTGCGGATCAACCAATTGATACAATTAGTCATACGTATATAAAAAATATTACACAATTAAAAACAAATGTTAAGTAATCGGCCGAGAGTTTTGTGACTTGTCTGGCTTTATATAGACTAATTAGCTAGTAATTGTCATACCACCATATGGCTAGCTAATGTAGGTTAACTAGCAAACTGTGTTCCAGCTGTGTTCAACTCAGACTGTAGAAAAATATGACGTCACCCATCGACTGTCCATGGGTTTGTGAAAAGCGTTTTGAAACAGCAAAGTGCTACCAAGTTGTACAAAATTTGGAGCCAGAGACTGCACAGTAGGGAGCAGGGGGACCCTTATAAGTCATTAAGTCCTGGTCAGTCCACAAAGTGCGTTAGATACTAGTGACGCGCAGTGACTTCCACAAAATGTTAAAACAGTGTACAAACACAATAACTTAACAAATCGGCACACAGGGAGACAATAGGTGAAGAAAAAGCATCTATTGAGACTACATGTTCTCGTGGGAAAAATGTATTGACATTTTGATCGCATTTGGTACCATTGACTTGCATTGAAAAACGGGCCAGAAAGACCTGCACAACCACAAGCACAACCATACTATAGAGTAGGCTTGTGGAGTAGACAGGACGAGAAAGTTGTTAAGTAGGCTTTTCTCTAAATGCAGTATACTTAAAACGCCTGTATGATATACTTACTTCGGGGGGTTTCGCTGAGTATATTCGGGAGTAGGTGTGTGACGATTATAAAATTTTGACGATATATTGTCACGAAAAAAATGGCAATATACGATATAATTGTAATTTTATTTATTTTTTAATATTATTATTGTTACAGTATTGCCTCATAACAGATGCTCCAATGACAAACACTTTTATGGAAGATTTATTTATCTAAAATAGATAAAACAGTACATCACATAAAATGTAAAACTTGCCAAAAATACAGTTCAGTCAGGCCACTGTTGTTCAAATAACTTTATTGACATTATGAAACAATACATTTTAGGTTTGGCGGTATGGTTCTGTTCACCAAGCCCTCCCGCCCATCCACGCGAGCAAGCATGGGTATGGCGGCGAGGGCAGCTGCACAACCCCCAATAGGGTTACGCTAGAACAGAACCGCAGCACTGCAATTTACAAGGAACCGGGCCTGAACCCCTGTAGAGCATGCCTGCAGTGGCAAGGAAAAACTCCCTGCTGTTAGCAGGAAGAAACCTTGGGCAGAACCTGACTCTGAGGGGAAAGTCCATCCGCCGCTGACTGGCACCGGTTACTAAAATGCTGATTACGGAATAGAAATTTGCAGACCGAACATATGAAAATGTCAATGTATAAGGAGCCGGTGAGGAAGACTGATTGAAGCCCGGCAGGTGCATCATAGCTGGGTACATGCATGGAGCTGGAACTGACCGTCTGCTTCTGGAGAACGATGTTTGTTGATCTATAGCTACCGCTCCGGCGGTTGCCGAAGCGGGGAGGAGAGAGGAAAAGAAATCAGTAGGCACTCGAAAAATGTTAGTGATTCATGCAGGAGCGATATAGGCTAGGTGTATGTGTGCAATGGGGAACTGAAGAGGATGGAGCTGGGGTGGAGGGGGGGGGTTTTTGTGTGCAGCGGGTGTGCTGACAGGGGATCCACCATGGTAGGGCGAGGCGGTTAAATAGACCGCCTTATGTGAATGGACTGATGGGTGAATCGTCACAACTCAGCTGAGCTGTCAGCTGATTATCTATGGCCAGGTTTCACTCTCGTGACCTGCCTGAACTGGCGCTATGCTCGATTTCAGTCAGGCCACTGTTGTTCAAATAACTTTATTGACATTATGAAACAATACGTTTTAGGTTTGGCAGTATGGTTCTGTTCACCAAGCCCTCCCGCCCATCCACGCGAGCAAGCATGGGTATGGTGGCGAGGGCAGCTGCACAACCCCAAAAACAACCATACGCCAAGTGCTGCCAGCATTGTGCACACGTGATGACCGTGCAACGACCCCTCGCCTCGGAGGAGGCCAATCTGTCCATCAGCTCAAGGCCCCCCCAATACCACACGATCAATGTCATGTGCACCAACGCCTGTTGGACTCCCCCGTGCGCCAGACGGAGTGCAGACCAACCCCAGGAAATCCATGTGTAGTGATGAAGAACAATGTGTGACCTTCTGGCTACCGATGCAGCCATACTGTCCTTCAGCACAAGGTCCTTCTAACGTTACATGGATCAGTGGCCATGTGCACCAACGCCCGTTGGACTCCCCTGTGCGCCAGATGGAGTGCAGACCAACCCCAGGAAATCCATGTGTAGTGATGAAGATCAATGTGTGACCTTCTGGCTACCGATGAAGCCATACTGTCCTTCAGCACAAGGTCCTTCTAACGTTACATGGATCAGTGGCTATGTGCACCAACGCTTGTTGGACTCCCCTGTGCCAGATGTAGTGTAAACCAACCCCAGGAAGTTCTATGTGTAGTGATAAAGACAATGTGTGACCTTCCGGCTACCAATGAAGCCATCCTGTCCTTCAGCACAAGGCCCTTTAACGTTACATGGATCAGTGGCTATGTGTACCAACGCATGTTGGACTTCCCCTGGGAGCCAGAAGGTTAAATTAACCAGGGAAATTCTATGTGTAGTGTGAAGAACAATGTGTGACCTTTCAGCCGCCGATGTAGCCGTCCTGTCCTTCGACTCAAGGCCCCTTTAACATTTACATGGATCAGTGGCTATGTGTACCAACGCATGTTGGACTTCCATGGGAGCAAAACCAATCAGGGGAGTTCTATGTGTAGTGATGAAGAACTATGTGTGACCTTCCAGCTCTCGGTCCTCTAACATTACGTGGATCAGTGGCTATGTGTACCAATGCCTGTTGGACTTCCATGGGAGCAAAACTAATCAGGGGAGTTCTATGTGTAGTGATGAAGAACTATGTGTGACCTTTTGGCTACGGATGAAGCCTGACATGCCTATGGGGGAGAAGCTCTTCATCCCTTCAGGTCCATGCCAATTAATACCATACCAACGCCTGTTGGTCTTCTCCCTAGAGGTCGAGGAGGATGCTGTGCATAACATTGGCTTCATGGCGCCCGTATGCCTAGGGCCATTCTAACTACTGAAGTTGTATTTGTAGTATATGTATATGTACCAACCACCTAAAGGCAATTTCCAAAGCTAAGTTAACCATTTAAAGGAATTAGATCGAATGCTAGGCAGACAGGTTTGCAGCAGGGGCTGCATCGGCGCACGGTTTTGGAATTCCTGGAATTTAAATCGGGACGAGGCATCAACAATTTTATTGTCGAGCCCAGGTGAATGAACAGCGCAAAGCTTGAATTTTTTCATAACGCAAGTCCAAATCCAATTATGCATAACGCAATCCAGTCCAGGCGTCTACTAGCCTATTAATGAAAGGGACAGACGAGTGTCCTTTGTTAATGATGTTGACGGTGGCTTGGTTGTCGCAATAGGCCAAAATTTGTTTCCTTGGCCAGCTGTTTCCCATAGGATGCAAGCAACGATGATTGGGTATAGTTCGAGCAAAGCTATAAATTGAATATTGCGAGGCAGAGTTTGCAGCTCTTTAGGCCATGTTTCTGCAACCACAGTATTATTTTAAAAAAACAAAAGCAATAGAAAGCGCTGCGTCGGTAAAGAATTTTAAAGTAGCTGATGTTTCGACGTAGTCGTTATGAAAAACGGGATGCCGTTTAGAGATGGGCATTCCAGCTCTTTTCAGTGAGTCAGATAATTTGCTTGGCTCACCACTAGAGCCGGCTCTTCATTCAGTAGCATTTCCGGTTTTTGAAGATCGGCCAAAGTTAGCGATATTTTGACCCATGATTGGTCTTAGAACGTCCCTGAGGGATAATTCGCATAGCAAGTTGAAATGACCCAATAGGGAGAGCGGCTCTTTTTTTATTTTATTTTTTATAAAAGAGATTCTGCGTTCTCGGTATATTTGATAGCTTCCCGGGCAAATTTATCCGACGGCTGAGAGCCTGCACGATTATCTAAAATAATGCCCAGAAACTCGATAACACTAGGCCATTTAAAAGTTTCCTCGGATAGAGGAACGCCCATTTCATTAAACGTGTTTATTTATTTATTTTAAACTGTGTAACGCGACGATCCGCCTGGGAGTATGGAAAATCTAGCCTACGACAACCAAAAGTAAGCCTGACTGAAAAAGTAGGCCTACATTTTAAAAAACTTTTTTTTTTATTACCCACATGACGCCAACAAATGCCATTGGGATGGATGGAGAGGCATGATTTTTTAAATGCATCCGTTATGTTGGCTTTACCGAGCCAAGCTCCTTTACTGGCCATGTTTGATAAATTGAATCGCGTGGTCGAGCAGTTGCGTAAAACAGGGAAAATGGTTGCGGGGGGATGATACTGTTAATAGCTTGGGCGTAGTTATTATGAGGGGCGGATAAGTCGATTAGGCGCTTTTTTCTGAATATTTACGTGTGGCTGCTCCTATAAGATTGATGCGGAATATTGGAAATGGCGAGCTATTGAACGGGCCAATCATATAACCCTTTTCGACCTCTCTGGCAAGCAGTTTGTTCACTATTTCGGGTTCGTTTACAGCTGATTGAAAATCAGGGAAACCTGAGACTTTATTTTGGAAGGAAAGAAATCCGGCTGAAAGCCCTGAATTAGACCAATTAATAATAATGGACAACAACGAGTTTAATGCTTCTTCAGAGCTTTTCCCAGCTCTGGGACGTTGACAGGCGTAGAAGGCTTTAATCCAAGTGCGGATATTCCAGCCCCGAAATTGGACCTCTTGCTCCGCCTACCCACTTTGCTATAAGTTTAAAATCCATGAAAATCAACCATGCGTCAAGAGCATAATGTTGCATAATTAATAGAATTTTGCATCGCAACGTTAAACGGTCTGAAATTGATGATTTAATAGCAACTCACCTTTATCAATAGCTACTAGACATCATTTATTGATGCTTATTATACCACGGCATTGTTGAATACTCGGTTCTGATGGGGTCAATACGCATTCCAAGGATGTGCATTGATTTTCACCACCGCCTTTTAACAGTGTGTCTTTCGTCCAGCTCGTGTCTCGCTTGCTTTCAACTTGGCTAGCAGGTAAGTCTCGCAAGCATGCCATTTGAACCTATGCTGTCCTTTAGTCAACAGTTGTGTAAAGAAAATTATGCATGTTTGGAAAATTCAAAACATAAACACACTTATACAACCGAAAAACACTTCCGGTTTTGATATTTTACTTTCAGCGGTCAAAAATAACTTTGGTCTAGCACTCCGCCAAAACGGGACGCACATCACTGGTTCTTTGCAGAGTGAAATGATTACACGTGTCACATACTGACTGATCTACGGTATTCAGGTTTCTGTAGTTTTCGCGAAAAAAATCAATGTTATTCTTTCGTCCCGTGTTTCTTTCGTCCCGGTTCTCCCCTAGTAGTATCCACAAAAAGCTACATGCGTAATGTTGCAATGTGAATTAGGGTTGTCTGCAATCAGTAGTATGCTAGGCTAATATAGCCTACAAATCCCTGGCAATGATACAATTTAGCCGTAATAATGATGAATAGGCTACAACACTTAAATTCAACCTGAAAACTATTAGCTAGCTATCCGAGTAGGCTACGCAGATGCAGTAGGCCTACGAGCGCAATTATGTCCCGATAAATGAAAATACCATGCAGGATACAGATGGGCCAACGCAATAACGTGCATGATATAGAATGTACAATTACATACCCGGTCAATGGTAGGTCTTCACATCATTACCGATTACACACGCAGAACTATATTATATATATATATTATAGGCATTTACGATAATACGTATCCCTACGGAGGTCAAACCTGTTTTCGTGATTTTTCAGAAAACATTTTGCCAGCTTATTTTTCATCTATATTGTCCTAAATGCTACAATATAATCAAATAACAATATATAAATCGCTAGCTTGTCAGAAAAAAGACGTTTGTTCGCTTTAAAATTATTTTTTAAATTAGCCCGTTTCACTTCCGAGTAATCACTCTGGTTGGACGGAAACACATCGTCATCTGTGCTGCTTTTAGGATACCGTTATCCTTATTTTTTCTACAACAAGAACCGACAATTTGTGGTATTCGTACAGGAAAACTAATATACTCTACACATTTACTCACAAATATTGTTATGGCGTGTTGTATTTAATTAAATATGTAGTCCCAAAACGCCATACTTGCCAAACGTCTCAGTTTCAAACTTGGCGGGTCCCGCGGCTTCAGAATTCCACTTTATTCGCAACATTAACATTGATTAGCCTACTTAATGCGTCTGGGTCTGACCCATGTTCCCTTTTCTTGTTAATAAAAAAAAACACCCATTCGCAATATTAAAATGCTTTATACCATACTGTAGACGAGATTTTGATGAAGATATACATGTAAAAATATCGTTCATATGGAGTTTACCGGCGATATGGTCCAGAGAAAAACATAGCAGCTAGCGACTTTAGCTGGCACTGCTTATCAGAATTCTCCGTTTTTGGATTCGGAATCTATAAGGTGCATGTTCCCTTTTCATGTTAATTTTAAAAAACACCCATTCGCAATATTAAAATGCTTTATACCATCCTGTAGACGAGATTTTGATGAAGATCTACATGTAAAAATGTCGTTGTTCATCTGGAGTTTACTGACCTAGCCACATCAGAAAACATTTCAAAGCGCCTCTTTGCCAGCATATCTTGGACCAATCGGATTTGAACAATCGGCATGATGTCAAGACAGGGGTTGGCCACAATTTGAATAACATTTCATCTCACTATTACAAAATTATTTCGAATAAGGTGGCGAGCGCCTTATTTTTTTGGTGCCATTTTGCTTCTGAAGTGGCTGTAGGCTGTAGGACGTGCGGCACGTGTAACGTTTTCAGGACACCTAAATAGACGAAAGTATCGATACATACCGATCGATTAACACCTAAAACATTTCACAGTGAGTTTTTCTTGTAATAAAATGTGTATTAACGACTTCAATGTGGTTGGATGTTTTATAATGACCCCATTGATTTTGGTACAGCGTTAAGTATAGGCACAAATGCTCGTAAACAGAGTCAAATTAGCATAATAATGTCTGGCTTCTAAAGTAAAATAACATTGTTGAAGTGTAAGTACACTTCTGAAACAAATGAATAGCTTCATCTACTCTCGTTTAGTAGATTTCCTTGTTAAATGACATGTTGAAATGAGACCAGACGTCAATTTTGTTTTTTGTTTTGTGTGTGGAATGCCCATTGTGATTACATTGCGGGCAGAACGTTCGACCTCCCTAAATTATGGTTGGTCATGTTCGCATACTCGCTGCCTCGTTCTGGAAGTGGGAGACCAAAGAGATCTGATACTTCGTGGACGCGGTCCGACTAGGCTATTCATTGAGCTGGCTTCTGATACGAGAGGTTCGTGGCCGTTCACGCATGCTGATACGTAAGTGGGGAGAAAATAAATAAATTAATAAATAAACAAATGTGACAATGATTAGTCTACATAGTTCACGTCGTAACGCACTGCTGCTCCATCTATTATTAGGGAGGTCGAACGTTCTGCCCGCAATGTAATCACAATGGGCATTCCACACACAAAACAAAAAACAAAATTGACGTCTGGTCTCATTTCAACATGTCATTTAACAAGGAAATCTACTAAACGAGAGTAGATGAAGCTATTCATTTGTTTCAGAAGTGTACTTACACTTCAACAATGTTATTTTTTTACTTTAGAAGCCAGACATTATTATGCTAATTTGACTGTTTACGAGCATTTGTGCCTATACTTAACGCTGTACCGAAATCAATGGGGTCATTATAAAACATCCAACCACATTGAAGTCGTTAATACACATTTCATTACAAGAAAAACTCACTGTGAAATGTTTTAGGTGTTAATCGATCGGTATGTATTGATACTTTCGTCTATTTAGGTGTCCTGAAAACGTTACACGTGCCGCACGTCCAGCCACTTCAGAAGCAAAATGGCACCAAAAAAATAAGGCGCTCGCCACCTTATTCGAAATAACCCCAGAAGGGATTTTGTAATAGTGAAATGAAATGTTATTCAAATTGTAGCCAACCCCTATCTTGACATGATGCCGATTGTTCAAATCCGATTGGTCCAAGATATGCTGGCAAAGAGGCGTTTTGAAATGTTTTCTGATGTGGCTAGGTCAGTAAACTCCAGATGAACGACATTTTTACATGTAGATCTTCATCAAAATCTCGTCTACAGGATGGTATAAAGCATTTTAATATTGCGAATGGGTGTTTTTTTAAATTAACATGAAAAGGGAACATGCACCTTATAGATTCCGAATCCAAAAACGGAGAATTCTGATAACCAGTGCCAGCTAAAGTCGCTAGCTGCTATGTTTTTCTCTGGACCATATTTTTTTTTTATTAACATGAAAAGGGAACATGGGTCAGACCCAGACGCATTAAGTAGGCTAATCAATGTTACTGTTGCGAATACAGTGGAATTCTGAAGCCGCGGGACCCGCCAAGTTTGAAACTGAGACGCTTGGCAAGTATGGCGTTTTGGGACTACATATTTAATTAAATACAACACGCCATAACAATATTTGTGAGTAAATGTGTAGAGTATATTCGTTTTCCTGTACGAATACCACAAATTATCGGTTCTTGTTGTTGAAAGAATAAGGATAACGGTATCCTAAAAGCAGCACAGATGACGATGTGTTTCCGTCCAACCAGAGTGATTACACGGAAGTGAAACGGGCTAATTAAAAAAAAAAATTTTAAGCGAACAAATGTCCTTTTTCTGACAAGCTAGCGATTTATATATTGTTATTTGATTATATTGTAGCATTTAGGACAATATACATGAAAAATAAGCTGGCAAAATATGTTTTCTGAAAAATCACGAAAACAGGTTTGACCTCCCTACGGCAATATTCCAGGGCAGGGTGTATTCTTACCGTTTAGGTTAGCCCAAGGATCATATAAAGGTTACCGTGCGTTTTATACCTCTGAATCCAATAGTCTGTTAATGTTAGCTAGCAATCACAGTTGGAAGGTTTCGAATACAAGCAATAAGGTCCGGGTTACACGACAGGACGCACGCTTTAAATAGCCAGCTTACGCAACGTGAATATATCGCCCTTCCTTGTCCGGGAAATGTTATTTGAATATCGCCAGTTTCCATAGCGGACCATAAGTTTAAACGACCACTTGCAGTCACTTAGCTTTAGCAACAAATTCAGGAATCCCATTTGTTTTCGCTGACAGTGTGCAGTCATGCATGCAGGGAAGCACGTTTCGAATAACCGAATGTTATTTGAATATATCGCCCTTTTCTTTTGTCTAGCAGACCATAAAACTTAAGAATACAGAGCTTGACATCACTTAGCTTTTACGTAGAATTAGCAGGATTCCGATTCTTTTCCCCCGGCGTGTAGTAGAACATGCAGGATGTGCAGCGCAGAAGATGTTTTTGTGTGCAGCGGGTGTGCTGACAGGGGATCCACCATGGTAGGGCGAGGCGGTTAAATAGACCGCCTTGTTATGTGAATGGACTGATGGGTGAATCGTCACTACTCAGCTGAGCTGTCAGCTGATTATCTATGGCCAGGTTTCACTCTCGTGACCTGCCTGAACTGACGCTATGCTCGATTGCTTCTGCCCTGATTAAAAAAAGTAAGTGCATCACTCTGAGGCTGCTATTGTCTTGTAAATGAGAGAAAACATTGCATGTTTCATATTGAATGAATAATATTGTATAATTAAGCAATAAGGTACGAGACGTAAATTTGCCTTGGAAATTTTGTTCTGAACTATTTTAAAACACACTATTTTAAAACACTACGGTCCAATCCGTTAAATGTTCTGCCCACCTGCACTTCCACTCGCCACTTGGGAGGATGTGACGCAGCACCAAAACAACACCAGTAGACACTCGAACCAACGGGGAGGAGCAAGGGAGGGAGTATGGAATTATTTGTATTGGACTGGTCAAATCGGTGTATGCATACTAGCCTAGATTGCTTTGCAGGTAGCACAGAAGTATAAAACAAAAAAATCTGTGGTCTGTTAAAAGATACAGACATGGCTGATTTGGACAGGATTAAAATAAGGAGATCCTCAGGTAATAATTACATTACCCCACCTCCCCCAGTAAAACTTATCCCATCCGAATAGGGCTGAAACAATTCGCTGGAGATATATTTTAAAGCGATTTTATCAAACCACTAAATCAATGTTATTTCCTAATTTATTCAACATTTCAGTCATGCAATAAAACAATCTTTTAAAAGATCTCTTATACTTGGGTGCCGCTGTCTATATTTTTAGGATTTTTCCCAGGAGATATGTAAAGGCATTAAATTTAAACTTCCGAAACGGGAAGCTTGAAGTTACAGTAAGGCATTCTGGGCAATTTTACTGCCCGAAGTCTGCAGTCTTGCGGACTTATTCCCTCGAGCCAAATTCAGGGTCGAGGGACTAATTTCATGTACTTCACTTGCATTTCTAACGGATTGGACCGCACTCGCCCTTGGCAACGGGCAACTTTCGGTTTCTAAAGGGATTCCCCATGTGGAAGTGGCGACGGGAAGTGCAGGAGGGCAAAACATTTAACGGATTGGACCGCAGCTACAGTAGCCTAGGCAGTCAGTCAGACGCGTGAGTTTATTTGAAAAAAAAAAAGGAATGACAGGCAGACAGCACACATTAGCATATTGAGATTTCATCAACTACAAAAATTGTGCTTTCTTGTTTAGACGATCATTGGCACAGCCCTATTGAGGAGCATACTTTTCAAGTCGTACGCGAACAATATGGTCGCATAAATATGACGTGCAGCTTCGTTTTAAAAAATGAGGCGCAGCTACGCTGATGTTTTCCTTCAATAACAACAAAAACCACACGACATGGCTGTGCAAAGGATGGGACGTCTTATGACACTTCCACAGTAGTATGGAGGATATTGTTTTCCATACTGCACTTTGCACACTAAACAGTATGCGTTAAACAGCACACATCTGCCAGTACACTGTAAGCAGGAGACAGGACGCAGTAAATAGGGCTCTGATTCAGACACATCCATAGACATTCTAACCAAGCTGTGAAGCACCCGGAAGTAAGCCTGTACTGCGCGGTGTCTGTGGGCTGTGAGCGCAAAAGATTGGAGCTCCCATCAATGACATCATCAAGGGTGGTGACATCCCCATCAGACCTTTGAAGCCGAAATTAAACGTCCCGATGATATTTTTAAACTCGATTAACAATCGTCACGTTTCATATGAAAAGCATTGAGATTGAGAAAATATGTAAAAATTTTTGAAAAATCATTTAAATAAATATATAATATAATATTTTATTTAAATATAATATATAATATAAATAACACTTCTGGGCCAAAACAATCATTGTTAGGTTTTCTTTGGTTATCAAATCAGCTTGGTTTTCTCCATTGATTTCAATGGGCATAAAGCTCTTTTGCGCTCAACAAGCATACTTCCGGGGGCTTCACTGGCTGGCCCCTCCCACCCTCTATGGACACACTGGTGACAGAGAGCAACAAGACCAGGAAGTGAGCTTCAAAAACGAAGCCAGGGCTGCATTTGAATCCAATTTAACACGCTCCCTTCCCTTGCTGTCTTCCCTCGATGGAGCTATCTTGTGACGCAATTTGCTACGTGCAAGAAGCAAACTTAAAAGGTGCTCTGCAAGGGAGGATTGACGAGAAACAAACAAAAACAGAACTGAACTGCCTCGCAACATTTCGGAAGTGCAACACCATAGAGTTGAAATGTAACCTCCCACATTTTCAATGTGGAGCATTGCATTGTGGGATTTGTTTCTTGATGGAAGCTTGCATTTTATACCCTTGGTGGAAGGGAGAATAAACTAGGGAGCGAGGGAATACAATTACTCCCTCCCCTTTATTAAATTGGATCCGAATCGCACTTGGTGTGCCTGCCATATTTCACCCTGGCATTTTGGGGATTCCCCCCTTGAAGCAAGGGAAGGGAACGACAAGAAGAAAAGATAAATTTTGGATCCGAACGCTTCTCGTTCCCTTCCCTTGCTTCAATAGGGGAATCCCGAAAAAGCCAGGATGAAATATGGCAGGCACACCAAGTGCGATTCGGATCCAATTTAGGGGGAGGGAGTAATTCTATAAATATAATTAGTAGGCTAATTATATTACCTCAGTTCCCTCACAATGCAATGCTCCACGCAAGTGGGAGGTCACGTTTCAACTCTATGGGGCGTCTTTAATGTTTCCCTGCACTTCTCCTGAAAGACAGAAAACAAAATGATGACACATTACTGTTTATGTTAGATAACCCCGCTTTAGGATTTCTAAATGTTATTGTCACAGTGCATGGCGGATTGGCTATCCGCGGTTAACCATAAAGCAGGCAGGCACAACGTTAAAAAAGGTTTATGGTATTTTAAAGTTCAGCTGGCAATGTCTGATAATCACCAAATTCACCATGCAAATTCTCTTCATATGCTGTTAGTAATTACATCCTTTTGTGACCAGTAATAACAAGGGAGGGTATGGGGGAGTCAAATTTTGGTAGGTGCTAAAATCAGACTCCCCTCTCATATTAAAAAGCTCTGACAACCACCAGACTGACCATGCATAATGACCTCTTCATATACTGTTTATATTTTGTTACCAGTAGTGAGCGGTGAAGTCCAATTTTGGTAGGTGCAATTTTTTTAATATAGGAGGGGAGTCATATTTTGTCAGAATCTACAATTCATTGTTTATTGCTATGCTTGTACGACAATCCACAGTATTACATAGCTCTTTGATAACATAGCTTGTAGCTTGATGTGTGCGTTCACTGGAAGAGGAGTAGAAATCTGCAATGACAGCACAACACTGGCATTTTGCTCATTGGTTTCCTCGCGGTCCACTGGCGAGTAATCTGTTTCAGACAGGCCGACTGTTCACGGAAGGCCCAGTCATTCCACAGCTCATATTAATCCATTTTATGTTCTGCATTTCTATACCATTAACTTGTATTACTCATAATTTCAAACTATTATTGATCGCTTTTTGTCATTGACATGTAAATATAGCACAAACCACATTTTGTTCTAGTTCTGTTTATTGTTTCACATAAATTTAGGCCTACAAGAGAATGGAATTCATACAAATAGATTATTTATAATATTTAGGACAAGGTTATCATGCCGGCATATGCCTACTCCTCTATGTGCTGTCTGCCTTTGCCTTTGTTTTCTATCCTCTCTGTCTTCAAATATCTTGACACCTCCTTCTGAAGACTCTCCTCAGTTGTTTCCTTAGTCTCTGGATTTTTATTTTTATTTTTCCCATACCTCCTGAAACCACAGTGAACAATTTTACACAATGACTCTCGGGCTCTGGTGTCAGAGGTCGGGGGACTTGTTTTTAGACGTACGTGAAACTCAGAGGTTTAAAACTTGTTACAGGCCAGATTGCATAGACCTGAGGACCCAGTTCCAGCATCACAGAAATTCAGACGTTCTGCAACATGATACCTTGCACCAATATCAGAGGTCTAGACATGGGTTCCACATGTGGCAGATTCCAGATGGTCTCAAGACTCGGTGCAGCTAGCTGCACTATCAGAGGGCTTGGGACTTGTATCTGCCATGACGGCCAGCGGTCCTTCGATGGTTACATCGGGCGCAATATGCAGGGTCTTGCGACCACTGATACTGGCCTCAATCTCTGAAATATAGAGGTGTCGTTCCCCAGATCAGATTACAGACAGCCTCGACACTTGTTGCAGCCGGTGGCTGCACTATCAGAGGGCTCGAGACCTGTACCTGCTCTGGAACGCATGGATCAGGCGACCAGCACCAGATCCAGCATCAGCGGAACCTGTAGAGTTCTGGAACAAAGACAGATGAGAGGAGTGTATTAACCTGTACCAAAGTGATGGAAAGGAAAGAGGAAGGGGTGGAGAAAGAAAGGAACTGCTCATGACCCCCCTCCCAGTCTGTCAAACATTGTGGAGGCAGTTTTATGGGCATGTAGGGCTGCCACTGGAACTGGCTCACTTGTCTTCATTGATGATGTCATTGCTGCATTGACGGCAGAAGCAGGATGAATTCTGAAGTGTGCAGAAATCTTATCTGCTCAGATCCAACCAAATGTCTCAGAACTCATTGGACGGCACTTCACTTTGCAGCAGGATAATTAGCCCAAACCTAATGCTAAAGCAACCAAGGAGTTTTTCAGGGCCATAAAATGGAATGTCATTGACCTGCCAAGTCAATCACCCATCCAATCGAACATGTGTTTGACTTGTTGAAGACAAGACTGAAGCCAGAAAGCCCCTGAAAAAACAGGACCTGAAGATGTCTGCAGTACAGGCCGGGCAGAGTATGACTAGGAAAAATATCCAGTGTCTGGTGATGACTATGGGAGGCCGATATCATTCATCATTGAATGCAAAGGATTTGTAACAAATACTAAATGTAACGACTTTATATAAGATTATGGTCATTTGTACAATTACTGTTGGTCCCCTAACATGGGTGGACTATGTACAGTGGCTAATGAAAGTATTCAGACCCCTTCACTTTTTGCACACTTTATTGTATTGTATATTTAATTTTAAATGGATAAAATTGGCATTTTTGCCCGTCAATCTACACTCAATAACCCATAATGACAAAGTGAAAACATGTTTTTAGACGTTTTTGCAAATTTATTAAAAATCTAAAACTGAAATCTCTCATTTACATAAGTATTCATACCCTTTGCTTTAACGTATTTTTAAAGTATCATATTTAATATTTGGTCGCATATCCTTTGCATGCTGTTACTTCCTGAAGTCTGTGACCCATCAACATCAAAAGACTCTCAATATCTTATTTTCAGGTACTGTTACAAGTGATACTATAACCTCTCTGCATTTGAATTGATCTCTATGGGAATTGGGGGGTGAGTCTAGATTCAGCTGTAAATTACACTGGTACAGTATGGAACACATGGCTGTCTAAATGGCTGTAAGTCATCAAGGGTCTGAGCTATCGAACGAGCCCCAAACCATCACTCTGTTGTCAGATATGGAGTAGGTTCCCAGTCCCTGTGGTATCCTGTGATCCCACTGCTTGTCCTGTTCCTCTGGTGGTGTAGTGCTTCCTCTCAGCGTTCCTTGTCAGTGCCGGGCTTCCAGGGGGATATGTCTGCCTCAGAGCTGGCCACTCCCTCTGGTACTGGTCCTGGGGTGGTACGACAGTGGTCCTCCATGTTGTGGGTGGGGGTGGTGGAGTGTCAGCCAGCGCTGAAAATCTCTTGCTTGTGGAGACTGCGCTTGTAGTGCTCCTGGGAGTGAGGATTGGGGTGAATGTTTTCTCGGCAATGTCCAGGGTGGTCGGGTGCAGTCTTCTGCCAAACTTCTTTTTGGCCCACCTGGTAGCCACCTGGAATGCCTCCGGCCAGTTTGATAGATGGATGTTCTCAGCTGAGTACCTAAATGTACTGAATGACCAGGTTATCCCATCAATGGGCATATTCCACGACAACAATGCCAAGATTCATCGGGTTCAAATTGTGAAAGGGTGGTTCAGGGAGCATGAGGAATCATTTTTACACATGCATTGGCCATCCTGACCTTAACCCCATTGAAAGTCTTTGGGATGTGCTGGAGAAGACTTTACGGAGTGGTTTGACTCACCCGTCATCAATACAAGATCATGGCCAGAAATGAATGCAACTCTGGACGGAAATAAATGTTGTGACGTTGCATAAGGTTGTCGAAACAATGCCACGACGAATGCGCGCCATAATCAAAGCTACAGGTCCAATGAAATATTAGAGTGTGCAACTTTTTTTTTTTGGCCAGGCAGTGTACGTATTATGCGTCATTTTAGAAATTCATGAGAAATATTTTAGAAATGGTTAAATGATTATTAACCCCTTACGCTCAGATGCTAAATTTGGTCAATTCTCACCTATTTAGGGGGTGCTCTATTTAAGGCTTTACTCCAGGTGTGAGCATCCCAGAGATGTGGAACATGGCTTAAATGAAACAAGACAGTTGCACCATTTACAATACTAACTTAGATTAGTTTATTTTCATAATTTATGTCAAAATAAGGTGCCACAAATGTTAGGGTCCTGTAATCTGTCTGTTTATTCTTCATTTGTTATTATTTTTCCTGTTTTCTTTCCCTCGCGATTGTCAGTCCGCGTTCCATGTTTCTGAGATTCCACCCCGTCTTTGTCATTGCACTATTCGGGTGATTTTGGGAACATTCAGGTTTCTTCTGTATTTCGTATATCTCGTTTTCTTCCTTCTGGCTTTATTTATATTTGTATATAATACTAATCTACTAATCATACTAACTGTTAGATTAGATTTAATACTAACCTGCTAACAAACTAACATGTATATAATACTAACCTACTAACATTAGGGTTCTAGAGTTCACTACTAACATTACTAATTCATCTTGAGTTTCTACCTGCAGCTGTCATTTCCCTCCTCGTTATCCTATCCCTGCATCGATCTGTGATTTCGCATTCTCTGCACATTTGTCCACTTTCGTGTCCCTCCCCTCTGAGTTGTGCACTTGTTTACCTGCTAACTCCAGGCCGTTTGTTATCATTGTGTCTGTGTATTCCAGTCCGTGTCTTACGTTTCCCCTGTCATTGTTTTATTGGTCCCTGTTAACCCTCACTGTTCTCACCTGTGAGCAATCTCCCCTCCCTGCTTCTACACACCTGATTCCCATTATGTCTGTCTCCCTCTGTGTATATATACCTTGTCATTTCAGTGTTTCTTCGCGAGTTCCTTGTACTATATTTTGCTTCTGTGTTGCCTGTTTATTCCGAGATTCTGCCCGAGCTGTTAGTTTATTCTGTTTTCTAGTTTTTGTTTCCCTAGTTTTTGCCTGTTGTTGTTTTGTTTTGTATTTAGTCTGTTTTGTTCTCTTTTGTTCCTCTTACGCCTCCCCGGTTTTGACCCCTGCCTGTGTTCTCGCGACCCTGGTTTTGGATCCTGTTTTTGTACCTTTGCTGTGCCTTCCCGGTTTGACCCTTGCCTGTTCCTTGACCACTCTTTGGACTGTGCTTTGTACCGTTGCCCTGTCTCCCCGGTTTTTGACCCTGCCTGTTTACCACGGATTGCTGCCTAGCCCTTTTATTAAACTTTGTTTTTGTACTTCCTGCCTGCGCTTGGGTCCTTCCCCCACCAACACCTAACAACAAATGCAAAGAAATCTTGAAAAAATGCAAACTAAAAATTTTTTTCTTTAGTTAGCAATGAAATACTGAGTTAATGTATAAAACTATACATTTGCTGGATCATAAACTCCGTGTCCACAATCTGAGTTATATGCAGAACTACTACAGATCTATGATTCTAAATATAGGCAGTGTACCCTGCTGTCCCTTAGCGTCTTCAAATGTATCCAAAATTGCTAAATTGTGCACTGCTGTAAATCATGAAATAATTATATATTTAACTACAAATCAACTGTATTGGCTCCAAAAACTCACTTTTGCATAATTTTCAAGTGGGGATTACTATATTTTCATCAGTATAGGGGGTAAATGTCTATGGATCTAAACACCTATCCAAACCTCTCATAAAATGAATAAAATATTCTATGTCCATTATAAAGCATATACACATTCATACTCACCTCAATGAAACTTTTACCATACAGTGTATAGTATGTATGATAAATTACAATAAAATAATATTCCACCATCAGGAAAATGCTGGCAAATGTTCTAGCTTCAGGACAAATCAAACATAAAACATGAGTGAGCCGGGTTTGCAGAGCATAGGCAGGATTACGCATCAACATTTCAGATAGTGTAATACCATTATAAAGTGTTGTTTATTTCTCACGCGGATTGACCCAGACAATAAATGACCGCTGAATTTTGAAAGGGATGTCTCTATGCGTAAAAGCATTGGTAGGATTGGATATTTATTTCCTATTTAGTATCAGATATTGATAGTAGAATGGCGTGGTATAATTACACGGGAATTTCACGTTTATTTAGCATTTGAGTGGGCAATTCAGATGGGGCAGCGCAGGCTGGATAGACCATCGGGTCATTGCCCACACTGCCCTAAATGCACTTGCGCCATGTTAAAATCTTTAACATTTATCTTTATCTACAGTCCTCAATTCCAAAAAAGTTGGGACAGTATGTAAAATGCACATAACAGCAGAAAGCAGCGATTTGTAAATTCTCTTTTACATATATTTAATTGAAAACAAAGAAAAGAATTTAATGTTTTACCTTATGAAATTTATTGATTTTTGTAAATATACAATTCCGAAGTTGATGCCTGCAACACGTTCCAAAAAAGTTGGGACGGGCAAAAATAATTGACTGGGAAGTTAAAAAAATACCTGTGTGGAACATTCCACAGGTAAACAGGTGATGACATCATAACTGGGTATAAAATGATATCAAAAGACTCTTGATATCTTTTTTTCTGGTACTCCTACAAGTGATACTATAACCTCTCAGCATTTGAATGGATCCATGTGGGAATTGGGGGGTAGGACTAGATTTAGCTGTAAATTACACTGGAACAGTATGGTTGGCTAAATGGCTCGAAGTCATCAAGGGTCTGATGTATCAAACAAGCCTTAAACCATCACTCTGCTGCCAGATATGCAGTTGATATGGATGGATAACTTGAACGGTTTCTTCTCCTGACTTTTTCCATAGACTTCAATCGGAAAATTAGTCAGGAGAAACAATGCTTAAAGTGATCCATCCATATCTACTGCATATCTGGCAGCAGAGTGATGGGTTGAGGTTTGTTTCATACCTCAGACCCTTGATGACTTAGCCATTTCACCAACCATGTGTTCCATATTGTTCCAGCATAATTTACAGCTAAATATAGTCCCACCACGGTTCATCTGATATGGATGAAAATAGCCTCAAATTAAAGCTGACAGTCTGCACTTCAACCTCATTGTCATTGTATCCTTTAAAACTCAAAGTGCTAGAGTACAGTACCAAAATAACAAAAAATGTGTCACTGTCCAATGAATTATGGTGCTCACTGTATATCTTGGTTTAGTTTCTTTGGTAGCACAATTGCAATTACAGGGTAATACATGACAATATAACACTTGGGTTTGTTTGAAGGCACATTTTTGGCTGTTTATTAACAAAAACAAAGCAGAGAATTACATTCTGAATGTGGAATTGTCTCCATTCAAAGAGGTATAAATTACATTTAAAAAAAGTTAATTTTTAACACTTCTATATGATTTAAAAAAAAACAAAAAAAAAACCTTCCATATTTTGAGATGGGAGTATTCTGCAGTACATTCCGAGATGGGAGTATTCTATATAGATCAAATTATTCTCATAATTCTGAAAGCTCATCACTGCCATGTTGTTGACAAATCAAATCAATTTATTTATATAGCGCATTTCACAAACAATTGTCACAATACGCTTCACAGAAAACCCTGGACTAAACCCCCACAAGAGCAAGCCAAATGCAACAGCGGCAAGGAAAAACTCCCTGGAGATAGATAGGAAGAAACCTTGGGAGGAACCAGACTCAAGGGGAGAACCCATCCTCCTCCGGTCAACTCAGGGTCTAGGTTTTAATGACCAACATGGCCAATCAGCCAATGTTCATGTTAAAGGATAAGTTCGCTATTTTGGACCTTGGACCCTATTTGCGGTCTGTCTTCCATGAACCTGACACATTGAGTCCATATTTTCGCTGATCGGTCCAGTATTGAGCTAGCTACAGATTTCCTGTAGGCTCTCACTGGGCTACAATAGAAGTCAACGGGGCAATTAGAAATGTTATGGAAAAACAACGATAAATGTGCTTTTATAGCTCAGTGTGTATTCTTACGGTCTCAGTATGCTCTCCTGTGAAATGTAGGCTATCGCAAACGCAAACCGAACGTTGAAACAACAGTTCCATTTGAAACAGAGCTATTTCTCCGACCGCACTACCTCGCACTGTAAACTTCCGCAGTCTAGCTACGTTGTAGAGAGGCCGCTTGAAAAGCAGTTGATCACAAATCCTGACCTCCCGTTGGAGTTTACTAGCTAGTAGCCTACAGCAGAACTATTTGTAACGCAGTGTTTGTAATCATCATTTGTAATAATTTACATTACCTGCGCAACTTCAGCCTCTCTCTCTTCTCTTGCTCTCTTATCATCCATCTCTTGTAGTTCCGTGTCCGTGTATTCTGGCTCAAATCTGTAGCCAGTAACGTCAAAGTCAAAATCGAATTCTTCGTCTTCGTAATCATTATAGTCATCCATCATCCAAGTTTTTTTGTGGAAATTGTAGCCTACGTTGCTGCAGGTAAACAAACGCAGACTGCTCACATAGATAGTTTCGTAAACGGCCGGCACACCTTCCCGCTCCCCCACCCCCGACACATAGTACTCCGCGGGAGCAGCGAAAACAAGCAACAGAGAAATGCTTACTTCCAAGCCATGCCAAGCACGTAAAAATGTTCGGATTGAGATACATTTCACAGGAGAGCATACTGAGACCGGTAACAATACACCCTGAGCTTCCCGTCTCATTTATTGTACATGAAAGCACATTTATCGTTGTTTTTCCATAACATTTCTAATTGCCCCGTTGACTTCTATTGTAGCCCAGTGAGAGCCTACAGGAAATCTGTAGCTAGCTCAATACTGGACCGATCAGCGAAAATATGGACTCAATGTGTCAGGTTCGTGGAAGACAGACCACAAATAGGGTCCAAGGTCCAAAATAGCGAACTTATCCTTTAATAGAATTTTCTGCAGCTAGATGACAGTCCAGCTGGAGGCAGTCCAGATGTGGCAGCTTGAATGGTGGCGGGAGCGACAGGCAGTGGTGGAGGAGGGGGGGGGGGGTGGCTGGGCAAGCGGCAACAGATGACAGCAGCCCTCGAGATGCGGGACATGAGCCCTGCCGGCGGTATGTAGAGGAAAGTTGAGAAAAGAAAATGGTTAGGAAAGTGCAACGGAGCAACAGGAGCACCAACCATGCAGTCATGAGGGGAAAACAATCCTACCCGCTTATCAAGAGCCAGCCAAGGAAGGTGGCGTCACAGCTGTTGAAAGGTGACAGTAAGGAAGGGTGTTTTCTGTTGTATTCTTTCAAATATTAAATTCTCCAAACCTGCCTACTTAATCTCACTGGGATTTTCTTTTCTTTTTTCTTGGTAACCTAGGAAGACCATAAGAAAATGAGTTATTGCTCTTACATCTCGCTTGTTCTGATTCTGTGACACTGCAAATTGAGAGATACCTTCTTGATTCACAGCTGTCACATTCCCAGGGCATAGTTTTTACAAGTTGAAACACCTCCTCCGACATCCCCACACACTTTGCGTGTTGCCAACTATTGCAACAATCACACAGAACCTGGGAAGACGACCAGTACCATTAGACAATAATTTTTGTAAGAAAACAAGTACACCGTCTTATTACTCACCCAGTTTCCATCAGCACTTGACCCACACCACCGGTAGTACTCTGGCATTTGTGCTGAAAAGGTGAAAGATGAGCAACAATTATTAGATGCATTTAGACAACAGAGAAGACTGTACAAGTACAGTGTACGCCTACTTTGACTTAGTTGATTTTATACCTGAATGTTGCAAAATTTCTCCAGCCATCTCAATGCGGAGCTCCTTCGGGTCACCAATACTGATTGTTTCTGGGGTTCTTGTTGACTGAATCAGAGTCTTTCCCATCTGTTCATTATTTATCACCATTACACATTCATCATTTTGTGCAAATGCAGAAATCTTGTAGTGTAGCCACAACAAGCTAATACAGAGGTGTATGAATGGAAAAGGTTAGAAAATATAAAAGGAAACATTGCAGCATACAGTTTGCAGTTCCACAACTTACTTGCATTGTGAATACCCCACAGCTGTTACCATCCCTCTGAACTGTATGATGAATAGTTGCAGGTTTCCAGACAATTTGGTCCCAGTCCCCTTTCTGGGTGGAGTTCCGTCGCATGACAAAATATTGTCTGAAACATTATTATTATTTTTGTTTTAATGATTGAGCATGCATTCATTGTTTATACAGTTCATGATTTTCTTACATATTTTTATTTACAGGGCATTTTATGTTTCATTATGATAGTGGCAGTAGGCCTATTAGAGGAAAAGAAGGGATGACAAGATGGTCCTGGCCAGAAATGAACTCTGGACCTTGAATTATTGTAGATGTACTTTGTCATTAGGCAAATTTAGCATTAGGCAAACAAAGGAGCCTCCTAATGCATTAGAGTAGGTGAAAAGGAAAATCCAGAATATAAAACACTCATGCGACAATAATAGAAAATTCCAAAATGAGATGCATTCCATGCATCAGAGTGTTAAGCAGACCTGGGCACAAATATTTGAAAAAGTAGTTGAATATATTTGACTACAACTTAAGGTACTTAAGTTCCAAGGTACTTGAAAAGCGTAGACATCTCTTGCAAGTGGAGATATATCAAGCACTCCTTAAGTCCCACAAATACATTTCCAGTAATCAAAAACATTTCCCCCAGGTCAGGTATTAAGGGAACTGTAATATTTACTAGGTATGTCAAGTTTATAAGGAAGGTTTAATGAATACAGTCCAGGGCAAATATCTATCAAGCATCTCTGAGTCGACTAGGAGTAAGAGTGCTGATTCAGGGTTGGTACACGAGTGGAAGTGCTTATCTAACAACTACTGACCCTGGATCAGCACTTCTACTCTGAGATACTTGTACAACAAGACACAGGTCTACAAGGGTTTATACAGATGAAAATAACATAGCCTATAACTAAACAGCTTTGTGGCCTCTCTGTAATCTTTCTCCTCATTGTGTCCTGCAGGATCAAGCACGTAAAGGAGCTTGCTTGGGGAATGAAGAAACTGCATTCAAGGGAGATACAAAATGTGATTATTACCATCATAATAGCTGATGTTGTACCCCTCAGCACAGATTTTGTCATTGCCACCCCCCCCCAAATTAAACATTATGATGATAATGATGATCAGGTATACTTGCCACAAGCTTCCAGTATTGAAGCAACCAACAGCTGCATCATAGTCTTCAAAAGTGACCTTAAAGAGATTGTGGCATTAGTCAAAGATATGTTTGGCAAGCTAAAAACATAATTGATTAATCTAGTACTTATTTCAATAGGATATTCAGATAGAAACTTACTTTGGACAAAAGCTGCCTTGACATTATGTCCCGTTTACCCTTCATAATGGCCCAAGTCAAAACGTGGTCCAAATGGTAGACTCTGGTGCCACTGGCAAACATGGCCAGGTAAAAATCAATGATCTGAAACAAATTACAATGACAGCATAAATGCTATTGTCAGGTTAGATTTCAAGCTAAATTACATTAAATTAAATGTACTTACATCTCCATTAAGCCAATTATGTGGTTTCAAAGTAAAAAATTCCTCCTGCCTTAAAACCATATTCCCCTGGGTATCCATGACAGCCATGTCATTGCTGCATTCCCCACCCCCCCCCCCCCCCCCCCCCCCACCCCAAAGTTGTATTGCCTAATCAAATAAATGACACAGAAATTAGCATGATTGCTTCACTTTGCCTTGCTTCATGCTACATGCTGTGTTTGTGGTAATAGCATGCACCTGATTTTGGAATTTCTTCTTGGAGGTTTCTGGATCATTCTGTAAAACGTGAAAACAGAACACATAGATTGGTATAGGATTGTTAGACCAGTGACCAGCACCTTTTGAGGAGGTTATTCTGTTTCAAACATTTTGGCATTTAAGTCTGCTTGACATAATTTGAAGACCTAGCCCTACACACTCACATACTAGATGTTTATGGAAGTGCTTGAATGTATTACTGACTGTGAAATGCATAGCTTTAAGTGTTGACCTTGTGGATGCTAAATGTTTTGTTCTTCATTTTTTTCATATATTCTGGTCTGCCTCCAATCCCTATAACCCCTATTGTCTTTTTGGTAAAAATAAATGTTACCGGATTGTGGAGTAACTGGTAACAATATGGAATGCAACCTCTATTTATTTATCTTTTTAGAGCATTTGACCCCTGCACCACTGTTTTAAAGACATTTTAAGAGTTTTTTAAAGTGCTGTAGAATTCTTACCAACATAGTTTCTGTATCCTCCTGTGTATCTTGTTGCTGCTCACTGGATGCTCTTGTGTCAGCCTGTGAACAAGACGCACAGTATATCAAATTATTCAACATCAACAGTCAGGCCTCATGGGATCTATGGATTGAATGTGCGGTGAAAGGATTAATTTAACAGCTCAGTGTGGATTCTTACCAGCACATCGTTTATGTCCTCGTCTGTATTTTTGAGGTCTTTGCTTGGATGTGTAGGTTGGTGCCCATTGGTTGCACTCCAAGTCAGCCTGCGAACAAGACATGCAGTATATATAAAGTTCACACATGAAAATTGGGATTCAAGTATACAAGACCAGTCAAGCCCTAGTTCAGCTGGACTACTATATAGTGTCACCAAATGTGCACATTTCACCAATGGGTATTCAGTCAGTCATATTATCTCATAGGCTCGCTCACCCTTGTGGTCCAGCAAAAAAAAAAGAAGCTATTTGCAAAGCAAGTACACCATTACATGTCCAACACTCACCAAAATGTTCTGGTTCTGGATACCCAGCTTTGAATCTGGTGCAGGGACCACCACTTTCAGCTGCTCCTCTGTGGGTCCCTTAGGCTGGAGCGCCGTTTCCCTCCTAAGCTTTGTCGGAGTGTTTTCAGATGGTAAGATGTTTTGGTGGATCCAGTGGTAGTTTTTCCTATAGAAATGTGTGCAGCCAGGATATGTGGACAATCTACAGATGTATTGCAAGAACAAGTTGGTTGGGAAAGTGTGTTGCGACATATTTTTGATTTTGCCATCCAGTTATAATGAAAGAAGATGAGGCAGGGTCAAGTGTGATCTTTCTTTTGGCCACTATCAATCGAGCGAGTCCTTCCCTAGTCTTCAACCCTGCCTCATCCTCTTGCTCATGACCTTCCACAATCTCTCCTTTTAGTGCAAAGAGGGTGATGTCTTCTAGGGAGAGGGCATCTGCAGGGAAAGTGGATTGAAACTGAATGAATTGTGCATTCAGGTGATATTGTCCAATGTTGCACCAACCCCGGCAGATTTCGTTAATGTAGTATTTCTGCATTTTGTACAGTGAAAAAATCATCATATCAAGCCGGACTTCTCTCCTATCCTGTAGCCTTTTCAAAGTTGCATTGAAAACTTTCTGCAATGTTATTGGTTATTCCAGCTGTGATGAGGCCCAGGTCATTAAGTACAAATTGTGCACTTTTGTGGATAACAGTGTCCTCTATGGATGTATTGTAGTATTGTACAAATGATGCTGACCACATGCTGGAAATGTCCTGTTTAACTGTGTGGTACTGGGTGAGGGAAATGCAGGAGAGGAGTTGGTTGAGGTGGGCTTGGTATACTTCAACATCTTCTTTGGTCCCCCCACAGCCCCTCACGGTGTGCTTCACATTCTGCATGAGATGGTTCCAGCAGTTGACAATAGGGACTGTAGGGAGCACCTTCTCTATAGCATTCTCTATGGCAGCTTCCCGGTCTGTGCAGATGACAATCCTTTTAGAGGTCAACTCAGGCAACATATGCAGTATTTGTAGGAAAAATGCCTCATGGGACTTTTGATCTTTAGTCTGATGTACCATTATTGCCAAGGGGGTTGTGGGTCTTTCTTGAAAAGCCCCATGGTTGAACAGTAATGTGGATATATAAAAGTCTCCCATATTGAATGTTGTGTCATAGTAAAGCATCTGGGGGGGGGGGGGGGGGGGGGGTGGGACTGTGGCAGAAGGAGCAACAGCTTCTTGAACTCCTCCACCATCTCAGGCAATGCTGCCACAGTCACCATGTTGGGGTAGATGGTCATTTCTCTGATGAAGCCCTCCAGATACTCTGCCATACAATATGAAGAAATGATGGGACAGATTTAGATCGTACAGCTTTGATTTTATTTTGGACTTGTTCCAGGTTCTGTGGCGTTTTGACAGGGATGTGGCGGTTGCTCTGCAGATGGATAGTACTGAGGTCATGATATATAGTGGCTGGCGGCTCATTTTTTCTTGCAGAAATATTGTGAAAGACTGAAGGGGCAGTGCGGATGAAGGGGCGGTCACGTGTTGAATTCCCATGTGGCCTTGGAATTATGGCAGTTTCATCACCAATGTAATGAATGAGAATATATGATGATGTATTGATGTGTTGGTATGCCCGTTTATGGAAGTGCTTGGATTCATTACAGGTTGTGAAATACATAACTTTAAGCATTGGCCTTGTGGCCGTTTTGTTCCTTGGTTTTTCCATATGATCTGGTCTGCCCTCCAATCCTCATCATACTCCTTTGTCTTCTTGTAAATGTACATGTCACCAGATTGTGGAGTTGCTGGTGGCAATGTTGAAATCTTGGTGAGGTCAATATTGTCCAAGAGATGGTGTGCTTCATCAAGTGTGAGGGAAGAAAACATTACATCATACACTTGGCATCTGTGGTTGTCCAGTTTGGTGGAGTTGTCCAGTTCAGTAGGGTTGTTGTCCAGTTCAGTGGGGTCCAGTTCCTCCCTCTCCTCTTTTGGGGTGTTTCTCCACGCATCATAAAAGGTCTTGCGGTTTTGTAAGGTGTTTCCCCTCTTGCACTGGTGCAATATTTGACCCCAGACACAAGTTGGGTTTCGATACCCTTCCCCTGATATTGAACGTGGATGGATTCTGAGCTCATTTATAGCTCTCCTTAGAATTGAAAGGGTGTCTTGATGTTTTACAGGCGTTTCTTTGTGGCGGTACAGTTATAATCAGGAAGGAGCTGCAATACTCAAACCACAAAAACCACAAAAAATAAAAACATTTGCGGAAAAAAAAAGGTCTCAACCCTTTCCAGCCGGAGCGTTCTAATTTCAGTACAATTGTTCTGATGGTTTGACGTATAATAGCTCTGCCGTCCAATCACTGATTTTCTTTTTGAAAAATGCTAGTTACAGATGACAAAATAAGCTACAATTGCATATAATTGGTTCATGAGCTTAGTGGGCGGGGATTTATTTCTAGACCGCTAAATAAAACCGCACGTCAACCTCGTAAATCTCCATTTGCCTCACCACGGGCAGAGCGGACCACCTCGGGCAGAAGACTATCGTCTGAAGACTTTACTGCGACTGAGGGAAAGCCAGTAAACCCCCTGAGGTAAGAAATATTTAAGATAAAAATTAACGATAGATATTACTTCAGAAACGATCTTATTTTGAATAAAATCCTGTTTTTGTACTGCAGACTTTCTCATATTTTCACTTGAAATTCGCTAAGGTAGCTAACATTCGGCTCTAGCTTCAAATGATGCCACTGTGTTATTCTTACCCCAGCTCGTTTCGAGATGAAATTGTGAAAACGTCTGTCATACAATGAATAAGTGAAGTGATAACGTTAGATGTGAATATTTTCCGTATTTAGTGTAGACCTTGATAACTAAATAATAGCTAACTAAAGCTAAAACACATAGCGTTAGTCTAACAGTGAGCTGTCGTCCTCTCGCCACGCGAACAGCCATTTCCTTTTCTCCGTTTTTGTTTTCCTAATTTGAAACGTTAGCTCTGCTGTCTGTCTTGCTAGCTTTATAAATGTTATACTCAACTATTAGTCTTATCAATAGCAAGTACTAACTAGCTAGTTTTTTAACATAACGTTATGTATAAATTTGAAGGTTGTTGTTGATCAGTCCTTTCGAAAATGAATGGAGTAGAGAACTAAACAGCAAACATTTCCTAACGTAACGTCAGCTTCACGTTTTATTTTCTGACTCACGTTTTTGACTTGAGCAAGATTAGCCTGTTTAGACAAATACGACAAAAAGACATCATTCAGTTGAGCCAATGTCACTGATGATTTTGGTCTGTTCATTCAAAACAATATCTTATATGAATGGACATTATGCTAAGTAGTCTAACATTGTGTTAAGTAGTCTAACATTGTGTTATTGTTGTGCTTTTTATCTAACGTTATTCTGGAGCATAAAGTGTTTTCTGTAAAATGTCATTCTCATTATACACCCCGTTAATGACTCAGAAAAGGGTCATTGCAGAGCACGACACGGAGGACCATCAGGGCATGCATGCACTTACTGTTATGCTATTTCTTGCCTCTTTTAATGCCAATAGTATTGTCACACTCTCACTGGACAAGGAAATGCACCACAGCTGCTCTCTATTATCAATTAACTGCCTGCTAGATTCCAAGGCACTGATCAACAGCTGATCCCCATAGCCCAACAAAAAAAAGTGCTGAGTTAAGGAATCTCGAATTAGCAGTTTCAACATTGAGATTTTGAAATTGAGAAAGAAGGAGTAAATCAAACTGAGTGAAAGCAAAAACACTGAAAAACTAGCAAGCACCATAGGATGACTGCTACATCTTGATAGAGACAATGGGTGCATCCCAATATTCTTCACTCCCCACCTCCTTTCCTCCACTCCCCTACTACCACTCCTTTCCTACCCGGAAGTATGCAAAACTGCCTGAATGTTTCGAGTACAGTATTTGCATGTACAGTATACAATGTACCTGACATTGCGGTTTGCGTTGAGACATGAATTAATGTGTAACCTTTAATACATACTTGAGATGTAATCAGCAACATTAGATTAAAACAGAAAGATCCATTTCCGGAGCACAGAGGAGAGGAGGTCGTAGTGGAGGAAAGGAGGGTGCATTTTTAGAGTATTGGGATGCCCAGTGTTCAAGTTTAGTCCCCATTTTCAAAAAGCGGATGCTTTTATTAGATTGGATAACAGGAAGGAAGGGATCTAATCAATGTGATTCATTAGGAGCAGTGAACACACCAAGAATGGATGTGTGTTGTACTAATCAATGTGGTATTATTACTTCTATTCGTTTGTATAGGTATGATAACACAATTGTTATGTATATAACCTTTAAATCATCCTAAACCACCTCCTTTCTGGTTGTATCATTCGCTGTCTCTAGGCCAGTGGTTCTCAAACTCGATCCTGGGGCCTCCCTGTGTATGCTGGTTTTCGTTCCAACCACAGTTGCGATCCGAGAATTTTAACAAGCTGTTTATTTTTCTTAATTGCACTTTTAATGTATTGATGGATTATTTACCCTCTTAAGACAAATTGTCAGAACATAGATATGCATGGCATGTACAATAAATGTCCCATGTTCACATTTTGCTTATTGTGAAACAATTTCATTAAAAGAGGTAACAAAACTGAGCAAATGAAAGGCCGAGGTGAATCAATAGGCTCCTAATTGATGAAAGTGTGGACACATGGCCACAAAAACTAAACATTTGGTTGATAATGAACAATTCAAAGACAACGCAAATTGATAATGAGCCAAACCTGCATTATGTTAATAAGTTTAAGGAAACAAAATTATGAAAGAACTTAAATACAGTTCACAGTGTTCAACGACCTAATCAGGAGCATATTGATTCACCTCAGTCTTTAATTTGATCAGTTATAACATTTTGTTAACTCTTTTTATGCAGTTGTTTGCAATACGCACAATATGCAGAATGTGAACATGCCGGACATTTATTGTACATGGCATGCATAGCTATTTTCTGACATAATTTGGCTTAAGAGGGTGATAATAATAATCCATCAAAACATGAAAAGCCTTTTCACAGGCTGTTACTCATTTTAGGGGATGCCCATGTTCTATAGGTAACTGGTCATTGGAATGACTTGGTTTACTGATCTAAGAGGCCAATGATCTGAACAGAGGCCTAACTTGACATGCGTGTGTGCACTTATGCAAATTGATTATATTACATTACAGGCATTTAGAAGATTACAGGCATTTATATTACATTACAGGCATTTGTAAGAGCGACTTACACAACTTTTTAGGTTTTTTTTTTTTTTTTACATATTATCCATTTATACAGCTGGGTATATACTGAAGCGATTCAGGTTAAGTACCTTGCTCAAGGGCACAACGGCAGTGTCCTACCTGGGAATCAAACCTGCAACCTTTCGGTTACAAGGCCAGTTCCTTAACCATTATAAATTGATGAATACTAAACTATAACGAGACGGTTTAATAGAGTGGACAAATGCAATGTAAGGGCTGTGCAAATTGATGTTTTGTCTAAGAAGTAGAAATGTGCAGTAGTTAGAAAACTAGGCTTTAAAGGTTGTGCAATACCATGTTGGGGTGAGTTGTGCATTATGATGTGTATGAGTTATTGATGCACTATGTATATTGTTGTATTGTTTTACTGTTGTCTCATATGTTTCAGAAGATCAAGATCATTAAAATCCCTTGATGCAGTTATCATTCAAAGACCCTCATTACTTTCATGGAATAAGACATAAAGATGAGGGTTTCACCATCTGATAGTGCTGAGTTATGTGTTTATGAGTATCTCAAGTCCATGATGACTCCATTTTAAGAGGATCAAAATTACAGTATATTTCAATAAAAAGAGCCTGTTGGAGAGGACATGGTATATTTGAATATCAAGCCCCAAAAGTCACTTTCCACATTCACACATCATGGCATGGTGTATACTAAATGAAAGCTGTGGATATGCCCTTCAAATATATGAACAGTGCCCTCCACAATTATTGGCACCCCTGGTAAAAAATTAGTAAAAAGGGTTATAAAAAATTCACTTTTTGGTGAATTTCAGTGAAAAAAAAAAAAAAAAATCCAACCTTTAATTGAAGTAAATTTCTTCTGAGAAAAAAAAATCCCTAATCAAAAAATAATTATTTTTAACAAAACCACGTGTGCCACAATTATTGGCACCCCTAGAAATTCTTATGAACAAAATGTAACTGAAGCATTTTCTCCATTTATATTTTACTTTTTAAAGTTGATCAGAGTGTTTAGGAACTTTCAAGCAGTAATCCATGACTTCCTGTTTCACTGGGGTATAAATATGAGGTGACACAGAGGCCATATTCCCTTATTCATAAATCAACATGGGAAAGATAAGAGAACACACAAATCAAATGAGGGAAAAGTGTGTTGAGCTTCATAAGTCAGGGAATGGCTATAAAAATATAGCTCACCTGAAAATGCCCATATCTACCGGTAGGGCAATACTTAAAAAGTTCAAAGCAACTGGAACTGTTACAAACTTGCCTGGAAGAGGACCCAAGTTTATTTTGCCCCCATGCACAGTGACTTGGAGTTTGGTAAACGCTACTGGAACTTTGACTGGAACCGTGTTCTATGGTCAGATGAAACGGAAATTGAGCTTTTCGGCAACCAACACTCAAGGTGGGTTTGGTGTAAAAAGAAGGATGGCTATACCGAAAATGACCTGATCCCCACTGTTAAGTATGGTGGAGGTTCCGTGATGTTGTGGGGCTGTTTTTCCTCCAAAGGCCCTGGGAACCTTCTTAGGGTACATGGTATCATGTACCATGGAATACCAGGACATTTAAAATCTGGGTGGTCGTTGGATTTTCCAGCAGGACAATGATCCAAAACATATGTTCAAATCAACACAAACATGGTTAACTGAACACAAAATCAAGCTTCTGCCATGGCCATCTCAGTCCCCTGACCTAAACCCCATTGAAAACCTGTGGGCTGAGCTGAAGAGGAGTGCACAAGAGAGGACCTAGAACTATGGATGATCTGGAGAGATTCTGTAAAGAGGAATGGTCTCAGATTCCTTGCTCTGTATTCTCCAACCTTATTATATGTTACGGGAGAAGACTCAATACTGTTTTATTGTCAAAGGGAGGTTGTACAAAGTATTAAAAGCAGGGGTGCCAATAATTGTGGCACACGTGGTTTAGTTAAAAATAATTATTTCTTGATGAGGGAGTTTCTTTTCTCAGAATAAATTTACTTCAACTAAAGATTGGATTTTTCTCATTTTTTCAGAGTGAGATTAAAATAATTCACCAAACGGGGTGCCAGGGGTGCCAGTAATTGCACAGAGGGCACTGTATATGATGTTATGGGGTTGTACAGAGGGGTATGGGCTCTGAATGATAACTAACTTATTGTAAATGTACAATGATAAGTTGATCAAAATCACCTTTTAATATCATCAGTCTGTTCAAATGAAATGGTGTCCATTTCCTCTCCAAGGCTCAACACGCATATTCCGCATTCACATATCAAGGCATGATGTACACCAAATGAAAGGGCTGGATCTGCCCTTCGAGTACATGTACGTATATGATGTTATAGGTTAATACAAAATTATGCATTATATGTACTGAAATCCATTCTGATTATTACATGTACAATAAGTCAGTTATCATTCAGAGCCCCTTATAGCCCTAATGGAATCAGGATGGGGTTTTCACGCTTAGAAAGTGCAGAGCTCTCCGTGTAAGATGAGTATCTCCAGTCATTGCTGACACAATGATAAGTTGATCAAAATCACCTTTTAATATCATCAGTCTGTTCAAATGAAATGGTATCCATTTCCTCTCCAAGGCTCAAAACGCACATTGCGTATTTACATATCAAGGCATGATGTACACCAAATGAAAGGTCTGGATCTGCCCTTCAAATAAATGTATGGGATGTTGTGAGATCGTACATGTATATGATGTTATAGGTTTGTGCAAAATTATGCATTATTTGTACTGAAATCCATTCTTATTACATCTATTGAGTCAGTTATCATTCAGAGCCCCTTATAACCCTAACGGAATAAGAGATCAGGATGCGGTTTTCACTCTTAGAAAGTGCAGAACTCTCCGTTTAAGATGAGTATCTCCAGTCATTGCTGACACAATAATACGTTGATCAAAATCTCATAAAAATATCATCAGTCTGTTCAAATGAAATGGTGTCCATTTCCTCTCCAAGGCTCAAAACGCACATTCCGTATTTACAGATCAAGGGATGATGTACAGCAAATGAAAGGTCTGGATCTGCCCTTCAAATAAATGTATGGGATGTTCTGAGGTCGTACATGTATATGATGTTATAGGTTTGTGCAAAATTATGCATTATTTGTACTGAAATCCATTCTTATTATTACATCTATTGAGTCAGTTATCATTCAGAGCACCTTATAACCCTAAAGGAATAAGACATCAGGATGTGGTTTTTCACTTTTAGAAATAGCAGAAATCTCCGTTTAAGATGAATATCTCCAGTCCTTGATGACTCAATGATAAGTCGATCAAAATCACGTTTTAATATCATCAGTCTGTTCAAATGAAATGGTGTCCCTTTCCTCTCCAAGGCTCAACACGCATATTCCGCATTCACACATCGAGGCATGGTGTACACCAAATGAAAAGGCTGGATCTGCCCTTCGAGTACATGTATGTATATGATGTTATAGGGTAATACAAAATTATGCATTATATGTACTGAAATCCATTCTGATTATTACATGTACAATAAGTCAGTTATCATTCAGAGCCTCTTATAGCCCTAATGGAATAAGACATCAGGATGGGGTTTTCACTCTTAGAAAGTGCAGAGCTCTCCATGTAAGATGAGTATCTCCAGTCATTGATGACACAATGAGAAGTTGATCAAAATCACGTTTTAATATCATCAGTCTGTTCAAATTAAATGGTGTCCATTTCCTCTCCAAGGCTCAAAACGCACATTCCGTATTTCCATATCAAGGCAGGATGTACACCAAATGAAAGGTCTGGATCTGCCCTTCAAATATATGTATAGGATGTTCTGAGGTCGTACATGTACATGATGTTATGGGTTTGTACATAATTATGCATTATTTGTACTGAAATCCATTCTGATTGTGACATTTATTAAGTCAGTTATCATTCAGAGCCCCTTATAACCCTAACGGAATAAGGCATCAGGATGAGGTTTTCACCCTTAGAAAGTGCAGAGCTCTCAGTGTAAGATGAGTGTCTCCATTCATTGATGAGGCAATGATAAGTTGATCAAAATCTCATATAAATACCATCAGTCTGTTCAAATGAAATGGTGTCCATTTCCTCTCCAAGGCTCAAAACGCACATTCCGTATTTACATATCAAGGCATGATGTACACCAAATGAAAGGTCTGGATCTGCCCTTCAAATAAATGTATGGGATGTTCTGAGGTTGTACATGTATATGATGTTATAGGTTTGTGCAAAATTATGCATTATTTGTACTGAAATCCATTCTTGTTATTACATCTATTGAGTCAGTTATCATTCAGAGCCCCTTATAACCCTACCGGAATAAGACATCAGGATGCGGTTTTCACTGTTAGAAACTGCAGAACTCTCAGTTTAAGATGAATATCTCCAGTCCTTGATGACTCAATGATAAGTTGATCAAAGTCACGTTTTAATATCATTAGTCTGTTCAAATGAAATGGTGCCCATTTCCTTTCCAAGGCTCAAAACGCATATTCCGCATTCACACATCGAGCCATGATGTACAACAAATGAAAGGTCTGGATCTGCCCTTCGAGTACATGTATATTATATAGGTTAATACAAAATTATGCATTATATGTACTGAAATCCATTCTGATTATTACATGTACAATAAGTCAGTTATCATTCAGAGCCCCTTACAGCCCTAATAGAATAAGGCATCAGGATGGGGTTTTCACTCTTAGAAAGTGCAGAGCTCTCGGTGTAAGATGAGTATCTCCATTCATTGATGACACAATGATAAGTTGATCAAAATCTCATATAAATACCATCAGTCTGTTCAAATGAAATGGTGTCCATTTCCTATCCAAGGCTCAAAACGCACATTCCGTATTTACATATCAAGGCAGGATGTACACCAAATGAAAGGTCTGGATCTGCCCTTCAAATAAATGTATTGGATGTTCTGAGGTCGTACATGTATATGATGTTGTAGGTTCGTGCAAAATTATGCATTATTTGTACTGAAATCAATTCTTATTATTACATCTATTGAGTCAGTTATCATTCAGAGCCCCTTATAACCCTAAAGGAATAAGACATCAGGATGCGGTTTTCACTGTTAGAAAGTGCAGAACTCTCTGTTTAAGATGAATATCTCCAGTCCTTGATGAGTCAATGATAAGTCGATCAAAATCACGTTTTAATATCATCAGTCTGTTCAAATGAAATGGTGTCAATTTCCTCTCCAAGGCTCAAAACGCATATTCCGCATTCACACATCGAGGCATGGAGTACACCAAATGAAAGGTCTGGATCTGCCCTTCGAGTACATGTATATAATGTTATAGGTTTATACAAAATTATGCATTATATGTACTGAAATCCATTCTGATTATTACATCTACAATAAGTCAGTTATCATTCAGATCCCTATGTAGCTCTAACGGAATAAGGCATCAGGATGAGGTTTTCACCCGTAGAAAGTGCAGAGCTCTCAGTGTAAGATGAGTGTCTCCATTCATTGATGAGACAATGATAAGTTGATCAAAATCTCATATAAATACCATCAGTCTGTTCAAATGAAATGGTGTCCATTTCCTCTCCAAGGCTCAAAACGCACATTCCGTATTTACATATCAAGGCATGATGTACACCAAATGAAAGGTCTGGATCTGCCCTTCAACTAAATGTATGGGATGTTCTGAGGTCGTACATGTATATGATGTTATAGGTTTGTGCAAAATTATGCATTATTTGTACTGAAATCAATTCTAATTATTACATCTATTGAGTCAGTTATCATTCAGAGCCCCTTATAACCCTACTAGAATAAGACATCAGGATGCGGTTTTCACTGTTAGAAACTGCAGAACTCTCCGTTTAAGATGAATATCTCCAGTCCTTGATGACTCAATGATAAGTCAATCAAAATCACATTTTAATATCATCAGTCTGTTCAAATGAAATGGTGCCCATTTCCTCTCCAAGGCTCAAAACACATATTCCACATTCACACATCGAGGCATGGTGTGCACCAAATGAAAGGTCTGGATCTGCCCTTCGAGTACATGTATATGATGTTATAGGTTAATACAAAATTATGCATTATATGTACTGAAATCCATTCTGATTATTACATGTACAATAAGTCAGTTATCATTCAGAGCCCCTTATAACCCTAACGGAATAAGAAATCAGGATGCGGTTTTCACTGTTAGAAAGTGCAGAACTCTCCGTTTAATATGAATATCTCCAGTCCTTAATGACTCATTGATAAGTCAATCAAAATCACATTTTAATATCATCAGTCTGTTCAAATGAAATGGTGCCCATTTCCTCTCCAAGGCTCAAAACACATATTCCGCATTCACACATCGAGGCATGGTGTACACCAAATGAAAGGTCTGGATCTGCCCTTCGAGTACATGTATATGATGTTATAGGTTTATACAAAATTATGCATTATATGTTCTGAAATCCATTCTGATTATTACATCTACAATAAGTCAGTTATCATTCAGATCCCTATCTAGCTCTAACAGAATAAGGCATCAGGATGAGGTTTTCACCCTTAGAAAGTGCAGAGCTCTCAGTGTAAGTTGAGTATCTCCATTCATTGATGACACAATGATAAGTTGATCAAAATCTCATATAAATACCATCAGTCTGTTCAAATGAAATGGTGTCCATTTCCAATCCAATGCTCAAAACGCACATTCCGTATTTACATATCAAGGCATGATGTACACCAAATGAAAGGTCTGGATCTGCCCTTCGAGTACATGTACGTATATGATGTTATAGGTTTATACAAAATTATGCATTATATGTTCTGAAATCCATTCTGATTATTACATGTACAATAAGTCAGTTATCATTCAGAGCCCCTTATAGCCCTAATGGAATAAGACATCAGGATGAGGTTTTCACCCTTAGAAAGTGCAGAGCTCTCAGTGTAAGATGAGTATCTCCATTCATTGATGACACAATGATAAGTTGATCAAAATCTCATATAAATACCATCGGTCTGTTCAAATGAAATGGTGTCCATTTCCTCTCCAAGGCTCAAAACGCACATTCCGTATTTACATATCAAGGCATGATGTACACCAAATGAAAGGTCTGGATCTGCCCTTCAAATAAATGTATGGGATGTTCTGAGTTCGTACATGTATATGATGTTATAGGTTTGTGCAAAATTATGCATTATTTGTACTGAAATCCATTCTTGTTATTACATCTATTGAGTCAGTTATCATTCAGAGCCCCTTATAACCCTAACGGAATAAGACATCAGGATGCGGTTTTCACTGTTAGAAACTGCAGAACTCTCCGTTCAAGATGAATATCTCCAGTCCTTTATTACTCAATGATAAGTCAATCAAAATCACATTTTAATATCATCAGTCTGTTCAAATGAAATGGTGCCCATTTCCTCTCCAAGGCTCAAAACACATATTCCGCATTCACACATCGAGGCATGGTGTACACCCAATGAATGTTCTGGATCTGCCCTTCAAGTACATGTATATGATGTTATAGGTTAATACAAAATTATGCATTATATGTACTGAAATCAATTCTGATTATTACATGTACAATAAGTCAGTTATCATTCAGAGCCCCTTATAGCCCTAATGGAATAAGACATCAGGATGGGGTTTTCACTCTTAGAAAGTGCAGAGCTCTCCGTGTAAGATGAGTATCTCCAGTCATTGATGACACAATGAGAAGTTGATCAAAATCACGTTTTAATATCATCAGTCTGTTCAAATGAAATGGTGTCCATTTCCTCTCCAAGGCTCAAAACGCACATTCCGTATTTCCATATCAAGGCAGGATATACATCAAATGAAAGGTCTGGATATGCCCTTCAAATAAATGTATGGGATGTTCTGAGGTCGTACATGAATATGATGTTATAGGTTTGTGCAAAATCATGCATTATTTGTACTGAAATCCATTCTTGTTATTACATCTATTGAGTCAGTTATCATTCAGAGCCCCTTATAACCCTACCGGAATAAGACGTCAGGATGCGGTTTTCACTGTTAGAAACGACAGAACTCTCCGTTTAAGATGAATATCTCCAGTCCTTGATGACTCAATAATAAGTCGATCAAAATCACGTTTTAATATCATCAGTCTGTTCAAATGATATGGTGTCAATTTCCTCTCCAAGGCTCAAAACACATATTCCGCATTCACACATCGAGGCATGGTGTGCACCAAATGAAAGGTCTGGATCTGCCCTTCGAGTACATGTATATGATGTTATAGGTTAATACAAAATTATGCATTATATGTACTGAAATCCATTCTGATTATTACATGTACAATAAGTCAGTTATCATTCAGAGCCCCTTATAACCCTAACGGAATAAGAAATCAGGATGCGGTTTTCACTGTTAGAAAGTGCAGAACTCTCCGTTTAATATGAATATCTCCAGTCCTTAATGACTCATTGATAAGTCAATCAAAATCACATTTTAATATCATCAGTCTGTTCAAATGAAATGGTGCCCATTTCCTCTCCAAGGCTCAAAACACATATTCCGCATTCACACATCGAGGCATGGTGTACACCAAATGAAAGGTCTGGATCTGCCCTTCGAGTAAATGTATATGATGTTATAGGTTTATACAAAATTATGCATTATATGTTCTGAAATCCATTCTGATTATTACATCTACAATAAGTCAGTTATCATTCAGATCCCTATCTAGCTCTAACAGAATAAGGCATCAGGATGAGGTTTTCACCCTTAGAAAGTGCAGAGCTCTCAGTGTAAGATGAGTATCTCCATTCATTGATGACACAATGATAAGTTGATCAAAATCTCATATAAATACCATCAGTCTGTTCAAATGAAATGGTGTCCATTTCCTCTCCAATGCTCAAAACGCACATTCCGTATTTACATATCAAGGCATGATGTACACCAAATAAAAGGTCTGGATCTGCCCTTCGAGTACATGTACGTATATGATGTTATAGGTTTATACAAAATTATGCATTATATGTTCTGAAATCCATTCTGATTATTACATGTACAATAAGTCAGTTATCATTCAGAGCCCCTTATAGCCCTAATGGAATAAGACATCAGGATGAGGTTTTCACCCTTAGAAAGTGCAGAGCTCTCAGTGTAAGATGAGTATCTCCATTCATTGATGACACAATGATAAGTTGATCAAAATCTCATATAAATACCATCAGTCTGTTCAAATGAAATGGTGTCCATTTCCTCTCCAAGGCTCAAAACGCACATTCCTTATTTACATATCAAGGCATGATGTACACCAAATGAAAGGTCTGGATCTGCCCTTCAAATAAATGTATGGGATGTTCTGAGTTCGTACATGTATATGATGTTATAGGTTTGTGCAAAATTATGCATTATTTGTACTGAAATCCATTCTTGTTATTACATCTATTGAGTCAGTTATCATTCAGAGCCCCTTATAACCCTAACGGAATAAGACATCAGGATGCGGTTTTCACTGTTAGAAAGTGCAGAACTCTCCGTTTAAGATGAATATCTCCACTCCTTGATGAATCAATGATAAGTCAATCAAAATCACATTTTAATATCATCAGTCTGTTCAAATGAAATGGTGCCCATTTCCTCTCCAAGGCTCAAAACACATATTCCGCATTCACACATCAAGGCATGGTCTACACCAAATGAAAGGTCTGGATCTGCCCTTCGAGTACATGTATATGATGTTATAGGTTAAAACAAAATTATGCATTATATGTACTGAAATACATTCTGATTATTACATGTACAATAAGTCAGTTATCATTCAGAGCCCCTTATAGCCCTAATGGAATAAGACATCAGGATGGGGTTTTCACTCTTAGAAAGTGCAGAGCTCTCCGTGTAAGATGAGTATCTCCAGTCATTGATGACACAATGAGAAGTTGATCAAAATCACGTTTTAATATCATCAGTCTGTTCAAATGAAATGGTGTCCATTTCCTCTCCAAGGCTCAAAACGCACATTCCGTATTTCCATATGAAGGCAGGATGTACACCAAATGAAAGGTCTGGATCTGCCCTTCAAATAAATGTATGGGATGTTCTGAGGTCGTACATGTATATGATGTTATAGGTTTGTGCAAAATGATGCATTATTTGTACTGAAATCCCTTCTTGTTATTACATCTATTGAGCCAGTTATCATTCAGAGCCCCTTATAACCCTACCGGAATAAGACATCAGGATGCGGTTTTCACTGTTAGAAAGTGCAGAACTCTCCGTTTAAGATGAATATCTCCAGTCCCTGATGAATCAATGATAAGTCAATCAAAATCACATTTTAATATCATCAGTCTGTTCAAATGAAATGGTGCCCATTTCCTCTCCAAGGCTCAAAACACATATTCCGCATTCACACATCGAGGCATGGTGTACACCAAATGAAAGGTCTGGATCTGCCCTTCGAGTACATGTATATGATGTTATAGGTTTATACAAAATTATGCATTATATGTTCTGAAATCCATTCTGATTATTACATCTACAATAAGTCAGTTATCATTCAGATCCCTATCTAGCTCTAACAGAATAAGGCATCAGGATGAGGTTTTCACCCTTAGAAAGTGCAGAGCTCTCAGTGTAAGATGAGTATCTCCATTCATTGATGACACAATGATAAGTTGATCAAAATCTCATATAAATACCATCAGTCTGTTCAAATGAAATGGTGTCCATTTCCTCTCCAATGCTCAAAACGCACATTCCGTATTTATATATCAAGGCATGATGTACACCAAATGAAAGGTCTGGATCTGCCCTTCGAGTACATGTACGTATATGATGTTATAGGTTTATACAAAATTATGCATTATATGTTCTGAAATCCATTCTGATTATTACATGTACAATAAGTCAGTTATCATTCAGAGCCCCTTATAGCCCTAATGGAATAAGACATCAGGATGAGGTTTTCACCCTTAGAAAGTGCAGAGCTCTCAGTGTAAGATGAGTATCTCCATTCATTGATGACACAATGATAAGTTGATCAAAATCTCATATAAATACCATCGGTCTGTTCAAATGAAATGGTGTCCATTTCCTCTCCAAGGCTCAAAACGCACATTCCGTATTTACATATCAAGGCATGATGTACACCAAATGAAAGGTCTGGATCTGCCCTTCAAATAAATGTATGGGATGTTCTGAGTTCGTACATGTATATGATGTTATAGGTTAAAACAAAATTATGCATTATATGTACTGAAATACATTCTGATTATTACATGTACAATAAGTCAGTTATCATTCAGAGCCCCTTATAGCCCTAATGGAATAAGACATCAGGATGGGGTTTTCACTCTTAGAAAGTGCAGAGCTCTCCGTGTAAGATGAGTATCTCCAGTCATTGATGACACAATGAGAAGTTGATCAAAATCACGTTTTAATATCATCAGTCTGTTCAAATGAAATGGTGCCCATTTCCTCTCCAAGGCTCAAAACGCACATTCCGTATTTCCATATCAAGGCAGGATGTACACCAAATGAAAGGTCTGGATCTGCCCTTCAAATAAATGTATGGGATGTTCTGAGGTCGTACATGTATATGATGTTATAGGTTTGTGCAAAATGATTCATTATTTGTACTGAAATCCCTTCTTGTTATTACATCTATTGAGTCAGTTATCATTCAGAGCCCCTTATAACCCTACCGGAATAAGACATCAGGATGCGGTTTTCACTGATAGAAAGTGCAGAACTCTCCGTTTAAGATGAATATCTCCAGTCCCTGATGAATCAATGATAAGTCAATCAAAATCACATTTTAATATCATCAGTCTGTTCAAATGAAATGGTGCCCATTTCCTCTCCAAGGCTCAAAACACATATTCCGCATTCACACATCGAGGCATGGACTACACCAAATGAAAGGTCTGGATATGCCCTTCGAGTACATGTATATGATGTTATAGGTTAAAACAAAATTATGCATTATATGTACTGAAATCCATTCTGATTATTACATGTACAATAAGTCAGTTATCATTCAGAGCCCCTTATAGCCCTAATGGAATAAGACATCAGGATGAGGTTTTCACCCTTAGAAAGTGCAGAGCTCTCAGTTGAAGATGAGTATCTCCATTCATTGATGACACAATGATAAGTTGATCAAAATCTCATATAAATACCATCGGTGTGTTCAAATGAAATGGTGTCCATTTCCTCTCCAAGGCTCAAAACGCACATTCCGTATTTACATATCAAGGCATGATGTACACCAAATGAAAGGTCTGGATCTGCCCTTCAAATAAATGTATGGGATGTTATGAGGTCGTACATGTATATGATGTTATAGGTTTGTGCAAAATTATGCATTATTTGTACTGAAATCCATTCTTGTTATTACATCTATTGAGTCAGTTATCATTCAGAGCCCCTTATAACCCTAACGGAATAAGACATCAGGATGCGGTTTTCACTTTGAGAAAGTGCAGAACTCTCCGTTTAAGAAGAATATCTCCATTCCTTGATGAATCAATGATAAGTCAATCAAAATCACATTTTAATATCATCAGTCTGTTCAAATGAAATGGTGCCCATTTCCTCTCCAAGGCTCAAAACACATATTCCGCATTAACACATCGAGGCATGGACTACACCAAATGAAAGGTCTGGATATGCCCTTCGAGTACATGTATATGATGTTATAGGTTAAAACAAAATTATGCATTATATGTACTGAAATCCATTCTGATTATTACATGTACAATAAGTCAGTTATCATTCAGAGCCCCTTATAGCCCTAATGGAATAAGACATCAGGATGGGGTTTTCATTCTTAGAAAGTGCAGAGCTCTCCGTGTAAGATGAGTATCTCCAGTCATTGATGACACAATGATAAGTTGATCAAAATCTCATATAAATACCATCGGTCTGTTCAAATGAAATGGTGTCCATTTCCTCTCCAAGGCTCAAAACGCACATTCCGTATTTACATATCAAGGCATGATGTACACCAAATGAAAGGTCTGGATCTGCCCTTCAAATAAATGTATGGGATGTTCTGAGGTCGTACATGTATATGATGTTATAGGTTTGTGCACAATTATGCATTATTTGTACTGAAATCCATTCTTGTTATTACATCTATTGAGTCAGTTATCATTCAGAGCCCCTTATAACCCTAACGGAATAAGACATCAGGATGCGGTTTTCACTGTTAGAAAGTGCAGAACTCTCCGTTTAAGATGAATATCTCCAGTCCTTGATGAATCAATGATAAGTCAATCAAAATCATATTTTAATATCATCAGTCTGTTCAAATGAAATGGTGCCCATTTCCTCTCCAAGGCTCAAAACACATATTCCGCATTCACACATCGAGGCATGGACTCCACCAAATGAAAGGTCTGGATATGCCCTTCGAGTACATGTATATGATGTTATAGGTTAAAACAAAATTATGCATTATATGTACTGAAATCCATTCTGATTATTACATGTACAATAAGTCAGTTATCATTCAGAGCCCCTTATAGCCCTAATGGAATAAGACATCAGGATGGGGTTTTCACTCTTAGAAAGTGCAGAGCTCTCCGTGTAAGATGAGTATCTCCATTCATTGATGACACAATGATAAGTTGATCAAAATCTCATATAAATACCATCGGTCTGTTCAAATGAAATGGTGTCCATTTCCTCTCCAAGGCTCAAAACGCACATTCCGTATTTCCATATCAAGGCAGGATGTACACCAAATGACAGGTCTTGATCTGCCCTTCAAATAAATTTATGGGATGTTCTGAGGTCGTACATGTATATGATGTTATAGGTTTGTGCAAAATGATTCATTATTTGTACTGAAATCCCTTCTTGTTATTACATCTATTGAGTCAGTTATCATTCAGAGCCCCTTATAACCCTACAGGAATAAGACGTCAGGATGCGGTTTTCACTGTTAGAAACGACAGAACTCTCCGTTTAAGATGAATATCTCCAGTCCTTGATGACTCAATGATAAGTCGATCAAAATCACGTTTTAATATCATCAGTCTGTTCAAATGATATGGTGTCAATTTCCTCTCCAAGGCTCAAAACACATATTCCGCATTCACACATCGAGGCATGGTGTGCACCAAATGAAAGGTCTGGATCTGCCCTTCGAGTACATGTATATGATGTTATAGGTTAATACAAAATTATGCATTATATGTACTGAAATCCATTCTGATTATTACATGTACAATAAGTCAGTTATCATTCAAAGCCCCTTATAACCCTAACGGAATAAGAAATCAGGATGCGGTTTTCACTGTTAGAAAGTGCAGAACTCTCCGTTTAATATGAATATCTCCAGTCCTTAATGACTCATTGATAAGTCAATCAAAATCACATTTTAATATCATCAGTCTGTTCAAATGAAATGGTGCCCATTTCCTCTCCAAGGCTCAAAACACATATTCCGCATTCACACATCGAGGCATGGTGTACACCAAATGAAAGGTCTGGATCTGCCCTTCGAGTACATGTATATGATGTTATAGGTTTATACAAAATTATGCATTATATGTTCTGAAATCCATTCTGATTATTACATCTACAATAAGTCAGTTATCATTCAGATCCCTATCTAGCTCTAACAGAATAAGGCATCAGGATGAGGTTTTCACCGTTAGAAAGTGCAGAGCTCTCAGTGTAAGATGAGTATCTCCATTCATTGATGACACAATGATAAGTTGATCAAAATCTCATATAAATACCATCAGTCTGTTCAAATGAAATGGTGTCCATTTCCTCTCCAATGCTCAAAACGCATATTCCGTATTTACATATCAAGGCATGATGTACACCAAATGAAAGGTCTGGATCTGCCCTTCGAGTACATGTACGTATATGATGTTATAGGTTTATACAAAATTATGCATTATATGTTCTGAAATCCATTCTGATTATTACATGTACAATAAGTCAGTTATCATTCAGAGCCCCTTATAGCCCTAATGGAATAAGACATCAGGATGAGGTTTTCACCCTTAGAAAGTGCAGAGCTCTCAGTGTAAGATGAGTATCTCCATTCATTGATGACACAATGATAAGTTGATCAAAATCTCATATAAATACCATCGGTCTGTTCAAATGAAATGGTGTCCATTTCCTCTCCAAGGCTCAAAACGCACATTCCGTATTTACATATCAAGGCATGATGTACACCAAATGAAAGGTCTGGATCTGCCCTTCAAATAAATGTATGGGATGTTCTGAGTTCGTACATGTATATGATGTTATAGGTTTGTGCAAAATTATGCATTATTTGTACTGAAATCCATTCTTGTTATTACATCTATTGAGTCAGTTATCATTCAGAGCCCCTTATAACCCTAACGGAATAAGACATCAGGATGTGGTTTTCACTGTTAGAAAGTGCAGAACTCTCCGTTTAAGATGAATATCTCCACTCCTTGATGAATCAATGATAAGTCAATCAAAATCACATTTTAATATCATCAGTCTGTTCAAATGAAATGGTGCCCATTTCCTCTCCAAGGCTCAAAACACATATTCCGCATTCACACATCAAGGCATGGTCTACACCAAATGAAAGGTCTGGATCTGCCCTTCGAGTACATGTATATGATGTTATAGGTTAAAACAAAATTATGCATTATATGTACTGAAATCCATTCTGATTATTACATGTACAATAAGTCAGTTATCATTCAGAGCCCCTTATAGCCCTAATTGAATAAGACATCAGGATGGGGTTTTCACTCTTAGAAAGTGCAGAGCTCTCCGTGTAAGATGAGTATCTCCAGTCATTGATGACACAATGAGAAGTTGATCAAAATCACGTTTTAATATCATCAGTCTGTTCAAATGAAATGGTGTCCATTTCCTCTCCAAGGCTCAAAACGCACATTCCGTATTTCCATATGAAGGCAGGATGTACACCAAATGAAAGGTCTGGATCTGCCCTTCAAATAAATGTATGGGATGTTCTGAGGTCGTACATGTATATGATGTTATAGGTTTGTGCAAAATGATGCATTATTTGTACTGAAATCCCTTCTTGTTATTACATCTATTGAGCCAGTTATCATTCAGAGCCCCTTATAACCCTACCGGAATAAGACATCAGGATGCGGTTTTCACTGTTAGAAACTGCAGAACTCTCCGTTCAAGATGAATATCTCCAGTCCTTTATGACTCAATGATAAGTCAATCAAAATCACATTTTAATATCATCAGTCTGTTCAAATGAAATGGTGCCCATTTCCTCTCCAAGGCTCAAAACACATATTCCGCATTCACACATCGAGGCATGGTGTACACCCAATGAATGTTCTGGATCTGCCCTTCAAGTACATGTATATGATGTTATAGGTTAATACAAAATTATGCATTATATGTACTGAAATCAATTCTGATTATTACATGTACAATAAGTCAGTTATCATTCAGAGCCCCTTATAGCCCCAATGGAATAAGACATCAGGATGGGGTTTTCACTCTTAGAAAGTGCAGAGCTCTCCGTGTAAGATGAGTATCTCCAGTCATTGATGACACAATGATAAGTTGATCAAAATCACGTTTTAATATCATCAGTCTGTTCAAATGAAATGGTGTCCATTTCCTCTCCAAGGCTCAAAACGCACATTCCGTATTTCCATATCAAGGCAGGATATACACCAAATGAAAGGTCTGGATATGCCCTTCAAATAAATGTATGGGATGTTCTGAGGTCGTACATGTATATGATGTTATAGGTTTGTGCAAAATCATGCATTATTTGTACTGAAATCCATTCTGATTATTACATGTACAATAAGTCAGTTATCATTCAGAGCCCCTTATAACCCTAACGGAATAAGAAATCAGGATGCGGTTTTCACTGTTAGAAAGTGCAGAACTCTCCGTTTAATATGAATATCTCCAGTCCTTAATGACTCATTGATAAGTCAATCAAAATCACATTTTAATATCATCAGTCTGTTCAAATGAAATGGTGCCCATTTCCTCTCCAAGGCTCAAAACACATATTCCGCATTCACACATCGAGGCATGGTGTACACCAAATGAAAGGTCTGGATCTGCCCTTCGAGTACATGTATATGATGTTATAGGTTTATACAAAATTATGCATTATATGTTCTGAAATCCATTCTGATTATTACATCTACAATAAGTCAGTTATCATTCAGATCCCTATCTAGCTCTAACAGAATAAGGCATCAGGATGAGGTTTTCACCCTTAGAAAGTGCAGAGCTCTCAGTGTAAGATGAGTATCTCCATTCATTGATGACACAATGATAAGTTGATCAAAATCTCATATAAATACCATCAGTCTGTTCAAATGAAATGGTGTCCATTTCCTCTCCAATGCTCAAAACGCACATTCCGTATTTACATATCAAGGCATGATGTACACCAAATGAAAGGTCTGGATCTGCCCTTCGAGTACATGTACGTATATGATGTTATAGGTTTATACAAAATTATGCATTATATGTTCTGAAATCCATTCTGATTATTACATGTACAATAAGTCAGTTATCATTCAGAGCCCCTTATAGCCCTAATGGAATAAGACATCAGGATGAGGTTTTCACCCTTAGAAAGTGCAGAGCTCTCAGTGTAAGATGAGTATCTCCATTCATTGATGACACAATGATAAGTTGATCAAAATCTCATATAAATACCATCGGTCTGTTCAAATGAAATGGTGTCCATTTCCTCTCCAAGGCTCAAAACGCACATTCCGTATTTACATATCAAGGCATGATGTACACCAAATGAAAGGTCTGGATCTGCCCTTCGAGTACATGTACGTATATGATGTTATAGGTTTATACAAAATTATGCATTATATGTTCTGAAATCCATTCTGATTATTACATGTACAATAAGTCAGTTATCATTCAGAGCCCCTTATAGCCCTAATGGAATAAGACATCAGGATGAGGTTTTCACCCTTGGAAAGTGCAGAGCTCTCAGTGTAAGATGAGTATCTCCATTCATTGATGACACAATGATAAGTTGATCAAAATCTCATATAAATACCATCGGTCTGTTCAAATGAAATGGTGTCCATTTCCTCTCCAAGGCTCAAAACGCACATTCCGTATTTACATATCAAGGCATGATGTACACCAAATGAAAGGTCTGGATCTGCCCTTCAAATAAATGTATGGGATGTTCTGAGTTCGTACATGTATATGATGTTATAGGTTTGTGCAAAATTATGCATTATTTGTACTGAAATCCATTCTTGTTATTACATCTATTGAGTCAGTTATCATTCAGAGCCCCTTATAACCCTACCGGAATAAGACATCAGGATGCGGTTTTCACTGTTAGAAACTGCAGAACTCTCCGTTCAAGATGAATATCTCCAGTCCTTGATGACTCAATGATAAGTCAATCAAAATCACGTTTTAATATCATCAGTCTGTTCAAATGATATGGTGTCAATTTCCTCTCCAAGGCTCAAAACGCATATTCCGCATTCACACATCGAGGCATGGTGGACACCAAATGAAAGGTCTGGATCTGCCCTTCGAGTACATGTATATGATGTTATAGGTTTGTGCAAAATTATGCATTATTTGTACTGAAATCCATTCTTGTTATTACATCTATTGAGTCAGTTATCATTCAGAGCCCCTTATAACCCTACCGGAATAAGACATCAGGATGCGGTTTTCACTGTTAGAAAGTGCAGAACTCTCCGTTTAAGATGAATATCTCCAGTCCCTGATGAATCAATGATAAGTCAATCAAAATCACATTTTAATATCATCAGTCTGTTCAAATGAAATGGTGCCCATTTCCTCTCCAAGGCTCAAAACACATATTCCGCATTCACACATCGAGGCATGGTGTGCACCAAATGAAAGGTATGGATCTGCCCTTCGAGTACATGTATATGATGTTATAGCTTAATACAAAATTATGCATTATATGTACTGAAATCCATTCTGATTATTACATGTACAATAAGTCAGTTATCATTCAGAGCCCCTTATAACCCTAACGGAATAAGACATCAGGATACGGTTTTCACTGTTAGAAAGTGCAGAACTCTCCGTTTAAGATGAATATCTCCAGTCCTTGATGACTCATTGATAAGTCAATCAAAATCACATTTTAATATCATCAGTCTGTTCAAATGAAATGGTGCCCATTTCCTCTCCAAGGCTCAAAACACATATTCCGCATTCACACATCGAGGCATGGTGTACACCAAATGAAAGGTCTGGACCTGCCCTTCGAGTACATGTATATGATGTTATAGGTTTATACAAAATTATGCATTATATGTTCTGAAATCCATTCTGATTATTACATCTACAATAAGTCAGTTATCATTTAGATCCCTATCTAGCTCTAACAGAATAAGGCATCAGGATGAGGTTTTCACCCTTAGAAAGTGCAGAGCTCTCAGTGTAAGATGAGTATCTCCATTCATTGATGACACAATGATAAGTTGATCAAAATCTCATATAAATACCATCAGTCTGTTCAAATGAAATGGTGTCCATTTCCTCTCCAATGCTCAAAACGCACATTCCGTATTTACATATCAAGGCATGATGTACACCAAATGAAAGGTCTGGATCTGCCCTTCGAGTACATGTACGTATATGATGTTATAGGTTTATACAAAATTATGCATTATATGTTCTGAAATCCATTCTGATTATTACATGTACAATAAGTCAGTTATCATTCAGAGCCCCTTATAGCCCTAATGGAATAAGACATCAGGATGAGGTTTTCACCCTTAGAAAGTGCAGAGCTCTCAGTGTAAGATGAGTATCTCCATTCATTGATGACACAATGATAAGTTGATCAAAATCTCATATAAATACCATCGGTCTGTTCAAATGAAATGGTGTCCATTTCCTCTCCAAGGATCAAAACGCACATTCCGTATTTACATATCAAGGCATGATGTACACCAAATGAAAGGTCTGGATCTGCCCTTCAAATAAATGTATGGGATGTTCTGAGTTCGTACATGTATATGATGTTATAGGTTTGTGCAAAATTATGCATTATTTGTACTGAAATCCATTCTTGTTATTACATCTATTGAGTCAGTTATCATTCAGAGCCCCTTATAAGCCTAACGGAATAAGAAATCAGGATGCGGTTTTTACTGTTAGAAAGTGCAGAAATCTCCGTTTAAGATGAATATCTCCAGTCCTTGATGAATCAATGATAAGTCAATCAAAATCACATTTTAATATCATCAGTCTGTTCAAATGAAATGGTGCCCATTTCCTCTCCAAGGCTCAAAACACATATTCCGCATTCACACATCGAGGCATGGTCTACACCAAATGAAAGGTCTGGATCTGTCCTTCGAGTACATGTATATGATGTTATAGGTTAAAACAAAATTATGCATTATATGTACTGAAATACATTCTGATTATTACATGTACAATAAGTCAGTTATCATTCAGAGCCCCTTATAGCCCTAATGGAATAAGACATCAGGATGGGGTTTTCACTCTTAGAAAGTGCAGAGCTCTCCGTGTAAGATGAGTATCTCCAGTCATTGATGACACAATGAGAAGTTGATCAAAATCACGTTTTAATATCATCAGTCTGTTCAAATGAAATGGTGTCCATTTCCTCTCCAAGGCTCAAAACGCACATTCCGTATTTCCATATCAAGGCAGGATGTACACCAAATGAAAGGTCTGGATCTGCCCTTCAAATAAATGTATGGGATGTTCTGAGGTCGTACATGTATATGATGTTATAGGTTTGTGCAAAATGATTCATTATTTGTACTGAAATCCCTTCTTGTTATTACATCTATTGAGTCAGTTATCATTCAGAGCCCCTTATAACCCTACCGGAATAAGACATCAGGATGCGGTTTTCACTGTTAGAAAGTGCAGAACTCTCCGTTTAAGATGAATATCTCCAGTCCCTGATGAATCAATGATAAGTCAATCAAAATCACATTTTAATATCATCAGTCTGTTCAAATGAAATGGTGCCCATTTCCTCTCCAAGGCTCAAAACACATATTCCGCATTCACACATCGAGGCATGGTGTACACCAAATGAAAGGTCTGGATCTGCCCTTCGAGTACATGTATATGATGTTATAGGTTAAAACAAAATTATGCATTATATGTACTGAAATCCATTCTGATTATTACATCTACAATAAGTCAGTTATCATTCAGAGCCCTATCTAGCTCTAACAGAATAAGGCATCAGGATGAGGTTTTCACCCTTAGAAAGTGCAGAGCTCTCAGTGTAAGATGAGTATCTCCATTCATTGATGACACAATGATAAGTTGATCAAAATCTCATATAAATACCATCGGTCTGTTCAAATGAAATGGTGTCCATTTCCTCTCCAAGGCTCAAAACGCACATTCCGTATTTACATATCAAGGCATGATGTACACCAAATGAAAGGTCTGGATCTGCCCTTCAAATAAATGTATGGGATGTTCTGAGTTCGTACATGTATATGATGTTATAGGTTTGTGCAAAATTATGCATTATTTGTACTGAAATCCATTCTTGTTATTACATCTATTGAGTCAGTTATCATTCAGAGCCCCTTATAACCCTAACGGAATAAGACATCAGGATGTGGTTTTCACTGTTAGAAAGTGCAGAACTCTCCGTTTAAGATGAATATCTCCACTCCTTGATGAATCAATGATAAGTCAATCAAAATCACATTTTAATATCATCAGTCTGTTCAAATGAAATGGTGCCCATTTCCTCTCCAAGGCTCAAAACACATATTCCGCATTCACACATCAAGGCATGGTCTACACCAAATGAAAGGTCTGGATCTGCCCTTCGAGTACATGTATATGATGTTATAGGTTAAAACAAAATTATGCATTATATGTACTGAAATCCATTCTGATTATTACATGTACAATAAGTCAGTTATCATTCAGAGCCCCTTATAGCCCTAATTGAATAAGACATCAGGATGGGGTTTTCACTCTTAGAAAGTGCAGAGCTCTCCGTGTAAGATGAGTATCTCCAGTCATTGATGACACAATGATAAGTTGATCAAAATCACGTTTTAATATCATCAGTCTGTTCAAATGAAATGGTGTCCATTTCCTCTCCAAGGCTCAAAACGCACATTCCGTATTTCCATATGAAGGCAGGATGTACACCAAATGAAAGGTCTGGATCTGCCCTTCAAATAAATGTATGGGATGTTCTGAGGTCGTACATGTATATGATGTTATAGGTTTGTGCAAAATGATGCATTATTTGTACTGAAATCCCTTCTTGTTATTACATCTATTGAGCCAGTTATCATTCAGAGCCCCTTATAACCCTACCGGAATAAGACACCAGGATGCGGTTTTCACTGTTAGAAACTGCAGAACTCTCCGTTCAAGATGAATATCTCCAGTCCTTTATGACTCAATGATAAGTCAATCAAAATCACATTTTAATATCATCAGTCTGTTCAAATGAAATGGTGCCCATTTCCTCTCCAAGGCTCAAAACACATATTCCGCATTCACACATCGAGGCATGGTGTACACCCAATGAATGTTCTGGATCTGCCCTTCAAGTACATGTATATGATGTTATAGGTTAATACAAAATCATGCATTATATGTACTGAAATCAATTCTGATTATTACATGTACAATAAGTCAGTTATCATTCAGAGCCCCTTATAGCCCTAATGGAATAAGACATCAGGATGGGGTTTTCACTCTTAGAAAGTGCAGAGCTCTCCGTGTAAGATGAGTATCTCCAGTCATTGATGACACAATGATAAGTTGATCAAAATCACGTTTTAATATCATCAGTCTGTTCAAATGAAATGGTGTCCATTTCCTCTCCAAGGCTCAAAACGCACATTCCGTATTTCCATATCAAGGCAGGATATACACCAAATGAAAGGTCTGGATATGCCCTTCAAATAAATGTATGGGATGTTCTGAGGTCGTACATGTATATGATGTTATAGGTTTATGCAAAATCATGCATTATTTGTACTGAAATCCATTCTTGTTATTACATCTATTGAGTCAGTTATCATTCAGAGCCCCTTATAACCCTACCGGAATAAGACGTCAGGATGCGGTTTTCACTGTTAGAAACGACAGAACTCTCCGTTTAAGATGAATATCTCCAGTCCTTGATGACTCAATGATAAGTCGATCAAAATCACGTTTTAATATCATCAGTCTGTTCAAATGATATGGTGTCAATTTCCTCTCCAAGGCTCAAAACGCATATTCCGCATTCACACATCGAGGCATGGTGGACACCAAATGAAAGGTCTGGATCTGCCCTTCGAGTACATGTATATGATGTTATAGGTTTATACAAAATTATGCATTATATGTTCTGAAATCCATTCTGATTATTACATGTACAATAAGTCAGTTATCATTCAGAGCCCCTTATAGCCCTAATGGAATAAGACATCAGGATGGGGTTTTCACTCTTAGAAAGTGCAGAGCTCTCCGTGTAAGATGAGTATCTCCAGTCATTGATGACACAGTGAGAAGTTGATCAAAATCACGTTTTAATATCATCAGTCTGTTCAAATGAAATGGTGTCCATTTCCTCTCCAAGGCTCAAAACGCACATTCCGTATTTCCATATCAAGGCAGGATGTACACCAAATGAAAGGTCTGGATCTGCCCTTCAAATAAATGTATGGGATGTTCTGAGGTCGTACATGTATATGATGTTATAGGTTTGTGCAAAATGATTCATTATTTGTACTGAAATCCCTTCTTGTTATTACATCTATTGAGTCAGTTATCATTCAGAGCCCCTTATAACCCTACCGGAATAAGACATCAGGATGCGGTTTTCACTGTTAGAAAGTGCAGAACTCTCCGTTTAAGATGAATATCTCCAGTCCCTGATGAATCAATGATAAGTCAATCAAAATCACATTTTAATATCATCAGTCTGTTCAAATGAAATGGTGCCCATTTCCTCTCCAAGGCTCAAAACACATATTCCGCATTCACACATCGAGGCATGGTGTACACCAAATGAAAGGTCTGGATCTGCCCTTCGAGTACATGTATATGATGTTATAGGTTTATACAAAATTATGCATTATATGTTCTGAAATCCATTCTGATTATTACATCTACAATAAGTCAGTTATCATTCAGATCCCTATCTAGCTCTAACAGAATAAGGCATCAGGATGAGGTTTTCACCCTTAGAAAGTGCAGAGCTCTCAGTGTAAGATGAGTATCTCCATTCATTGATGACACAATGATAAGTTGATCAAAATCTCATATAAATACCATCAGTCTGTTCAAATGAAATGGTGTCCATTTCCTCTCCAATGCTCAAAACGCACATTCCGTATTTACATATCAAGGCATGATGTACACCAAATGAAAGGTCTGGATCTGCCCTTCGAGTACATGTACGTATATGATGTTATAGGTTTATACAAAATTATGCATTATATGTTCTGAAATCCATTCTGATTATTACATGTACAATAAGTCAGTTATCATTCAGAGCCCCTTATAGCCCTAATGGAATAAGACATCAGGATGAGGTTTTCACCCTTAGAAAGTGCAGAGCTCTCAGTGTAAGATGAGTATCTCCATTCATTGATGACACAATGATAAGTTGATCAAAATCTCATATAAATACCATCGGTCTGTTCAAATGAAATGGTGTCCATTTCCTCTCCAAGGCTCAAAACGCACATTCCGTATTTACATATCAAGGCATGATGTACACCAAATGAAAGGTCTGGATCTGCCCTTCGAGTACATGTACGTATATGATGTTATAGGTTTATACAAAATTATGCATTATATGTTCTGAAATCCATTCTGATTATTACATGTACAATAAGTCAGTTATCATTCAGAGCCCCTTATAGCCCTAATGGAATAAGACATCAGGATGGGGTTTTCACTCTTAGAAAGTGCAGAACTCTCCGTGTAAGATGAGTATCTCCATTCATTGATGACACAATGATAAGTTGATCAAAATCTCATATAAATACCATCGGTCTGTTCAAATGAAATGGTGTCCATTTCCTCTCCAAGGCTCAAAACGCACATTCCGTATTTCCATATCAAGGCAGGATGTACACCAAATGAAAGGTCTGGATCTGCCCTTCGAGTACATGTACGTATATGATGTTATAGGTTTATACAAAATTATGCATTATATGTTCTGAAATACATTCTGATTATTACATCTACAATAAGTCAGTTATCATTCAGATCCCTATCTAGCTCTAACAGAATAAGGCATCAGGATGAGGTTTTCACCCTTAGAATGTGCAGAGCTCTCAGTGTAAGATGAGTATCTCCATTCATTGATGACACAAGGATAAGTTGATCAAAATCTCATATAAATACCATCAGTCTGTTCAAATGAAATGGTGTCCATTTCCTCTCCAATGCTCAAAACGCACATTCCGTATTTACATATCAAGGCATGATGTACACCAAATGAAAGGTCTGGATCTGCCCTTCGAGTACATGTACGTATATGATGTTATAGGTTTATACAAAATTATGCATTATATGTTCTGAAATCCATTCTGATTATTACATGTACAATAAGTCAGTTATCATTCAGAGCCACTTATAGCCCTAATGGAATAAGACATCAGGATGGGGTTTTCACTCTTAGAAAGTGCAGAGCTCTCCGTGTAAGATGAGTATCTCCATTCATTGATGACACAATGATAAGTTGATCAAAATCTCATATAAATACCATCGGTCTGTTCAAATGAAATGGTGTCCATTTCCTCTCCAAGGCTCAAAACGCACATTCCGTATTTCCATATCAAGGCAGGATGTACACCAAATGAAAGGTCTTGATCTGCCCTTCAAATAAATGTATGGGATGTTCTGAGGTCGTACATGTATATGATGTTATAGGTTTGTGCAAAATGATGCATTATTTGTACTGAAATCCCTTCTTGTTATTACATCTATTGAGTCAGTTATCATTCAGAGCCCCTTATAACCCTACCGGAATAAGACATCAGGATGCGGTTTTCACTGTTAGAAAGTGCAGAACTCTCCGTTTAAGATGAATATCTCCAGTCCCTGATGAATCAATGATAAGTCAATCAAAATCACATTTTAATATCATCAGTCTGTTCAAATGAAATGGTGCCCATTTCCTCTCCAAGGCTCAAAACACATATTCCGCATTCACACATCGAGGCATGGTGTGCACCAAATGAAAGGTATGGATCTGCCCTTCGAGTACATGTATATGATGTTATAGGTTAATACAAAATTATGCATTATATGTACTGAAATCCATTCTGATTATTACATGTACAATAAGTCAGTTATCATTCAGAGCCCCTTATAACCCTAACGGAATAAGACATCAGGATACGGTTTTCACTGTTAGAAAGTGCAGAACTCTCCGTTTAAGATGAATATCTCCAGTCCTTGATGACTCATTGATAAGTCAATCAAAATCACATTTTAATATCATCAGTCTGTTCAAATGAAATGGTGCCCATTTCCTCTCCAAGGCTCAAAACACATATTCCGCATTCACACATCGAGGCATGGTGTACACCAAATGAAAGGTCTGGACCTGCCCTTCGAGTACATGTATATGATGTTATAGGTTTATACAAAATTATGCATCATATGTTCTGAAATCCATTCTGATTATTACATCTACAATAAGTCAGTTATCATTCAGATCCCTATCTAGCTCTAACAGAATAAGGCATCAGGATGAGGTTTTCACCCTTAGAAAGTGCAGAGCTCTCAGTGTAAGATGAGTATCTCCATTCATTGATGACACAATGATAAGTTGATCAAAATCTCATATAAATACCATCAGTCTGTTCAAATGAAATGGTGTCCATTTCCTCTCCAATGCTCAAAACGCACATTCCGTATTTACATATCAAGGCATGATGTACACCAAATGAAAGGTCTGGATCTGCCCTTCGAGTACATGTACGTATATGATGTTATAGGTTTATACAAAATTATGCATTATATGTTCTGAAATCCATTCTGATTATTACATGTACAATAAGTCAGTTATCATTCAGAGCCCCTTATAACCCTAACGGAATAAGACATCAGGATACGGTTTTCACTGTTAGAAAGTGCAGAACTCTCCGTTTAAGATGAATATCTCCAGTCCTTGATGACTCATTGATAAGTCAATCAAAATCACATTTTAATATCATCAGTCTGTTCAAATGAAATGGTGCCCATTTCCTCTCCAAGGCTCAAAACACATATTCCGCATTCACACATCGAGGCATGGTGTACACCAAATGAAAGGTCTGGACCTGCCCTTCGAGTACATGTATATGATGTTATAGGTTTATACAAAATTATGCATCATATGTTCTGAAATCCATTCTGATTATTACATCTACAATAAGTCAGTTATCATTCAGATCCCTATCTAGCTCTAACAGAATAAGGCATCAGGATGAGGTTTTCACCCTTAGAAAGTGCAGAGCTCTCAGTGTAAGATGAGTATCTCCATTCATTGATGACACAATGATAAGTTGATCAAAATCTCATATAAATACCATCAGTCTGTTCAAATGAAATGGTGTCCATTTCCTCTCCAATGCTCAAAACGCACATTCCGTATTTACATATCAAGGCATGATGTACACCAAATGAAAGGTCTGGATCTGCCCTTCGAGTACATGTACGTATATGATGTTATAGGTTTATACAAAATTATGCATTATATGTTCTGAAATCCATTCTGATTATTACATGTACAATAAGTCAGTTATCATTCAGAGCCCCTTATAGCCCTAATGGAATAAGACATCAGGATGAGGTTTTCACCCTTAGAAAGTGCAGAGCTCTCAGTGTAAGATGAGTATCTCCATTCATTGATGACACAATGATAAGTTGATCAAAATCTCATATAAATACCATCGGTCTGTTCAAATGAAATGGTGTCCATTTCCTCTCCAAGGATCAAAACGCACATTCCGTATTTACATATCAAGGCATGATGTACACCAAATGAAAGGTCTGGATCTGCCCTTCAAATAAATGTATGGGATGTTCTGAGTTCGTACATGTATATGATGTTATAGGTTTGTGCAAAATTATGCATTATTTGTACTGAAATCCATTCTTGTTATTACATCTATTGAGTCAGTTATCATTCAGAGCCCCTTATAAGCCTAACGGAATAAGAAATCAGTATGCGGTTTTTACTGTTAGAAAGTGCAGAAATCTCCGTTTAAGATGAATATCTCCAGTCCTTGATGAATCAATGATAAGTCAATCAAAATCACATTTTAATATCATCAGTCTGTTCAAATGAAATGGTGCCCATTTCCTCTCCAAGGCTCAAAACACATATTCCGCATTCACACATCGAGGCATGGTCTACACCAAATGAAAGGTCTGGATCTGTCCTTCGAGTACATGTATATGATGTTATAGGTTAAAACAAAATTATGCATTATATGTACTGAAATACATTCTGATTATTACATGTACAATAAGTCAGTTATCATTCAGAGCCCCTTATAGCCCTAATGGAATAAGACATCAGGATGGGGTTTTCACTCTTAGAAAGTGCAGAGCTCTCCGTGTAAGATGAGTATCTCCAGTCATTGATGACACAATGAGAAGTTGATCAAAATCACGTTTTAATATCATCAGTCTGTTCAAATGAAATGGTGTCCATTTCCTCTCCAAGGCTCAAAACGCACATTCCGTATTTCCATATCAAGGCAGGATGTACACCAAATGAAAGGTCTGGATCTGCCCTTCAAATAAATGTATGGGATGTTCTGGGTTAATACTAAATTATGCATTATATGTACTGAAATCAATTCTGATTATTACATGTACAATAAGTCAGTTATCATTCAGAGCCCCTTATAGCCCTAATGGAATAAGACATCAGGATGGGGTTTTCACTCTTAGAAAGTGCAGAGCTCTCCGTGTAAGATGAGTATCTCCAGTCATTGATGACACAATGATAAGTTGATCAAAATCACGTTTTAATATCATCAGTCTGTTCAAATGAAATGGTGTCCATTTCCTCTCCAAGGCTCAAAACGCACATTCCGTATTTCCATATCAAGGCAGGATATACACCAAATGAAAGGTCTGGATATGCCCTTCAAATAAATGTATGGGATGTTCTGAGGTCGTACATGTATATGATGTTATAGGTTTGTGCAAAATCATGCATTATTTGTACTGAAATCCATTCTTGTTATTACATCTATTGAGTCAGTTATCATTCAGAGCCCCTTATAACCCTACCGGAATAAGACGTCAGGATGCGGTTTTCACTGTTAGAAACGACAGAACTCTCCGTTTAAGATGAATATCTCCAGTCCTTGATGACTCAATGATAAGTCGATCAAAATCACGTTTTAATATCATCAGTCTGTTCAAATGATATGGTGTCAATTTCCTCTCCAAGGCTCAAAACGCATATTCCGCATTCACACATCGAGGCATGGTGGACACCAAATGAAAGGTCTGGATCTGCCCTTCGAGTACATGTATATGATGTTATAGGTTTATAGAAAATTATGCATTATATGTTCTGAAATACATTCTGATTATTACATCTACAATAAGTCAGTTATCATTCAGATCCCTATCTAGCTCTAACAGAATAAGGCATCAGGATGAGGTTTTCACCCTTAGAATGTGCAGAGCTCTCAGTGTAAGATGAGTATCTCCATTCATTGATGACACAATGATAAGTTGATCAAAATCTCATATAAATACCATCAGTCTGTTCAAATGAAATGGTGTCCATTTCCTCTCCAATGCTCAAAACGCACATTCCGTATTTACATATCAAGGCATGATGTACACCAAATGAAAGGTCTGGATCTGCCCTTCGAGTACATGTACGTATATGATGTTATAGGTTTATACAAAATTATGCATTATATGTTCTGAAATCCATTCTGATTATTACATGTACAATAAGTCAGTTATCATTCAGATCCCTATATAGCTCTAACGGAATAAGGCATCAGGATGAGGTTTTCACCCGTAGAAAGTGCAGAGCTCTCAGTGTAAGATGAGTGTCTCCATTCATTGATGAGACAATGATAAGTTGATCAAAATCTCATATAAATACCATCAGTCTGTTCAAATGAAATGGTGTCCATTTCCTCTCCAAGGCTCAAAACGCACATTCCGTATTTACATATCAAGGCATGATGTACACCAAATGAAAGGTCTGGATCTGCCCTTCAAATAAATGTATGGGATGTTCTGAGTTCGTACATGTATATGATGTTATAGGTTTGTGCAAAATTATGCATTATTTGTACTGAAATCCATTCTTGTTATTACATCTATTGAGTCAGTTATCATTCAGAGCCCCTTATAACCCTAAGGGAATAAGACATCAGGATGTGGTTTTCACTGTTAGAAAGTGCAGAACTCTACGTTTAAGATGAATATCTCCACTCCTTGATGAATCAATGATAAGTCAATCAAAATCACATTTTAATATCATCAGTCTGTTCAAATGAAATGGTGCCCATTTCCTCTCCAAGGCTCAAAACACATATTCCGCATTCACACATCAAGGCATGGTCTACACCAAATGAAAGGTCTGGATCTGCCCTTCGAGTACATGTATATGATGTTATAGGTTAAAACAAAATTATGCATTATATGTACTGAAATCCATTCTGATTATTACATGTACAATAAGTCAGTTATCATTCAGAGCCCCTTATAGCCCTAATTGAATAAGACATCAGGATGGGGTTTTCACTCTTAGAAAGTGCAGAGCTCTCCGTGTAAGATGAGTATCTCCAGTCATTGATGACACAATGATAAGTTGATCAAAATCACGTTTTAATATCATCAGTCTGTTCAAATGAAATGGTGTCCATTTCCTCTCCAAGGCTCAAAACGCACATTCCGTATTTCCATATGAAGGCAGGATGTACACCAAATGAAAGGTCTGGATCTGCCCTTCAAATAAATGTATGGGATGTTCTGAGGTCGTACATGTATATGATGTTATAGGTTTGTGCAAAATGATGCATTATTTGTACTGAAATCCCTTCTTGTTATTACATCTATTGAGCCAGTTATCATTCAGAGCCCCTTATAACCCTACCGGAATAAGACATCAGGATGCGGTTTCCACTGTTAGAAACTGCAGAACTCTCCGTTCAAGATGAATATCTCCAGTCCTTTATGACTCAATGATAAGTCAATCAAAATCACATTTTAATATCATCAGTCTGTTCAAATGAAATGGTGCCCATTTCCTCTCCAAGGCTCAAAACACATATTCCGCATTCACACATCGAGGCATGGTGTACACCCAATGAATGTTCTGGATCTGCCCTTCAAGTACATGTATATGATGTTATAGGTTTATACAAAATTATGCATTATATGTTCTGAAATCCATTCTGATTATTACATGTACAATAAGTCAGTTATCATTCAGAGCCCCTTATAGCCCTAATGGAATAAGACATCAGGATGGGGTTTTCACTCTTAGAAAGTGCAGAGCTCTCCGTGTAAGATGAGTATCTCCATTCATTGATGACACAATGATAAGTTGATCAAAATCTCATATAAATACCATCGGTCTGTTCAAATGAAATGGTGTCCATTTCCTCTCCAAGGCTCAAAACGCACATTCCGTATTTCCATATCAAGGCAGGATGTACACCAAATGAAAGGTCTTGATCTGCCCTTCAAATAAATGTATGGGATGTTCTGAGGTCGTACATGTATATGATGTTATAGGTTTGTGCAAAATGATGCATTATTTGTACTGAAATCCCTTCTTGTTATTACATCTATTGAGTCAGTTATCATTCAGAGCCCCTTATAACCCTACCGGAATAAGACATCAGGATGTGGTTTTCACTGTTAGAAAGTGCAGAACTCTCCGTTTAAGATGAATATCTCCAGTCCCTGATGAATCAATGATAAGTCAATCAAAATCACATTTTAATATCATCAGTCTGTTCAAATGAAATGGTGCCCATTTCCTCTCCAAGGCTCAAAACACATATTCCGCATTCACACATCGAGGCATGGTGTGCACCAAATGAAAGGTATGGATCTGCCCTTCGAGTACATGTATATGATGTTATAGGTTAATACAAAATTATGCATTATATGTACTGAAATCCATTCTGATTATTACATGTACAATAAGTCAGTTATCATTCAGAGCCCCTTATAACCCTAACGGAATAAGACATCAGGATACGGTTTTCACTGTTAGAAAGTGCAGAACTCTCCGTTTAAGATGAATATCTCCAGTCCTTGATGACTCATTGATAAGTCAATCAAAATCACATTTTAATATCATCAGTCTGTTCAAATGAAATGGTGCCCATTTCCTCTCCAAGGCTCAAAACACATATTCCGCATTCACACATCGAGGCATGGTGTACACCAAATGAAAGGTCTGGACCTGCCCTTCGAGTACATGTATATGATGTTATACGTTTATACAAAATTATGCATTATATGTTCTGAAATCCATTCTGATTATTACATCTACAATAAGTCAGTTATCATTCAGATCCCTATCTAGCTCTAACAGAATAAGGCATCAGGATGAGGTTTTCACCCTTAGAAAGTGCAGAGCTCTCAGTGTAAGATGAGTATCTCCATTCATTGATGACACAATGATAAGTTGATCAAAATCTCATATAAATACCATCAGTCTGTTCAAATGAAATGGTGTCCATTTCCTCTCCAATGCTCAAAACGCACATTCCGTATTTACATATCAAGGCATGATGTACACCAAATGAAAGGTCTGGATCTGCCCTTCGAGTACATGTACGTATATGATGTTATAGGTTTATACAAAATTATGCATTATATGTTCTGAAATCCATTCTGATTATTACATGTACAATAAGTCAGTTATCATTCAGAGCCCCTTATAGCCCTAATGGAATAAGACATCAGGATGAGGTTTTCACCCTTAGAAAGTGCAGAGCTCTCAGTGTAAGATGAGTATCTCCATTCATTGATGACACAATGATACGTTGATCAAAATCTCATATAAATACCATCGGTCTGTTCAAATGAAATGGTGTCCATTTCCTCTCCAAGGATCAAAACGCACATTCCGTATTTACATATCAAGGCATGATGTACACCAAATGAAAGGTCTGGATCTGCCCTTCAAATAAATGTATGGGATGTTCTGAGTTCGTACATGTATATGATGTTATAGGTTTGTGCAAAATTATGCATTATTTGTACTGAAATCCATTCTTGTTATTACATCTATTGAGTCAGTTATCATTCAGAGCCCCTTATAAGCCTAACGGAATAAGAAATCAGGATGCGGTTTTTACTGTTAGAAAGTGCAGAAATCTCCGTTTAAGATGAATATCTCCAGTCCTTGATGAATCAATGATAAGTCAATCAAAATCACATTTTAATATCATCAGTCTGTTCAAATGAAATGGTGCCCATTTCCTCTCCAAGGCTCAAAACACATATTCCGCATTCACACATCGAGGCATGGTCTACACCAAATGAAAGGTCTGGATCTGTCCTTCGAGTACATGTATATGATGTTATAGGTCAAAACAAAATTATGCATTATATGTACTGAAATACATTCTGATTATTACATGTACAATAAGTCAGTTATCATTCAGAGCCCCTTATAGCCCTAATGGAATAAGACATCAGGATGGGGTTTTCACTCTTAGAAAGTGCAGAGCTCTCCGTGTAAGATGAGTATCTCCAGTCATTGATGACACAATGATAAGTTGATCAAAATCACGTTTTAATATCATCAGTCTGTTCAAATGAAATGGTGTCCATTTCCTCTCCAAGGCTCAAAACGCACATTCCGTATTTCCATATGAAGGCAGGATGTACACCAAATGAAAGGTCTGGATCTGCCCTTCAAATAAATGTATGGGATGTTCTGAGGTCGTACATGTATATGATGTTATAGGTTTGTGCAAAATGATGCATTATTTGTACTGAAATCCCTTCTTGTTATTACATCTATTGAGCCAGTTATCATTCAGAGCCCCTTATAACCCTACCGGAATAAGACATCAGGATGCGGTTTCCACTGTTAGAAACTGCAGAACTCTCCGTTCAAGATGAATATCTCCAGTCCTTTATGACTCAATGATAAGTCAATCAAAATCACATTTTAATATCATCAGTCTGTTCAAATGAAATGGTGCCCATTTCCTCTCCAAGGCTCAAAACACATATTCCGCATTCACACATCGAGGCATGGTGTACACCCAATGAATGTTCTGGATCTGCCCTTCAAGTACATGTATATGATGTTATAGGTTTATACAAAATTATGCATTATATGTTCTGAAATCCATTCTGATTATTACATGTACAATAAGTCAGTTATCATTCAGAGCCCCTTATAGCCCTAATGGAATAAGACATCAGGATGGGGTTTTCACTCTTAGAAAGTGCAGAGCTCTCCGTGTAAGATGAGTATCTCCATTCATTGATGACACAATGATAAGTTGATCAAAATCTCATATAAATACCATCGGTCTGTTCAAATGAAATGGTGTCCATTTCCTCTCCAAGGCTCAAAACGCACATTCCGTATTTCCATATCAAGGCAGGATGTACACCAAATGAAAGGTCTTGATCTGCCCTTCAAATAAATGTATGGGATGTTCTGAGGTCGTACATGTATATGATGTTATAGGTTTGTGCAAAATGATGCATTATTTGTACTGAAATCCCTTCTTGTTATTACATCTATTGAGTCAGTTATCATTCAGAGCCCCTTATAACCCTACCGGAATAAGACATCAGGATGTGGTTTTCACTGTTAGAAAGTGCAGAACTCTCCGTTTAAGATGAATATCTCCAGTCCCTGATGAATCAATGATAAGTCAATCAAAATCACATTTTAATATCATCAGTCTGTTCAAATGAAATGGTGCCCATTTCCTCTCCAAGGCTCAAAACACATATTCCGCATTCACACATCGAGGCATGGTGTGCACCAAATGAAAGGTATGGATCTGCCCTTCGAGTACATGTATATGATGTTATAGGTTAATACAAAATTATGCATTATATGTACTGAAATCCATTCTGATTATTACATGTACAATAAGTCAGTTATCATTCAGAGCCCCTTATAACCCTAACGGAATAAGACATCAGGATACGGTTTTCACTGTTAAAAAGTGCAGAACTCTCCGTTTAAGATGAATATCTCCAGTCCTTGATGACTCATTGATAAGTCAATCAAAATCACATTTTAATATCATCAGTCTGTTCAAATGAAATGGTGCCCATTTCCTCTCCAAGGCTCAAAACACATATTCCGCATTCACACATCGAGGCATGGTGTACACCAAATGAAAGGTCTGGACCTGCCCTTCGAGTACATGTATATGATGTTATACGTTTATACAAAATTATGCATTATATGTTCTGAAATCCATTCTGATTATTACATCTACAATAAGTCAGTTATCATTCAGATCCCTATCTAGCTCTAACAGAATAAGGCATCAGGATGAGGTTTTCACCCTTAGAAAGTGCAGAGCTCTCAGTGTAAGATGAGTATCTCCATTCATTGATGACACAATGATAAGTTGATCAAAATCTCATATAAATACCATCAGTCTGTTCAAATGAAATGGTGTCCATTTCCTCTCCAATGCTCAAAACGCACATTCCGTATTTACATATCAAGGCATGATGTACACCAAATGAAAGGTCTGGATCTGCCCTTCGAGTACATGTACGTATATGATGTTATAGGTTTATACAAAATTATGCATTATATGTTCTGAAATCCATTCTGATTATTACATGTACAATAAGTCAGTTATCATTCAGAGCCCCTTATAGCCCTAATGGAATAAGACATCAGGATGAGGTTTTCACCCTTAGAAAGTGCAGAGCTCTCAGTGTAAGATGAGTATCTCCATTCATTGATGACACAATGATACGTTGATCAAAATCTCATATAAATACCATCGGTCTGTTCAAATGAAATGGTGTCCATTTCCTCTCCAAGGATCAAAACGCACATTCCGTATTTACATATCAAGGCATGATGTACACCAAATGAAAGCTCTGGATCTGCCCTTCAAATAAATGTATGGGATGTTCTGAGTTCGTACATGTATATGATGTTATAGGTTTGTGCAAAATTATGCATTATTTGTACTGAAATCCATTCTTGTTATTACATCTATTGAGTCAGTTATCATTCAGAGCCCCTTATAAGCCTAACGGAATAAGAAATCAGGATGCGGTTTTTACTGTTAGAAAGTGCAGAAATCTCCGTTTAAGATGAATATCTCCAGTCCTTGATGAATCAATGATAAGTCAATCAAAATCACATTTTAATATCATCAGTCTGTTCAAATGAAATGGTGCCCATTTCCTCTCCAAGGCTCAAAACACATATTCCGCATTCACACATCGAGGCATGGTCTACACCAAATGAAAGGTCTGGATCTGTCCTTCGAGTACATGTATATGATGTTATAGGTCAAAACAAAATTATGCATTATATGTACTGAAATACATTCTGATTATTACATGTACAATAAGTCAGTTATCATTCAGAGCCCCTTATAGCCCTAATGGAATAACACATCAGGATGGGGTTTTCACTCTTAGAAAGTGCAGAGCTCTCCGTGTAAGATGAGTATCTCCAGTCATTGATGACACAATGAGAAGTTGATCAAAATCACGTTTTAATATCATCAGTCTGTTCAAATGAAATGGTGTCCATTTCCTCTCCAAGGCTCAAAACGCACATTCCGTATTTCCATATCAAGGCAGGATGTACACCAAATGAAAGGTCTGGATCTGCCCTTCAAATAAATGTATGGGATGTTCTGAGGTCGTACATGTATATGATGTTATAGGTTTGTGCAAAATGATTCATTATTTGTACTGAAATCCCTTCTTTTTATTACATCTATTGAGTCAGTTATCATTCAGAGCCCCTTATAACCCTACCGGAATAAGACATCAGGATGCGGTTTTCACTGTTAGAAAGTGCAGAACTCTCCGTTTAAGATGAATATCTCCAGTCCCTGATGAATCAATGATAAGTCAATAAAAATCACATTTTAATATCATCAGTCTGTTCAAATGAAATGGTGCCCATTTCCTCTCCAAGGCTCAAAACACATATTCCGCATTCACACATCGAGGCATGGTGTGCACCAAATGAAAGGTCTGGATTTGCCCTTCGAGTACATGTATATGATGTTATAGGTTAATACAAAATTATGCATTATATGTACTGAAATACATTCTGATTATTACATGTACAATAAGTCAGTTATCATTCAGAGCCCCTTATAGCCCTAATGGAATAAGACATCAGGATGGGGTTTTCACTCTTAGAAAGTGCAGAGCTCTCCGTGTAAGATGAGTATCTCCAGTCATTGATGACACAATGAGAAGTTGATCAAAATCACGTTTTAATATCATCAGTCTGTTCAAATGAAATGGTGTCCATTTCCTCTCCAAGGCTCAAAACGCACATTCCGTATTTCCATATCAAGGCAGGATGTACACCAAATGAAAGGTCTGGATCTGCCCTTCAAATAAATGTATGGGATGTTCTGAGGTCGTACATGTATATGATGTTATAGGTTTGTGCAAAATGATTCATTATTTGTACTGAAATCCCTTCTTGTTATTACATCTATTGAGTCAGTTATCATTCAGAGCCCCTTATAACCCTACCGGAATAAGACATCAGGATGCGGTTTTCACTGTTAGAAAGTGCAGAACTCTCCGTTTAAGATGAATATCTCCAGTCCCTGATGAATCAATGATAAGTCAATCAAAATCACATTTTAATATCATCAGTCTGTTCAAATGAAATGGTGCCCATTTCCTCTCCAAGGCTCAAAACACATATTCCGCATTCACACATCGAGGCATGGTCTACACCAAATGAAAGGTCTGGATCTGTCCTTCGAGTACATGTATATGATGTTATAGGTCAAAACAAAATTATGCATTATATGTACTGAAATACATTCTGATTATTACATGTACAATAAGTCAGTTATCATTCAGAGCCCCTTATAGCCCTAATGGAATAACACATCAGGATGGGGTTTTCACTCTTAGAAAGTGCAGAGCTCTCCGTGTAAGATGAGTATCTCCAGTCATTGATGACACAATGAGAAGTTGATCAAAATCACGTTTTAATATCATCAGTCTGTTCAAATGAAATGGTGTCCATTTCCTCTCCAAGGCTCAAAACGCACATTCCGTATTTCCATATCAAGGCAGGATGTACACCAAATGAAAGGTCTGGATCTGCCCTTCAAATAAATGTATGGGATGTTCTGAGGTCGTACATGTATATGATGTTATAGGTTTGTGCAAAATGATTCATTATTTGTACTGAAATCCCTTCTTTTTATTACATCTATTGAGTCAGTTATCATTCAGAGCCCCTTATAACCCTACCGGAATAAGACATCAGGATGCGGTTTTCACTGTTAGAAAGTGCAGAACTCTCCGTTTAAGATGAATATCTCCAGTCCCTGATGAATCAATGATAAGTCAATAAAAATCACATTTTAATATCATCAGTCTGTTCAAATGAAATGGTGCCCATTTCCTCTCCAAGGCTCAAAACACATATTCCGCATTCACACATCGAGGCATGGTGTGCACCAAATGAAAGGTCTGGATTTGCCCTTCGAGTACATGTATATGATGTTATAGGTTAATACAAAATTATGCATTATATGTACTGAAATACATTCTGATTATTACATGTACAATAAGTCAGTTATCATTCAGAGCCCCTTATAGCCCTAATGGAATAAGACATCAGGATGGGGTTTTCACTCTTAGAAAGTGCAGAGCTCTCCGTGTAAGATGAGTATCTCCAGTCATTGATGACACAATGAGAAGTTGATCAAAATCACGTTTTAATATCATCAGTCTGTTCAAATGAAATGGTGTCCATTTCCTCTCCAAGGCTCAAAACGCACATTCCGTATTTCCATATCAAGGCAGGATGTACACCAAATGAAAGGTCTGGATCTGCCCTTCAAATAAATGTATGGGATGTTCTGAGGTCGTACATGTATATGATGTTATAGGTTTGTGCAAAATGATTCATTATTTGTACTGAAATCCCTTCTTGTTATTACATCTATTGAGTCAGTTATCATTCAGAGCCCCTTATAACCCTACCGGAATAAGACATCAGGATGCGGTTTTCACTGTTAGAAAGTGCAGAACTCTCCGTTTAAGATGAATATCTCCAGTCCCTGATGAATCAATGATAAGTCAATCAAAATCACATTTTAATATCATCAGTCTGTTCAAATGAAATGGTGCCCATTTCCTCTCCAAGGCTCAAAACACATATTCCGCATTCACACATCGAGGCATGGTGTGCACCAAATGAAAGGTCTGGATCTGCCCTTCGAGTACATGTATATGATGTTATAGGTTTATACAAAATTATGCATTATATGTTCTGAAATCCATTCTGATTATTACATGTACAATAAGTCAGTTATCATTCAGAGCCCCTTATAGCCCTAATGGAATAAGACATCAGGATGGGGTTTTCACTCTTAGAAAGTGCAGAGCTCTCCGTGTAAGATGAGTATCTCCATTCATTGATGACACAATGATAAGTTGATCAAAATCTCATATAAATACCATCGGTCTGTTCAAATGAAATGGTGTCCATTTCCTCTCCAAGGCTCAAAACGCACATTCCGTATTTCCATATCAAGGCAGGATGTACACCAAATGAAAGGTCTTGATCTGCCCTTCAAATAAATGTATGGGATGTTCTGAGGTCGTACATGTATATGATGTTATAGGTTTGTGCAAAATGATGCATTATTTGTACTGAAATCCCTTCTTGTTATTACATCTATTGAGTCAGTTATCATTCAGAGCCCCTTATAACCCTACCGGAATAAGACATCAGGATGTGGTTTTCACTGTTAGAAAGTGCAGAACTCTCCGTTTAAGATGAATATCTCCAGTCCCTGATGAATCAATGATAAGTCAATCAAAATCACATTTTAATATCATCAGTCTGTTCAAATGAAATGGTGCCCATTTCCTCTCCAAGGCTCAAAACACATATTCCGCATTCACACATCGAGGCATGGTGTGCACCAAATGAAAGGTATGGATCTGCCCTTCGAGTACATGTATATGATGTTATAGGTTAATACAAAATTATGCATTATATGTACTGAAATCCATTCTGATTATTACATGTACAATAAGTCAGTTATCATTCAGAGCCCCTTATAACCCTAACGGAATAAGACATCAGGATACGGTTTTCACTGTTAGAAAGTGCAGAACTCTCCGTTTAAGATGAATATCTCCAGTCCTTGATGACTCATTGATAAGTCAATCAAAATCACATTTTAATATCATCAGTCTGTTCAAATGAAATGGTGCCCATTTCCTCTCCAAGGCTCAAAACACATATTCCGCATTCACACATCGAGGCATGGTGTACACCAAATGAAAGGTCTGGACCTGCCCTTCGAGTACATGTATATGATGTTATACGTTTATACAAAATTATGCATTATATGTTCTGAAATCCATTCTGATTATTACATCTACAATAAGTCAGTTATCATTCAGATCCCTATCTAGCTCTAACAGAATAAGGCATCAGGATGAGGTTTTCACCCTTAGAAAGTGCAGAGCTCTCAGTGTAAGATGAGTATCTCCATTCATTGATGACACAATGATAAGTTGATCAAAATCTCATATAAATACCATCAGTCTGTTCAAATGAAATGGTGTCCATTTCCTCTCCAATGCTCAAAACGCACATTCCGTATTTACATATCAAGGCATGATGTACACCAAATGAAAGGTCTGGATCTGCCCTTCGAGTACATGTACGTATATGATGTTATAGGTTTATACAAAATTATGCATTATATGTTCTGAAATCCATTCTGATTATTACATGTACAATAAGTCAGTTATCATTCAGAGCCCCTTATAGCCCTAATGGAATAAGACATCAGGATGAGGTTTTCACCCTTAGAAAGTGCAGAGCTCTCAGTGTAAGATGAGTATCTCCATTCATTGATGACACAATGATACGTTGATCAAAATCTCATATAAATACCATCGGTCTGTTCAAATGAAATGGTGTCCATTTCCTCTCCAAGGATCAAAACGCACATTCCGTATTTACATATCAAGGCATGATGTACACCAAATGAAAGGTCTGGATCTGCCCTTCAAATAAATGTATGGGATGTTCTGAGTTCGTACATGTATATGATGTTATAGGTTTGTGCAAAATTATGCATTATTTGTACTGAAATCCATTCTTGTTATTACATCTATTGAGTCAGTTATCATTCAGAGCCCCTTATAAGCCTAACGGAATAAGAAATCAGGATGCGGTTTTTACTGTTAGAAAGTGCAGAAATCTCCGTTTAAGATGAATATCTCCAGTCCTTGATGAATCAATGATAAGTCAATCAAAATCACATTTTAATATCATCAGTCTGTTCAAATGAAATGGTGCCCATTTCCTCTCCAAGGCTCAAAACACATATTCCGCATTCACACATCGAGGCATGGTCTACACCAAATGAAAGGTCTGGGATCTGTCCTTCGAGTACATGTATATGATGTTATAGGTCAAAACAAAATTATGCATTATATGTACTGAAATACATTCTGATTATTACATGTACAATAAGTCAGTTATCATTCAGAGCCCCTTATAGCCCTAATGGAATAAGACATCAGGATGGGGTTTTCACTCTTAGAAAGTGCAGAGCTCTCCGTGTAAGATGAGTATCTCCAGTCATTGATGACACAATGAGAAGTTGATCAAAATCACGTTTTAATATCATCAGTCTGTTCAAATGAAATGGTGTCCATTTCCTCTCCAAGGCTCAAAACGCACATTCCGTATTTCCATATCAAGGCAGGATGTACACCAAATGAAAGGTCTGGATCTGCCCTTCAAATAAATGTATGGGATGTTCTGAGGTCGTACATGTATATGATGTTATAGGTTTGTGCAAAATGATTCATTATTTGTACTGAAATCCCTTCTTTTTATTACATCTATTGAGTCAGTTATCATTCAGAGCTCCTTATAACCCTACCGGAATAAGACATCAGGATGCGGTTTTCACTGTTAGAAAGTGCAGAACTCTCCGTTTAAGATGAATATCTCCAGTCCCTGATGAATCAATGATAAGTCAATAAAAATCACATTTTAATATCATCAGTCTGTTCAAATGAAATGGTGCCCATTTCCTCTCCAAGGCTCAAAAACACATATTCCGCATTCACACATCGAGGCATGGTGTGCACCAAATGAAAGGTCTGGATCTGCCCTTCGAGTACATGTATATGATGTTATAGGTTAATACAAAATTATGCATTATATGTACTGAAATACATTCTGATTATTACATGTACAATAAGTCAGTTATCATTCAGAGCCCCCTTATAGCCCTAATGGAATAAGACATCAGGATGGGGTTTTCACTCTTAGAAAGTGCAGAGCTCTCCGTGTAAGATGAGTATCTCCAGTCATTGATGACACAATGAGAAGTTGATCAAAATCACGTTTTAATATCATCAGTCTGTTCAAATGAAATGGTGTCCATTTCCTCTCCAAGGCTCAAAACGCACATTCCGTATTTCCATATCAAGGCAGGATGTACACCAAATGAAAGGTCTGGATCTGCCCTTCAAATAAATGTATGGGATGTTTCTGAGGTCGTACATGTATATGATGTTATAGGTTTGTGCAAAATGATTCATTATTTGTACTGAAATCCCTTCTTGTTATTACATCTATTGAGTCAGTTATCATTCAGAGCCCCTTATAACCCTACCCGGAATAAGACATCAGGATGCGGTTTTCACTGTTAGAAAGTGCAGAACTCTCCGTTTAAGATGAATATCTCCAGTCCCTGATGAATCAATGATAAGTCAATCAAAATCACATTTTAATATCATCAGTCTGTTCAAATGAAATGGTGCCCATTTCCTCTCCAAGGCTCAAAACACATATTCCGCATTCACACATCGAGGCATGGTGTGCACCAAATGAAAGGTCTGGATCTGCCCTTCGAGTACATGTATATGATATTATAGGTTAATACTAAATTATGCATTATATGTACTGAAATCAATTCTGATTATTACATGTACAATAAGTCAGTTATCATTCAGAGCCCCTTATAGCCCTAATGGAATAAGACATCAGGATGGGGTTTTCAACTCTTAGAAAGTGCAGAGCTCTCCGTGTAAGATGAGTATCTCCAGTCATTGATGACACAATGATAAGTTGATCAAAATCACGTTTTAATATCATCAGTCTGTTCAAATGAAATGGTGTCCATTTCCTCTCCAAGGCTCAAAACGCACATTCCGTATTTCCATATCAAGGCAGGATATACACCAAATGAAAGGTCTGGATATGCCCTTCAAATAAATGTATGGGATGTTCTGAGGCGGTACATGTATATGATGTTATAGGTTTGTGCAAAAATCATGCATTATTTGTACTGAAATCCATTCTTGTTATTACATCTATTGAGTCAGTTATCATTCAGAGCCCCTTATAACCCTACCCGGAATAAGACGTCAGGATGCGGTTTTCACTGTTAGAAACGACAGAACTCTCCGTTTAAGATGAATATCTCCAGTCCTTGATGACTCAATGATAAGTCGATCAAAATCACGTTTTAATATCATCAGTCTGTTCAAATGATATGGTGTCAATTTCCTCTCCAAGGCTCAAAACGCATATTCCGCATTCACACATCGAGGCATGGTGGACACCAAATGAAAGGTCTGGATCTGCCCTTCGAGTACATGTATATGATGTTATAGGTTTATAGAAAATTATGCATTATATGTTCTGAAATACATTCTGATTATTACATCTACAATAAGTCAGTTATCATTCAGATCCCTATCTAGCTCTAACAGAATAAGGCATCAGGATGAGGTTTTCACCCTTAGAATGTGCAGAGCTCTCAGTGTAAGATGAGTATCTCCATTCATTGATGACACAATGATAAGTTGATCAAAATCTCATATAAATACCATCAGTCTGTTCAAATGAAATGGTGTCCATTTCCTCTCCAATGCTCAAAACGCACATTCCGTATTTACATATCAAGGCATGATGTACACCAAATGAAAGGTCTGGATCTGCCCTTCGAGTACATGTACGTATATGATGTTATAGGTTTATACAAAATTATGCATTATATGTTCTGAAAGCCATTCTGATTATTACATGTACAATAAGTCAGTATCATTCAGAGCCCCTTATAGCCCTAATGGAATAAGACATCAGGATGGGGTTTTCACTCTTAGAAAGTGCAGAGCTCTCCGTGTAAGATGAGTATCTCCATTCATTGATGACACAATGATAAGTTGATCAAAATCTCATATAAATACCATCGGTCTGTTCAAATGAAATGGTGTCCATTTCCTCTCCAAGGCTCAAAACGCATATTCCGTATTTCCATATCAAGGCAGGATGTACACCAAATGAAAGGTCTTGATCTGCCCTTCAAATAAATGTATGGGATGTTCTGAGGTCGTACATGTATATGATGTTATAGGTTTGTGCAAAATGATGCATTATTTGTACTGAAATCCCTTCTTGTTATTACATCTATTGAGTCAGTTATCATTCAGAGCCCCTTATAACCCTACCGGAATAAGACATCAGGATGCGGTTTTCACTGTTAGAAAGTGCAGAACTCTCCGTTTAAGATGAACATCTCCAGTCCTTGATGAATCAATGATAAGTCAATCAAAATCACATTTTAATATCATCAGTCTGTTCAAATGAAATGGTGCCCATTTCCTCTCCAAGGCTCAAAACACATATTCCGCATTCACACATCGAGGCATGGTCTACACCAAATGAAAGGTCTGGATCTCTCCTTCGAGTACATGTATATGATGTTATAGGTTAAAACAAAATTATGCATTATATGTACTGAAATACATTCTGATTATTACATGTACAATAAGTCAGTTATCATTCAGAGCCCCTTATAGCCCTAATGGAATAAGACATCAGGATGGGGTTTTCACTCTTAGAAAGTGCAGAGCTCTCCGTGTAAGATGAGTATCTCCAGTCATTGATGACACAATGAGAAGTTGATCAAAATCACGTTTTAATATCATCAGTCTGTTCAAATGAAATGGTGCCCATTTCCTCTCCAAGGCTCAAAACACATATTCCGCATTCACACATCGAGGCATGGTGTGCACCAAATGAAAGGTCTGGATCTGCCCTTCGAGTACATGTATATGATGTTATAGGTTAATACTAAATTATGCATTATATGTACTGAAATCAATTCTGATTATTACATGTACAATAAGTCAGTTATCATTCAGAGCCCCTTATAGCCCTAATGGAATAAGACATCAGGATGGGGTTTTCACTCTTAGAAAGTGCAGAGCTCTCCGTGTAAGATGAGTATCTCCAGTCATTGATGACACAATGATAAGTTGATCAAAATCACGTTTTAATATCATCAGTCTGTTCAAATGAAATGGTGTCCATTTCCTCTCCAAGGCTCAAAACGCACATTCCGTATTTCCATATCAAGGCAGGATATACACCAAATGAAAGGTCTGGATATGCCCTTCAAATAAATGTATGGGATGTTCTGAGGCCGTACATGTATATGATGTTATAGGTTTGTGCAAAATCATGCATTATTTGTACTGAAATCCATTCTTGTTATTACATCTATTGAGTCAGTTATCATTCAGAGCCCCTTATAACCCTACCGGAATAAGACGTCAGGATGCGGTTTTCACTGTTAGAAACGACAGAACTCTCCGTTTAAGATGAATATCTCCAGTCCTTGATGACTCAATGATAAGTCGATCAAAATCACGTTTTAATATCATCAGTCTGTTCAAATGATATGGTGTCAATTTCCTCTCCAAGGCTCAAAACGCATATTCCGCATTCACACATCGAGGCATGGTGGACACCAAATGAAAGGTCTGGATCTGCCCTTCGAGTACATGTATATGATGTTATAGGTTTATAGAAAATTATGCATTATATGTTCTGAAATACATTCTGATTATTACATCTACAATAAGTCAGTTATCATTCAGATCCCTATCTAGCTCTAACAGAATAAGGCATCAGGATGAGGTTTTCACCCTTAGAATGTGCAGAGCTCTCAGTGTAAGATGAGTATCTCCATTCATTGATGACACAATGATAAGTTGATCAAAATCTCATATAAATACCATCAGTCTGTTCAAATGAAATGGTGTCCATTTCCTCTCCAATGCTCAAAACGCACATTCCGTATTTACATATCAAGGGCATGATGTACACCAAATGAAAGGTCTGGATCTGCCCTTCGAGTACATGTACGTATATGATGTTATAGGTTTATACAAAATTATGCATTATATGTTCTGAAATCCATTCTGATTATTACATGTACAATAAGTCAGTTATCATTCAGAGCCCCTTATAGCCCTAATGGAATAAGACATCAGGATGGGGTTTTCACTCTTAGAAAGTGCAGAGCTCTCCGTGTAAGTTGAGTATCTCCATTCATTGATGACACAATGATAAGTTGATCAAAATCTCATATAAATACCATCGGTCTGTTCAAATGAAATGGTGTCCATTTCCTCTCCAAGGCTCAAAACGCATATTCCGTATTTCCATATCAAGGCAGGATGTACACCAAATGAAAGGTCTTGATCTGCCCTTCAAATAAATGTATGGGATGTTCTGAGGTCGTACATGTATATGATGTTATAGGTTTGTGCAAAATGATGCATTATTTGTACTGAAATCCCTTCTTGTTATTACATCTATTGAGTCAGTTATCATTCAGAGCCCCTTATAACCCTACCGGAATAAGACATCAGGATGCGGTTTTCACTGTTAGAAAGTGCAGAACTCTCCGTTTAAGATGAATATCTCCAGTCCCTGATGAATCAATGATAAGTCAATCAAAATCACATTTTAATATCATCAGTCTGTTCAAATGAAATGGTGCCCATTTCCTCTCCAAGGCTCAAAACACATATTCCGCATTCACACATCGAGGCATGGTGTGCACCAAATGAAAGGTATGGATCTGCCCTTCGAGTACATGTATATGATGTTATAGGTTAATACAAAATTATGCATTATATGTACTGAAATCCATTCTGATTATTACATGTACAATAAGTCAGTTATCATTCAGAGCCCCTTATAACCCTAACGGAATAAGACATCAGGATACGGTTTTCACTGTTAGAAAGTGCAGAACTCTCCGTTTAAGATGAATATCTCCAGTCCTTGATGACTCATTGATAAGTCAATCAAAATCACATTTTAATATCATCAGTCTGTTCAAATGAAATGGTGCCCATTTCCTCTCCAAGGCTCAAAACACATATTCCGCATTCACACATCGAGGCATGGTGGACACCAAATGAAAGGTCTGGATCTGCCCTTCGAGTACATGTATATGATGTTATAGGTTTATAGAAAATTATGCATTATATGTTCTGAAATACATTCTGATTATTACATCTACAATAAGTCAGTTATCATTCAGATCCCTATCTAGCTCTAACAGAATAAGGCATCAGGATGAGGTTTTCACCCTTAGAATGTGCAGAGCTCTCAGTGTAAGATGAGTATCTCCATTCATTGATGACACAATGATAAGTTGATCAAAATCTCATATAAATACCATCAGTCTGTTCAAATGAAATGGTGTCCATTTCCTCTCCAATGCTCAAAACGCACATTCCGTATTTACATATCAAGGCATGATGTACACCAAATGAAAGGTCTGGATCTGCCCTTCGAGTACATGTACGTATATGATGTTATAGGTTTATACAAAATTATGCATTATATGTTCTGAAATCCATTCTGATTATTACATGTACAATAAGTCAGTTATCATTCAGAGCCCCTTATAGCCCTAATGGAATAAGACATCAGGATGGGGTTTTCACTCTTAGAAAGTGCAGAGCTCTCCGTGTAAGATGAGTATCTCCATTCATTGATGACACAATGATAAGTTGATCAAAATCTCATATAAATACCATCGGTCTGTTCAAATGAAATGGTGTCCATTTCCTCTCCAAGGCTCAAAACGCATATTCCGTATTTCCATATCAAGGCAGGATGTACACCAAATGAAAGGTCTTGATCTGCCCTTCAAATAAATGTATGGGATGTTCTGAGGTCGTACATGTATATGATGTTATAGGTTTGTGCAAAATGATGCATTATTTGTACTGAAATCCCTTCTTGTTATTACATCTATTGAGTCAGTTATCATTCAGAGCCCCTTATAACCCTACCGGAATAAGACATCAGGATGCGGTTTTCACTGTTAGAAAGTGCAGAACTCTCCGTTTAAGATGAATATCTCCAGTCCCTGATGAATCAATGATAAGTCAATCAAAATCACATTTTAATATCATCAGTCTGTTCAAATGAAATGGTGCCCATTTCCTCTCCAAGGCTCAAAACACATATTCCGCATTCACACATCGAGGCATGGTGTGCACCAAATGAAAGGTATGGATCTGCCCTTCGAGTACATGTATATGATGTTATAGGTTAATACAAAATTATGCATTATATGTACTGAAATCCATTCTGATTATTACATGTACAATAAGTCAGTTATCATTCAGAGCCCCTTATAACCCTAACGGAATAAGACATCAGGATACGGTTTTCACTGTTAGAAAGTGCAGAACTCTCCGTTTAAGATGAATATCTCCAGTCCTTGATGACTCATTGATAAGTCAATCAAAATCACATTTTAATATCATCAGTCTGTTCAAATGAAATGGTGCCCATTTCCTCTCCAAGGCTCAAAACACATATTCCGCATTCACACATCGAGGCATGGTGTACACCAAATGAAAGGTCTGGACCTGCCCTTCGAGTACATGTATATGATGTTATAGGTTTATACAAAATTATGCATTATATGTTCTGAAATCCATTCTGATTATTACATCTACAATAAATCAGTTATCATTCAGATCCCTATCTAGCTCTAACAGAATAAGGCATCAGGATGAGGTGTTCACCCTTAGAAAGTGCAGAGCTCTCAGTGTAAGATGAGTATCTCCATTCATTGATGACACAATGATAAGTTGATCAAAATCTCATATAAATACCATCAGTCTGTTCAAATGAAATGGTGTCCATTTCCTCTCCAATGCTCAAAACGCACATTCCGTATTTACATATCAAGGCATGATGTACACCAAATGAA